>JAIPUX010001232.1:121154497-121165241 GCA_020142125.1 Phrynosoma platyrhinos
TTGGAGGAGGGCAAATGTTGTCCCCATCTTCAAAAAAGGAAGGAAAAGAGGATCCCAGCAATTATCATCCAGTTAGTCTTACATCAATAACAGGGAAGATTCTAGAGCAGATCATTAAACTGAGAGTCTGTGAACATTTAGAAAGCAATGCTATTATCACAAAAAGTCAACATGGTGTTCTGAGAAATAAGTCATGCCAGACTAATCTGATCTCCTTTTTTGATAAAATTACTAGCTTGCTAGAAAAAGGGAATGCTGTAGATAGAGCATATCTTGATTTTAGTAAGGCCTTTGACAAGGTCCCCCACGATATTCTTGCAGACAAGCTGGTAAAATGTGGGCTGGACAATGTGACTGTTAATTAGGTGACCAGCTGAACCTAAACGGTGCTCAGCAATGGTTCATTTTCATCCTGGAGAGAAGTGACTTGTGGGGCACCACAGGGTTCTGTCCTTGACCAAATGCTATTCAATGTCTTTATCAATGACTTATATGAAGGAATAGAACACATGCTTATCAAATTTGTAGATGACACCAAATTAGAAGGAATATCTAACACCCCATAGGCAGGATGAAAATTCAAGAAGACCTTAATAGATTAGAAAGCTGGGCCAAAGCTAACAAAATGAATTTCAACACAGAGAAATATAAGGTACTGCACTTAGGGCAAAAAAAATGAAAAATGAATTGTATAGATATAAGATGGGGGACACCTGGATTTACAAGACTACAGTGAAATGGATCTAGGAGTCCTAGTAGACCACAAGTTGAATGTGAGTCAACAGTGTGATGTGGCAGCTAAAAAGATCAATGCGATTTTAGGCTACATCAATCGAAGTATAGTGTCTAGATCAAGGAAAGTAATAGTGCCACTCTATTCTACTTTGGTCAGGCCTCACCTGGAATATTGTGTCCAGTTCTGGGCACCACAACTCAAAAAGGTTGTTGACAAATTAGAGTGTGTCCAGTGGGGGTTGATCAAATTGGTGAAGGATTTGGAAACCATGACTTATGAGGAAAGACTTAGGGGGGTTGCAGACTGCCAGAAATAGTGCAAATTGAGTCCACTTTAAGGGTTAGGGAATCATGGGAACTGTATTTGATTGTGGCACCAGAGCTCTCTGACAAAGAAGGCTCAATGTTTCAGGGAAAAAAATCCATGATTCCCTAGCACTAACCCTAACCCTAAAAGTGGACTCAATTTGCACTATTTCTGGCAGTCTGCAACCCCCATTAGAAAGCTGGTTATGTTTAGCCTGGAGAAGAGATGGTTAAGAGGTTATATGATCACCCTGTTTAAGTATTTGAAGGGGTGTCACATAGAAGTTTTCTACTGCTTCAGAGAATAGAACACGGAACAATAGATGCAAGCTACACAAAAAAGATTCCACCTCAACATTAGGAGGAATGTTTTGACAGTAAGAGCTGTTTGATAATAGAACATACTCCCTCAGAGTGTGGTGGAGTCTCCTTCCTTGGAGATCTTTACAGAGAGGCTGGATGAGCATCTGTCAGGGATGCTTTGATTGTGATTTCCTTCATGGCAGGGCATTGGACTGGATGGCCCTTGTTCTTTCTTCCAACTCTATTATTCTATGATACAAATAGAAGAAACCATCAAAGTGTTCTATTGCTTGAATGAAATACAGTGCAATTGTGGTATCTTCTTTAAATAAATCTGTTCAAGTATCCTTTTGAAGAATTGTAATGTGGCCTAGCTCTTCCTCTTCATGAAAAGGGGACCTCTTATTGGGAGGGGCTTGCAAATGCCAGGATAAAGTTTATTATGGTATGAAATTGCATTTTCCAACCCCACCAAGAGAGATTAGTACACCACGGTCGTTAATTAAGGAATTAACTTTATAGAGAGAAAGAAATATATTTCTATCTTCCAACCTGACAACTAGAATGTGAACAGAATATGAGCCCTGAGAACATCCACTCTAATAAAGTTTTTCAAGATTGCCAAATCACTACAGAAAAACTCATGTACTGGGAATATTCCATCAAGCAAATGAATTTGATAAAAGTTTTGACTTTTAGGCAATAGTTGGTCATATACAGCCTCCTTTAAGGTACACAATCATTCCCCAGTCCTTACTAAGTAACCTATTCCCCAAGTCCTTGGTGTCATAGGGAAACAGACATATCATGTAACCTTCACAATGTCAGCTTGTTCTTCTGGACAAAATTTTATGAAACCAAGACAGGCAATTCAAAATAAATGCAAGCATTTTTCTGAGTTAGCCCATGTAAAACCATGTTAGTGTCCCTTTCAAGTACCTTATCTGTCTTCCTTATTCTCTAGTCGATCCTTCTCTCATTCTTCTACTTGTTATTTAAGCAATTAAGAAATTTGAGGAAATAAAAGTAATTTGAGAGTTTGGTAAGGAACATGTGCGTCCAGATGTTGTTGGACTGCAAATTTTACTTCAATCAGTGGTTGTAAGTGATGAGTGTTGTAGTCCAACATGTGGACAGCTATCCACTAGTCTGAGGCCCAGGAATATAAAGTGTAACATCCTTGGCTGTACAGAGATCTAGATATCCCTTATACTTTATTGTACAGCTTTGAACCAGATTGGGACCAAGAAGCAGAGATGAGGAAGGACTAAACTTTCCCCTCCATCTCATTGGGTGTAGATCAGAATATAAAGGGCTGCCTTTACAAGCATATCCTGATAGATTGTTTGATTGGTTTGCCATTGTGATGAGGAGAATGATGGGCTAAATAGCCCTTTGGTTTGATCCAGCATGTCTTTTCTTATGTTCTTAAAACCCCACTCCCTATGGAGGCTAAAAAGAGGTTCTTACGTGATGACTGACACGTAAGAAATGTTGAATTGCTTAAAATGAGATCTGCACACTCTCCAGTGCAGGTGTAACTTTTGAAATGGAAATTTAGGAGATAGGGTGAGATGGGGGGGGGGGGAATAATATACGCACTTGTGAGAAAAGACCGACAGCAGAACATTGATTACATCTGTTACTATTGTTGCTGTGTAGAGAAGTCAACTTGTTCCTTTCCCATTGATTTAATTAGTGACTGTGTTAAATCTTAAATTAAGAATCTTATTTTGCTAGATTAAAACATTTTAATGAAGGACAAAAAAATGAGCCCTTAATTTCAGCATCCATCTATCCTGTTGAGTAAGCTTTGAATACCTGCTAACAATTGACTAAATTATACATTTGCATTTTGTTTCAGCAGCACAGTCTTTTAACTGACTTTTGAAATAAATTATTATTGACATGGTTATATGTTCTGTGCCATGTTTCAGTCAGTTAGAGAAAGAATGTATGTCATATTTCCATATATTCCTAATATTAATTTTTAGGGCTGTTTATAGAAATAATGGACAGGGCTAAACTAAATTTTATGGTTCTTCTTTATTGGTAATGATCAATAAAGTGAACCCAATAAAATCCCAGTAAAGAGAACAATGGCAGAATCTATGGTTCATCCTAGAACATTTACGGCAAATTGCCTCAATGGCTGAACACTGTCTAGGCTTGTTGTATGTCAACTGCTGCCTGGAATGGCTGTTTGGGATACAGAATATGCTGGAGGCTTATTTTTTTTATGTACACAGCTTTGATGCTTTCACTTCAGTTTGACTATATACACTATTACTTCTTCCAACACAGTTTGAGCTTGGCAAGTTATGGGGGTCTATGTTTTGCAGATATCCACAGTCTCTTCAAGGAGGAAATATTTTTTTCCTCCAAAAAGTGTCACCTTGAGTTTACTGTTAGTTATGTTGAAGCCAATCTAGTCCTTTAGCATTGCATCCCCAAATTTACAGTGCTGTGCTTTTAATCTTTGTAATTTTATGACAAAAGCATGGATTCTTGCACCTTTTCTATGTTTATATTTGCTAGTACAATTAGCCCGTAGTATCCACTGATTCTGCATTCACAGATTTTGCATCCACGGCTTGAAAATATATATATATTTAAAAATCAGAAAGGCAATCCTTAATTTTGTCATTTTATACAATGAGCACAATTTAACATTGTTGTTAACTACCTTCAAGTCGATTTGAACCCATGGCGAGCCTATGGATGTGACATCTCCAGGCTCCCTTGTCCTCTACTGCTCTGCTCAGCTCCTGGAAACTGATATTCATGTTCTTTTTAATAAAGTCCATCAATCTAGCATATGACCTTCTTCTCTTTCTACTTCCCTCCACTTTCCCTAACATTATTGTCTTTTCCATCTATTCAGATGTTCTCATGATGTGTCTAAAGTACGACAGTCATTGGGCCTCGGCAGACGACTAATAAAGTCGTCTCCGAGGCAGGGAAGAGGAGGGGCAGCCGCACGAGCGGCGCCCCTTCCTCCTCCCGAGGTTGCCCTCGAAGCTGCCGGCCCTCCGCACGTCCGGCGCTCCGAGGGCAACCTCCAACCGCAGCATCCGCACACACTGCGGCAGAAAAGTTAGGGAAAGTGTGCCCTACGCTTTTAGGGCTCACTTTCCCTGACTTCTGAAATGAGGGCTATTTTTGCGCTCCTTTCAGAGGCGCTGACGGTGCGCCTCAGTGTGGCTGCCGCGGTCCCGCGGCGCACTGTCCCAGGGCGTCCTGGACACCCTGGTCTGCTTAGGGGGTAAGTCTGTCATCTTGGCTTCTAGGAATATCTCTGGCTGTTCTATGACCCATTTGTTTTTCCTTTTGACTGTCTATGGAATCCTCAGCACTCTTCTCCAGCACCACATCTCAAATGCATTGATTTTCCTCCTATCTTCTTTCTTGACTGTCCAGCTCTCACATCCATACATGGCAATAGGCAATACAATGGCTTGTATGATTCTTTTTTTAAAATAGTTTTTTATTACAAGATAAAAACACACAGAAAAATTAACCTAAAAAGGAACAACATAAAACTACACATACATACATACATACATACATACATACATACATACATACATACATAATACTTACATCTATATAAAGAAAAAGAAAAAGAAAACCAAGAAACAAAAAAAGAAAAAGTAAAAGAAAAAGAAAGAACAGAAAGAGCAAAGATTCTTCCCAAACTGTGCTGAGAGAGTAATCATCCAGAGCTCTACTATAACTACTAATCCCAAATCCATTTAAAATCGTAGGCATTAAAACTAACCAAAAAAAAGGAGTACCGTTTACATTTTTTCTTTTTTTTGGGGGGGGATAAATACCTCTATCCCAAATATGTATTTAATTAACACTATCTGCTTAGTAACAAATACTTAAATGTATAAGGTTGTCAATGTTAATATATAATTAAAATACTAATAATCCTTATATTACATTTAACTATTATCTAAGAATACTTTCTAAGTCAAAATCCATTCTTAAACATTAATCCTACTTATCTTGATGTATCCTGCACTATTCTGTTAATGCAATACAACTTATCTGATTCTCAACATCCTTCCTGCCCATGTACTTTCTCCAAGGATTCCACATTTTATAAAAACCGGTTAACATGTTATCTCTTAACAAATATGTTAACTTTTCCATAAATATCAAGTACTTTCATTTTCCATTCTTCAACTGTGGGAATATCCTGCTTCCTCCAATATTTAGCCTAGATTATTCTTGCTGCTATGATCAGTAAAAAAAGTAATTTTCCAAAATCTTTTTCAATTTCAATATTTACAATATTCAAAAGATATATTTTTGGGTCGAGGTAAACTTGTAAATTAATAATCTCCCTAATTTCAGTGTTAATCTTCTTCTAACATTTTTTGGCCAGTCCACAATTCCACCACATGTGCAAGTATGATCCCACTTCAATTTCACACTTCCAGCAAACTGGATTGCAACTCTTGTACATTTTAGATAGTCTGAGTGGTGTCAAGTACCAGCGAAACATTGATTTGTATAAATTTTCCCTTAGATCTACATTAACAGTATATTTTGCTTTTCCATATCTTTTCTCAATCATCCATTTGAATAACTTGATTTAGATCTCGGGCCCAGTTAATTATATAATCTTTTACATAATTTTCCTCAAGTTCCCAATTTCTTATTAGATTATAAAATTTAGATACCATCTTTTTAGATTCTCCTCCAACAATTTTTTCAAATTTTTTATTTGCCAGCCCAATTTGATCCATATGAAAATCCATCCTAAATCGCTCCAATTGCCTATACATAAACCAATTAATGTTGTACCCTATTTGTAACGATTCTTCCTGTGTTTTGAATGTCATTCTACTCCTTTCAATTTTAATCAAATCTTTATATCTCACCCATGACCCTTCATTATATAAGCCCTTAATTAAGATGGTCTCAACAGGTCATGCCCACAGGGTATTTTTGTACACCATTTTTTTTGTATTTTGTCCAAACCCTCAAACATGCTTTACATATATAATGATTTTTAAAATTTCTATCATGTTTGGTTTTATCATAGAATAGGTAGGCGTGAAAACCAAATTGAAGATCTTCCCCTTCCAATTCCAATAACTTACTATTATCTAATTTGAACCAATCTTGCAACCAATCAAATATACAAGCATCAAAATACCAGGATAAATTTGGTAGGGCTAAGCCACCTTTCTCAACCGAATCTTGTAAAATTTTTAATTTAACCCTTGATTTTTTTTTCTTATTGCAAATAAAATCCAAAATATCCTTGTTCCAGCGCTTGAAAGGTTCTTCATTATCAATAACTGGAATATTCTGGAAATAAAACATCAATTTGGAAAGCATCTTAACTGCTGCGATCCTACCCATCAAATGATTCCACCTTCTAAAATCATCATTAATTTTTTTTCAGATTTTTTCATAATTATTTTTGAAAAGATCTGAATTTTTAGCAGTTAACCATATCTCTAGATATTTTACTTTATTCTCTTTTTTAAATCCAGAAATTGCTGTTATCATTTCTGTTTCTTTCTTTGGAATTTTTAATAACAGCATCACAGTTTTAACTTTCTTTCTTTGGAATTTTTAATAACAGCATCACAGTTTTAACTTTATTGGCTCGATAACCAGAAACTTCTCCATATTGTTTGAGGGTGGACATTATAGTTTCCATACATTCTGCCGGATTGGATATTGTTAAGACAACATCGTCAGCATACACCCTCAGTTTATAATTCTGATTTTTAATTTCAGCCCCTCTTATTAATTTATCCCTCCTTATCTTATTAAGTAAGATTTTCAACATAAAAATAAACAAAAGTGGGGCAAGGGGACAACCTTGCCTCACACCTTTACCAATATTAAACTTTGGAATCTTTTCCCCATTAACCAAAATATGAGCCTCTTGTTTAGAATAAATTTTCACAATCCAATTCATAAAATTATCACCTACACCAATTTTTTCTAAGACTCCAAACATGAAATTCCATCTAATGTTGTCAAATGCTTTCTTCGCATCTAGAAAAACCAGTGCCAATTTTTAATGTATTTTTTTTGGTGAATTTCAATTAAATTTAGTAAATTCCTAAAATTTTCTTTTGTTTTTCTATCTGAGAGGCTTGTATGATTCTGACTTTTGTGCTGAATTGTCTGTCTTTGCATTTTGGGATCTTTTCTAGTTCTTTCATAGCTGCCCTCCCCATTCTTAATCTTCTCCTGATTTCCTGGCTGCAGTCCCCATTTCAATCAGATATGAGAATTCTATTTCTATTTCCTCATTATCTAGTTTGAATGTGTGTAAGTTCTCTGTGGTCATTATTTTTATGTTCAACAGTAAACCTGCCTTTGCACTTTCTTCTTTGATCTTCCTTAGTAGTTGTTCCAAGTCTATGAGGTTTTCTGCTAATGTTATGGCATTGTCAGCATATCTCAGATTGTTGATATTTCTTCCTTTTATTTTCACTCCTCCATCTTCCATGTCCAAGCCTGCTTTCCTTACAATATGTTCTGCATATAAGTTGAATAGGTAGGGTGAAAGGATGTAGCCTTGTCTGACTCCTTTGCCAATTGGAAACCATTCTGTTTCTCCATGTTCTGTCCTGACAGTAGCTTCTTGCCCTTAGTAGAGATTCCTCATTAGGACTATCAGATATGTTTGTACTCCCATATCTTTAACAGCATTCAATAGCCTTTCATAATCTATGCAGTCAAATGCTTTGCTGTACTCTATAAAGCACATGCTGATTTTCTTTTGGAACTCCCTGTTACATTCCAGTAGCCATCGTATATTTGCCTCTTCCTTTCCTGAACCCTCTTTGGACCTCTGTTATATCTCTCTCCATATCTGGTTGGACCCTATATTACAGAATTTTGAGCATGATTTTGCTTGCATGGGAGATTAGTGCTATGGTTCTAGAGTTGCTACAGTCTCTTGTGTCTCCTTTTTTTGTGGATGGGGAGGTATATTGATCACTTCCAATCTGTTGGAATACCTCCCCATCCACAAAAAAGAAGACACAAGAGACTGTAGCAACTCTAGAACCATAGCACTAATCTCCCATGCAAGCAAAATCATGCTCAGAATTCTGTAACATACAGGAAGTTTATCATAAACTATGCTTATTAACTCAGAGGAACACAAAACACCTTTGATGTTGTATTATACATACTTCACCCTGTCACTGTGTGTGTGTGTGTGTGCACGCGCACGCGCATGTACACACTATCTATAGGTATTCTAGTGGCATGGTAGGCTAACTGCACTCTGGATGAACCACTGCCTCCTTTTGCTAAAGGATATTTTGGAGTTATGGATCAGTGAGCTACATAGTATAGAGAGTGTGTAGGAAGAGCAGCTGGAAATTGATTCATTTCAATTCAGAGTGAGGTCAGGCTCTGCATATCGCTTGGAGATGCTCTCGTCCAACTCTTTTATTTTTCAAGGTAGATTTTAAAAGGAACATAGGCCTTGTTTTGCCAGGAAGCTGAATGTCATGTTCCTATTATTACATAAGCAGAAATTGAGTGATAGGTGATAAGCAACAAGAAGCACAAGCACACATTTGAATAACTTGATTTGGTCTTTTGAGAGCAATAGCTTGCACTTTTTAGATATAAAAGCATAGGCTTCTATCCAATAGAGCTATATCTCAAGAGGATGATGCCTCTGCTTAGTAAGAAGCAGTGTTTAATCTTCACCAATCCCCTTTCCTCTTGTAGCTTCTCCCACTGCATTGTGAGAGGCATTGACACAGCTGCTGGAGGAATGGTGTAAAGCAGTGGTCCCCAGGCTTTTTCAGGCTACCGCCTCCTTTCCTCTTCAGTGACAACCCTAACACACACACCTTTGCCTGTTTCTTGGTATTAGGGGCCTAAGCAGACTGCCAGAAATAGTGCGCATTAAATTGAGGCACTGCCCTGGCTCAGTGCTAGGGAGTCATGGGAATTGTATTTTTTTCTGGGACATTGAGCCTTCTCTGTCAGAGAGCTCTGGTGCCACAATAAATTACAGTTCCCATGATTCCCTAGCACTGAGCCAGGGCAGTGCCTCAATTTAATGTGCACTATTTCTGGCAGTCTGCTTAGGCCCCTAGGTCTACTTTTCTACTATGGGGTGGGGAGAAGAGAAAAATTATCTAAAGCAAGGGAAGTGGCTGCCTTGGGGTAATTTTGCAAATGAAGTAAATGAAATCCTGCTTGCCATGCAACTACACTAGTTGACACTGGGCAAGTCACACTCTCTAGCCACAGGGGAAGGCAATGGTAAACCCTCTCTGAATACAATTTTTCAAGAAAACCCCATGATAGGTCCTTAGGTTCACCATGAGTCAAAACAACTTGAAGGCACACAACAACAATTACTGCTAGCAAGCCCATTTTACAAAGGCATCCTGGAGCCCCAAATGTTTGTATTTGAGAGAAAGAAGGTGAGGCTGGGGATTTCCTTGGGTAAGTGAAAGATGGAGGCCACTCTATGGAAGGAACAATGTTGCCTGGTGCAGAGGGTGGTGAGGCAGGCAAACTCAGCAGGATTTCCACCTGAGTAAGAAAGGGTTGCATGGCTGCCTGGGCAGCCGTTGCCAAGAAACATCCCTGCAGCTGCCCTCCTTCTCCTCCACCTCCTGGCTTCTCCTGGCAAAGAGAGGGAAAGGGAAATAAAGGGGGGGGGGGAGGAACAGGAAACCCCAAGAGTCACCAGAGCATTGACAGTACTTAACACAAGGGGCAACAAAGGAAGAGCCTGCCCCCTTTCCTTCCTTTCTGCCCTGGCTTGAGCTAGCTAGCCAAGACAAAAGGAAAAGAAGACCACATGCTTGCCCCCTTTGCTTCCCTTCTTGGCTAACTGGCTTGAGCTAGCTAATCAATACAAAAGGGAAAGAAGAACACATGCCTGCCCCCTCCCTTCCCTTTTGCCTTGCAAACAGCCAATGTCTTTCTTACTCAAAGAAGCTTTCATCCTGGGTTCCTTGCAGGAGGAAGCTGAGCAGTTTCTGGGGAAAGGGGGGCATGGCAAGTATTTTGCCAAAGAGGGGAGGGAGCAAGGGAAGGAGAGGGTCTATTTGCTCTGTTCCTGGGTGAGGCAAAGATGGATGAACCATGCTAGGTCTCTTGCCTCTCAATCTGGACAGACACAGCTTGTTTCCTGCAGCTCTCCATTCAAACTCCCTCTGCCCTGTCCCAGAATGGTGTACAAAAGAAGTTTCTTGCAACTAGGGTTGCCATAATTCTCTTCCACAAAACCCCAGATTCAATTCTACCAAAGCATATGCTCCAACTTTTTTCACACATTCTCAAAGATGCTACAAGATCACTTAGCATACTGATATTTCAGAGTAACATTACTTATGGTTGAATCTGCACTGCAGAATTAATGCAGTTTGACACCACT
>JAIPUX010001232.1:121236503-121250425 GCA_020142125.1 Phrynosoma platyrhinos
GTATTTTTCTGGTATGTGGCAATGTGTTAATTTTGGCAAGGAAGGGCTTTACAGAAATAATGGAAGATGCTTATTTTAGTTTGTTTCTAAACTTCGAAATGGATGGTAGAAAGCTGCACACCATTAGGAAATCTGTTCCTGTACTTTAGAATAGGCACTTAGAAAAGTGTGTTCCCTGATTCACCATGCTAGAAAAAGCTCTTGGACCAGGTTTGCAATGGCCATGTGCTCAGCTAATTCATGGTAGCAAATAATGGTTCTTTTAATTTAAAGTTGCCATAGAAAAGATCCAAGTAATTTGAGCAATCTAGTGTAAAATATGACACCTTTGTTCAAATTGTCTTTGAGAGAACATCACACATATAAGGACATTTTACTACTGACTAAAAATTGCCTGTTTCAGACATCACTGGTGAATATGTTTCAGCACAGATCCAACTTTGTGGTACAAGGAAATAAATTATGGCAAAGTCCTTACTACTGCATTAGAGTAACAGAACATAGTAGGAACTGCAGAAGCAGCATATTCAGATATGTTGGCACAAATATTTGGGACTGGAGTCTACTACTGCATTAGAGTAACAGAACATAGTAGGAACTACAGAAGCAGCATATTCAGATATGTTGGCACAAATATTTGGGACTAGAGTCTCAGGTTTATAACAACATTCCTAATGTGGCAAAGATGTCATTATGTAAATCTGTTTTAGCTATAGGAGAGCACAATGCATGTTATGTTAAATTTATCTTTAATCTCTTTATTCCAACTGGGTAGTGACACAATTCACATTCCCTTTGAAATCAATGAGAACTTTTGAAGTGTAATTTTCAAATTGGAGGGTATGCTGCAGTTGGATTGGTTGAATTAAAGAGATAAATAACATATTTGCCTTCTGTTTCACAAAGACGAAAAGTAATTAGAAGCCATCCCACAAAAAAAAAATATTAATGAATCTCTGACAACTTGAAATGCAACATGCCCTTTCTGTGCTACTGCTGAGTACTTTTCATGATACAAGGGCCTATAGATCATAATTACTACTTTTTTAATTGGAATGTGCAAACTTTAAACATTCATGTTACAACATGGTATGACATTTACCCTTCATCTCACCAAGACCAATTAGTCCTGTCTTAGAGAATCAAATTTGAAAAGCCATCAAGATATCAAAGACCTAACATTTTAATCTTTTTTTTTTTTTTTTTTGCAGGAACATATTTAACAAATGAAGCTAAAGGAGCTGAAGATGCACCTGATGCAGATACAGCCATTATCAATGCAGAAGGCAGCCAAGTCAATGCAGAAGAGAAGAAGGAATATTTCATATAGACCCAGACTTAGGTTCTTGAGTATTACTCGCCAGGCTGACTGCTGGAGAAAACTGGCTTTCGTCTTTCAGAATTAATTTCTCCCATCTTTTTGCTATCTTTATTAATGTACACATTTGCTTTCAGTAGCCAGTTTATACCAACAATCAGCCATGGACAGCATTTTTCTTTAATTATTGTACCATTCATAATGCAGGACATTTCTTATTGCCTAATAATTCATATCCATTGCTCTCTTAACATACAGTGCTTGAATATACAGCCTTAACAATTGTAATCACCATTAGTCCATGTTCAGTTTTTTATATTTTTTAAAACAATGATATACAGCCTTTTTTTTCCTGTTTTCTTTTACAATATGGTCCTTACTGATATTGCACCCACAATTTTCATAGCAAATGTTCTTAGGTGAGGACTCAAATGTACTTACATAAAACATTACAAGTAAGATTAGAGGTTTACAAAGAATGTTTTATATATGTTTATAATTCAAAAACAACCTAGTTTTGAAACATTATGCCCTAGGAAACATCAACTGAAAACATTCTAGTGTAATTTCTTACTTGTTTCCAAATGACAACAAAGTGGTATGAACAAAACTTTTATTTTAATGGCACGTTGGTACTAAAGCAGTGTCTGGGTGGTAACCACATCATGCAGTCTGTTTATACAGAATCTGACAAGGATTATGTAGCTCCATTTTGAAAAAGTTTGTCCAGGGTTTTTTTTTTTTTTTTGGTTTTTTTTACTACTTTTAGGAACATAAAGACTTCCATATCTATTTCTGTAATTTTTTTGTTTGATTTTAATTTATTTGCTTCACATGGGCTCACCTGCCTACTCGAATTGGACATGTTCATGGGGCACAACTGCAAGACATTTCAGTATCTGTATATAGTGAATATAATAAATCCAATTAAACATTATTTGATACATATTTAACTTTGGGGGCTGTAGGTAAGTCAGTCACAAGTAAGCATTTTCTAATGTCCATTATATCCCTTTAGATATGACTTAAATTAATATTCTGAGTAGAAAACATGTATTAGTACTTTTTGTCTGTATGTCCTAGCACTGTTCAGCAGCAAACTTTTCTAGTTCCAGTTAATTTTTCTTTGTTATACAATGGAAGCACAATGTTATATGGAAAGGTAGTTTTAAGCTAATAACCAGTACACAGCCTCAGGTTTTAAATTACAACCACATTAATGATTAATGATTAAGTTGCTTAAAAAATTAATATATAATTTGGCAGTTCTAGAGCTGCTTATCAATTTTGGATTTGCCAAAACACAAACAATGAAGTGTTACAACAAAATACTCTGTTTTGTGTATATGGCTAAATGGACTAATTCTTTATATTAAATTCCTGTCTATGCATTTTGTGAGGTACAAACTTATGTCACAGTGAATGATAGAAAATATCTGCCATGCTTTTAGCTCCACAGTAAAGACCCCAATTTGAGCTAATTCTCAAAATGTGGGGCAAAATGACAGCTTGAAAAAAAAAAGTATTAAGATGCTAAAACTAAGTTGATTGGCTAAAATCCTCTTCAGAAAAAAAGAAGACAAAAAAGAAAACCAAATGAGCTCTTACTTACCAGTACCATATCAGAAAATTAAAATCAGTAGAGACTGTCATTCATCTTCTAAGTGCTGCACCTTTTTAAATAAAGGAATATTTCTATATGGATGCTATTACTAGTGAAGTCTAAAAGCATAATGGCCTACTGTAAAGGTTTATCTCCTGGGATTTATTTTTGCGTGGGGTGGGAGGAGGGTGGGTAACATTTGAATATGACATCATGTGTCGCAGTAAATGGAAATCAAAGGTGTTGTGTCAAATTATTTATCAAAAGGATATACACCTTTTAAGGACAATAGTAGTTTTTAAATTGCTTTTGTTGGGGAAAAATATCTTGTTAATTTCTATGAGAAAAAAAAGAGAGACACCATCAATCAAGCAGCACTTTTTCAAAGTATACAGAACATAAATAATATGATGTGGTTGAGTGTTAACATAATAAATCATATACAGTATGACATTTTAAAAAATACGTCTGCATTTATGTGACTGCATGCTTGTTTTTACAGTACACTCCAAATCATTTGTGCAAAAAATGCAATAATATGCTAATCTAGTATGGTAGTTTGAGAGAATCAGGTAGCAGCTACTAGATACATTGAAGCTAGTATAGGTTTACAACATAGTCATGTCTTTCAAGGAATATATTTGTTTAAAAATAGACTGGCAAAAAGGGATTAAGCTTATTACTACTGGGAAGAAAATGTATTTGTCATAGCAGTTAGCTGTAACTACTATTTCAAAAACAGATTTGTGGAATTAATGTCTAAGCTAGTAAAGCATTTAACTCTTGCTTAAATGTTTTGCTGCATTAGAATTATGTTTACTAAACTTACATGCCCATTACTGCTGTATTTACACATTTATAAATTATTTCAAAATTCCAGTTTGCTTAAATTATATAGAAATGCTGCTTACATTATCTACCTATTCTTCACTGTGAAGTGAGATTTTTAGACATTTGGGCATCTTCAGATGTAACCATTTCAAAGTGTCTTGTCAGTGTCGCATAAAGAAAGTATTGGAACTTTGCAATAGTAGATAAGAATTGGACTGATAACTTTTTCTTGTCTGCTTAGTTGTAGTCAATTTTGTTTTTTGGGGGTGAAGGAAACCCTGCCTTGCACCTTGAGATGTAATTTTTAGTAGGCCAAAAGACAGCATGGAAATATTCCATGCATTGTTAAATCAAATTAGCATTCTGGACTTAACATCACTTTCAACTCCATTCACCCAGTCAAATCAGAGGTTCTCAAACTTTCTTTGAGAGAAAAGGGAAATACACATATGCACATAATTATGACTTTTAAACTAATGTTTCTTAGTCTTCTGGTTTTTCTCTAATTATTTCTTTCTGATGGATTCAGACCTGTCTTTGGCTTTAGTATTAGCAATATTATGCCAGGATGTTTCCGCTATAAATAATGTTGCATTTTCTTAATATTATTTTAATATGAATGGAGCTCACTTACCTTGTCCAAAAGCTCTTCAATATAGAGCCATTAATGTTGGCAATTACTTTTTGTGTAAATATCCTCAAATCTTTATGGATATTGCTTTTGCACTTACTATTGCTATTGCTTTATGGACATTAGCACCAGAGCAGATTCCGGTTATCCCCTTCCTTAGTCCAGTGACTTTCTGGCCAGTGGAAATCAGGAAAAGCAGATTGAATTAGAGAAATTGGTGGCTTTTTGAAAGATGATTTTCATCCAGTGAAAATGGCTGGGTTGACTGGTTATTATGAAAGCTTCAAGGTGTAGTCTTTTTAAACTTCCATCTCACCACATACAACAAACTGTTATCAAATAAATGGAAGACAGCCCTTTCCTGGAGTTGGTTAGTTAGGCCATGATAGAGAGACATAAATTTACAGGCTTTAAAGAACTATACACCAGTGCACACATTCAAAGTTTTCCCTCAATTGCAGTTGTAATACCTGATGAGTTTTTCTTTCATATAAATCTGGTCCTGGTTTGAGAACCCTTGGTTTAGATGAATATGCTTTGAATGAGGTACCAAAGTGCTAAGGAAATAATTAATTGACATTATATGATATATAAGTATATAAAAAATGGTGCCATGGAAGTAATGAAGGAAAACAGAAAGTAGAACTTTTGTTGAGGATATTTGATCCAAGGTCTCAAGCTGCAGCTAATTTACTATTTAATACTTGTTATTTTCTTTTGCATTCATCATCATCCTTTTATTTTTAAAAGAAAAGAATGTGACATCTCAGAATATATGGGTGCATCATCTATTCATTCTTAGATGTCATTATCATATCCAAGAAGCAATGGAAGGAACCTGATACATGATCTGAGGCACAAAGATGAACCTGGAACAGTTACTCTCTCTCTCTCTCACTCTTTTTTTTTTTTTTTTTTACATTTCTGGAAAACAAATAATCTTGCACTGAGATTCCTGCTATAAAGATCACGAGAGGAAAAATGATGATTCCAAATAAACCTGTCATGTGGACATTTTGAGTATTTCTTCATCATGATGTAGGATATCTATTTATCTATCCACATAAGTCTCTCAGTGGGAAAAAAGGAGGAAAATTTATATAATTTTTGACTGTAAAAGCATTGAAGTTACCGTGTACACAAAAGTACATTAGGTATTTTGATCATGACAGTGGACTACATGTGCTTCCATGTGACATTGCAGTTATAGTGTAATTTAGTGCCACTTATTATAAAGTGTTATCAAAAGGAATACAGAATTCTTACCTAATTTGAAGAAAGGTAATGCTGATGAATTAAAAGTTTTTAAAAACTGCCATTGTCATGCAACAATATTCTCCAAACTGTCCTAAATTCTTCCAAGGATCCTATCTTCTCATTTGTTAGAACTGATAATATATAATGAACACATCAAAAATAACAAATAAAAAAATCAGCTGCTCAAAAATTCAGAACAAGCTAAAAACAGAAATAAGTCAAGTAATGCTTTGGCTTAAGTGGCACAAAGTACACACTAAAAACTATGCAAAAATATAGGTGACTACAGTGTACTTACATGTAAGTATCTTGTACTCTTTCTGTATGGATATTGGAAATTCTTGTATTTATAATATGCATTTTGATTATTTTATAAGAAAGGAGACTAGAGTTTGCAGTTACAAGAGTGAAATATAAAAAAAAATACTTACAGAGCAATTATTCTTAAATATGTGTATTTCCCCTACTACTTTTAACTAATGTTTTATTTATTGTAAGCAATATTTTCCTTGAAATCCAGTGACCACTTCATTTTGTCTCTCTTCTTTGAATCCCATGGGGCTCCTTCCAAACACCTGTGGGGCAAAGACTTCAATTCTCCTAATAGCTTTGCTGCTAGCACTCTGTCTGGGAACACTGCTCAGTAATCTATTTCTAGCACAAAAGTAGAAGGTTGCTCTTTTTATCTTCCTTGAGAGAGCCTTGCATGCTAAGATGTTGAAAAGTATTGCCATTTGCCCTGGTATTTTTAGCTTGAACAATGGAAAGCAAGCCACAGAGAGAACTGCATTCTCCTGACCCCTATTTCGCTGAAGCACCTCACCTGGAATTTCTGCTGTTTATTTCTCAATAATGTCAGGTAATCTTGCATTGTGGGTAGAAAATGCTTCCATCAAACCACAGAGGATGCCTTTAATGATAAAGTTAACTTTTTTCCAAACATGAAATTTCATATCATTGATCCTTTTCATCTCATCATTTTTTCCATCATGCTCTTCCAAAAGCAATGCATTGAAAATAGTGAGATAACATGTGACAATCACAGACACAAGAAATATTGTTAAATTGAACACTGCGAAGCTTCCAACCACTTCTGCTATAGCTTTCCTTGTTGGTCTGAAGCATTACAATTACTGTCCAAAACATCCAATTCACTTCGAGCTGCACAATTTTAACAAGTTCCCATAATAAATCTGGTTTTTACTGGGCCAGTTTTCATTGTCCGTATTTGCTCTCTGGATAACAGTCTGGTTTTGTTTTGGATTTGGTTTTTCACTGTCCCCTCTGTTATGTCTCTTGGGTTTGTGGAGCTCTCAGTATTGCAGACACTACAGTCTTACAGGATACCTTATTGCCTTTAAGAAGTATGATCTGTGGGTGGTTTATCTCAAAGAAATTCAGGTTGGGTTTACCAGTGAATGTGTTCAGTATCAGTAATGAGTAGGGTCATCTGTGGAGGGTAGGGTAAAGATTGTATATTTCTACAGACAGTATACATCCGTCTCCTGTTAAATGTATTAGCCTGCATGTTGTAGTATCTGTAGCCAAAACCTGCTGGGAAGATGAAAGGAAGAAAGGAGAGTTCCACCAAGTCCTATGCAAATCCTTTCTCCTGTCAGTGCTGTAGCCTCTGGGGTGATGCACTGTGCTACCAGTCGTCCCCATTACAAATGCTAATATCACATACATTATTTTAAAAAAGAATGTCTAATATCCATTGGATATTTTTAATATAGCATTTACCTTAATTAAATAAATATATGTTGCATTTCAATAAAAGGACTGTTCACATAAAAGCTGTGGAGGATATATAGTACTAAACAAATGGAATATGCTGCTATTTCCTTTTTCAAGCACTAGCGTTTTTTGTTAGCCAGATGCTGATCACCACAAAAATGATAAAAGGAAGCAACCTCCTGTTTAGGTTCTTCTAAATTTAGTGGGTAAATTTAAGTAGTTTGATATGTTTTTACAGTTAATGGGATATCTTTTCTTACTAGAAACTTGTAAGAAATTGTCCAGTTATTCACTGAGGAATTAATAACTCTTTTGTCTAGAAAAGCCTTTTCTCACTAAGCCAGCCAAGGTTCATGTGCAGATTACAAAGTTCAGCAATCTACAGAATGTAAGACATAGTAGGACAGCAAATGAAAAGCCCATTGACTTCAAATGGCTTAAGTATGTCTGTTTCAGCTTCCCGATTATGTTTGCAGAAAGCAGGTTTTGACAGGCCAGTTAAAAGCTTTGAGAATTTTTCTGTCCTTTGAATACTGGTTTCAGTGCTACATATAAACAAATGTTTCCACAGATTCAGGAGGTCTTATTAAGCCAATATTTCTCTGGAAACTAACCCTTCCTTAAGTCCAATTTTATACAATTTATTTTCCAACCATTGGCATTTTAATGTTCAAACTCTTAGATAAATAAGAGAGGAAAACTAATGTTGAATGCACATTAAATGTGCAATGTATATAGTAATGCACACCCATTACTCTTTGTGGGATGTACATTCCTATCTATATTCAGAATCATAATACGATCTATGAGTAATTAGCATGCATGCACCAGGCTTACTGATATAATGTGCATCATTTGGTACCATATTTTTCCAGGGACTAGGAGAAACAAGAGGCCTGTAGGTTTGCTTGAAACATATTGTTTCAAAAGGTAAAGAATGTTTATAACAGTCTGATTTTTCGACAGATTTCCAAAAATATGAGGAAGAAAAGTAGAAAAATACATGTGCCTCCCCACACACACAGGATGAGAGTTTGCATAACTGTAGCACATATCTGTCAGTAGTGCTGACATTCTACAGCCCCTGAAGTTGTTTTGTATGCTTTATTTGTCCTATAAAAACAAAAATTCACCATAACCACATTGTATCATAATTCACATTGTATCAAAACTTTTTATGTCATTTCATCCAGGAGAGTGACAGAAACAGAGTTCAAACATTATCCCACTTCCCAAAACATAAATGGTAGGTTAGAATACATAAGGTGCATTTGTCATGATTAAATGTACCATGTAACAGCTACGGATCTCCCAATCCAATGTAGGATGATTCTGTATTTAAAATAATTTTCCAATACTAAAATGTGCAAGAGGCTGTGCAGAAAGAGGAAAATCTTACATCATAGATAGTTTGCACCCGCTTCAAACAAAAAAAGTCAAGAGACTTTTAATGGACCTTAAAATGTACTATGAAGCAAAGATGTATATAAGACTTTATATCTAAAAAAGCTGGACTAGAAAAGGAAACCCATAGGCATTTCCTCATGGATTCAGGGCTTAGACAAGACTTGTCTTCCTTGTACAAGAGCTAATCTTTTTATCTCAGTACAACATTTACATTTGCCCTGTTAATCATCAGTGGACTGTGCACTGATGTAACTGTACAATTTTTCAAACTGGAAATTGAAAATATTGTTTTTAAAAATAACTCATTGATAATTATGAAATATTAATCTTCATGCTGCCTATAAGCTGATATTCCAACTGTATAATATGAAAACATATTTTCTATCTGAGTAGTTTTGGCAATAATATGTAAATACACTTTACAATAATACTGTCTGTAAAATATGCATTTTAATGAATGCACTGGACACACATGCAGACATGCCAAAGGTTTGCTTTCTGTTAGAACAGAATCTTCATAAATTCACTGAATCCCTATTTTTATTAGCAGTGACACATTTCCTATGGATGACAACAAGCAAACACCATCCATTAAGACCATTCATTATTTTTTTTAAATGTCTATGCACTATATTTCTTTCCAGCCTTTCAAATCCAAAATGCACTTTATAATTTCACCAAAAATTGGGATGCTTAAAAGACTCCTGTAATTGCTTCTTCCATCTTTAGATTACTCATTTTCTACACAGAAAAGGGGTTGCTTGAATAAATATGATTGCAACCATGAAAAGATTGTAAACTTCTTCCAGCTTTCTAGTTGGCTGATTGAAGAAACCCCACAAATTTTCAGTTCAGTAGATCAGTTCCCAGTTAAATATTTTAGGACTGAAGTTTTTATCATTCTAATACAATTTTGTGGACACACGCACACACAAAATTTGCTAGCCCACAAAATGTTTTTTTGTCTATGTATTCCAGGGCTACTAGAACAATGGGACCTGGTAAACTGTTCTCCAAGAAACAACTGTTGCTAGCTTCAGATGAGTAACTATCTGCAAAGTGACTACAATGGCCTAGGATCTACAATGTGGTTGACTGCAGCATCTGTGATACATGGCAATGTTTCTGACACTTCAGCCCTTAATCCAGTCCCAGGGGAGTTAAACATGTTGCACTGACTATGGAAGCACAGTTTCTTCAATAAAATAAAATAAATCACAATTTTAAGTGAACAAAATGCATATTGTAATGTCAGGTACATGACACTTGCATGTTGCTATGCCTATATACTTACAGAGTATTCAATGTGTACTTAGTGGCGCTTAAGAAATGTCATGTACAATTTTTATAAACATTCTACAGGGTTCTCATTTGCACTTCATCTTTCAGTAAAGTCTTGTCAGAGAAATGTCTGAATATTATTTAAAAAATAAAATTTCAATTTTAGTTATCTGTTGGACATTACCAAAGTGTCTGTTCATTTAATAAACCATTTGATTCTCACAGTGAAGTTAACAAAATATATTAATAAATATCAGGGGGAGTCCCCACTCTGGCTGATTCCTGTGCATTCCACACTGAAGTACTATTTCTGGTATACTGCATGTAGTATGTCACTTCTTATGTGATTCAAAGCATAAGATGTAGACAAAAAGAACCTTTTGTTGTATCGATTGAAGTTATATCTAGGGCAAAGAATTATTGCATATCATGTCAGATAGCCACAAGTGGTAATTTATGTAAGTACACCAGGTATTTTTCCATCAGATTTTCTCTATAGACTCTCCCGAGACTAATGGGAGTTGCAGACTGCCAGAAATAGTGCAAATTGAGACCACTTTTAGGGTTAGGGTTAGTGCTAGAGAATCATGGGAATTGTTTTTTTTCTTTCTGGAACATTGAGCCTTCTCTGTCAGAGAGCTCTGGTGCCACAATAAAATACAGTTCCCATGATTCCCTAACCGTAACCCTAACCCTAAAAGTGGACTCAATTTGTACTATTTCTGGCAGTCTGCAACCCCCCCTAAATTGTAAATTGTTTTCAAAATAATAATGACTTTGGAGTTTGGCAACAGAAGGGAAAAGGAAATATTGTGGGTTGGGGTGGGGGAAACCCTGATACATATGCAAATCTAATATTCATGTACTCCAAGAGGCTGTGTAAGTTGTGTGAGACATTGTGCTATAGAAACCTACACAGAATTCATACAATCTAAAGTTAAGGAGAAGTCATATTGTTTTTGCCTTGAACCAGAACAGACTTCAAAGGAAAGAAAACCACTGGTACTGAGATCTGTAAAGGACAGTTACAAATCAAAACAATTGATTTAAAAGAGCATTCACACACCAAAGTAGATGCCTTTTCATATAGAACCTTCTCTCTGCCAGTTTGTAGCCTCCATCTTTTGATTACAAGCTACCACTGTTAGCATTATTAAACATGTTATGCCATCATTATCTCCATGCATTTTGAATCGACTGCTATGATGTTGGCATAGCACAAGTGTCACAAATGGTGCTTTCCATGTTGAAAGTGTTTACATTCTCTACATAGTAGAGGAACATGACAAAGCATGAAGCAAATACATGTTTGGAAGTCTGTAATTTCTTTGTGTGTGTGTGTGTGTGTGTAACTGATGAACCATTCACAGCTAAACAGTTTGCAAAGCATTATTAGGGCTACATTCAGTCAGAACACTATGACATGAGTAGCAGCCTAAAGACACAATGAGGGGAAACAACAAGAGGCACAAGTCAGTAGAAAAAAAACTGAAAGAAAAATAACTCACCAGGTAGGATGAAGGGAAAGGAATAAAATTAAAGAAAGCAGCCAGGTAGTCAAAGCCAATCTGACTCTTTTCCAGCTCAAGACCTAGTAGATCACATGATGATGGTGATGTATTGTTTATGTGTCTCTCAGGGAACAACAGATTAAAATACAGCAACACATTTAAAAACAAATTTTAAAATAAATAATGAATTAAAAGAGCATAGATATTAAAAAACAATAAATTCATAACTTTAAAAAAAACCCATCTGGATAGGCCTGCAAGAAAAGATTGGTCTTTATTGCTGTTTTGGAGACAGCATATCCAGCTACTGAATCTCTTCTGGCAAGTCATGCCATGATGCAGGTGGGGTGGGGTGTGCTGATGAAAAAGCCATTTAGGTCCAAAGCAAACTGTAGAATTAATTCAGTTTGAGACCACTTTAACTGCCCTGGAGCAGTGCTAGAAAATTGTAGTTTATTGTGGCACCAAAGCTCTCTGACAGAAAAGGTTAAATGTCTCACAAAACTTCAATTCTCAAAGTCCTTAGAATTGAGCTGGGGCAGTTAAAGCAGTCTACTTTTGCAGTGAAGTTTGGACCTTAGTTAATGCTTACTTGGCTGATTGAAGTAAATGTCTGCCAGAGGACTGTGTGTACGAGGCAGATTATATGGGAGAAGGCAATCCCATAGATAACCTGGAACCAAATCATATAGAGCTTTGAAGGTAATAACCAACACTTTGTATCTTGCCCAGAAACTAATTGGCCACCAGTGGAGTGATTTTAATATCATTGTAATATGATCATTCCTAGATAAACCAGTACTCAATCTGGCTGCCATATTTTGCACTTATTGATGTTCTTATACTTGGCATTGAGGTAACCCAATGTACAGTGTATTGAAGAACCCCCAATCTTGAGTATAGCATATATACACTACCATCTTTACCATCTTCTTGTTGTTCCCCACCTTGATCCATGGGGAGAGGCAGGTAAGAAATCATTCAGTCATCATCAACATCATCATCATCTTTAGATCCTCCAGCTCTAAGAAGGGGCATATCAGGCAAAATGCTAGCATATCAGGCAAAACTGATAGTAAGCACTCCTAACTATATCTATGTGGGCAGTCATTTGGAGCAACAGATCAAGAACACCCCCGAGCTGGGAACACAAGACTTTGGAGATTATCACACTGCCTGTGTCCTTCTGTCCTGATCTTGGTGCAGGATGAAAACTTTTAAGCACGGATTTTATCACACATCTCCGTGCCCAGGTCGGAAGCATTCTGGACCAAATCATGGCATCCCGTACCCGATCTGGACTTCTCCCATACTTTGCATCTGGGATGCTGGACTTCTTTTATATTAAATTCTGGCTCAAGCCCTCACCTTGGAAACCCTGGGGCACAATTTGGTTTTCTGATTAGCAATCTTTCACCCTTACCCTCACACAAATGATATGTGGACAAGCAACAGCTTTTGTATTTAATTAACACTAAGCACTACAGCAGAACAATTACAAAAATAATTCTCAGAATTTCCATCACTTCCTAAGATCTAACTGTAACTAAAATGATTTAAGTCACAGATAATTTAAGGATGCAGTAAGTAGGTAGCAGTCACTTGCATGCTTCTCAAAAATAAATCATCTATGGCGCTTAATAAATAAATAAAGCTAATAATAATAATAATAATAATAATAATAATAATAATAATAATAAATCTGCGAGTACAATACTGTGATTCCACTTTAATTGTCATGGTTATGTCCAATGGAATTGTAGGATTCTCAATTTAGGGAGGAGCATTTACAAGTTTTAGCCAAAGAGCTCTAGTGCCTCATCAAATGTCACACTCCAAGATTGCATAAGGGGCAGCCATGGTGGTTAAAGTAGAACCATTGTGCTATAGCAGTGTAGTGTGAAAGAGAAACTGGAGAAAGGATCTATCACATCTGGCCATTACTGAATCATGGAAGAGACCACAAGGGCCATCCAGTCCAATGCCCTACCATGCAAAAAGCACACAATCAAAGCCATCAAGCCTCTGTTTACAAACCTCTAAAGAAGACTCCACCATACTCTGAGGGTATGTGTTCCACTGTCAAACAGTTCCTACCATCAGGAAGTTCTTCCTAAAGTTGAAGAGGAATCTCTTTTCCTGTAGCTTGCATCCATTGCTCTGTGTACAATTGCTGGATAGGGTAATGTCTATGCCCTCAACCCCTATGCAAATAATAATAATAATAATAATAATAATAATAATAATAATACTATCCTGCTTTCCTCCCAGTACAGGGACTCAAGGAAGCTAACAAATTTCAAACAGTCCAAGTTAAAACAGTATTAAACATTTAAATACAAAGTT
>JAIPUX010001232.1:121251483-121278344 GCA_020142125.1 Phrynosoma platyrhinos
CATCATTTCCGTTTGGGGGAGATGATTTATTTGGTTGAGTGTTTAATCGGAATTTAATGTTCTTGAGACATGTTATAAAGGGATTGGTTTCCCCTTGCAGTAAGTGATGTTATGTACAGGGACACATGTGTCAAGGACAATATAAATTGGGATTAATTTGAATTGTTAATAAAGTTGTTTATGACCCTGTACAAATAAATAAAGTTGTGGCCAAGTTTATTACCCATAAAGATGCATACAGTGTCCTTTTGTGCTGGTGCAAAAGAACCTTCTAGTTTCTTATATGGTGCTTTTTTATGGAAAAGCTATCAGAATTATAGGGGCATACAGATGGGCGGCTCTGGGCCACCCCTGCTAGCTGTGGATCAGGGCTGCAGTAACCGCACACTGCAGCTCCGATCCTCCCTTTTGCCGCCCCTGAAAGAGTGGCAAAATGCCACTCCTTTCATGGGCAGCAAAAGGCCACCCCAATAGCCAGTGCGCTGCTCTTTAGCACCTTTTCCAGTGCATCCCATCAAAACACTGTGCCAGAAGGGTGTCCTGACACTGCATGCCATGCGTAACAGTGCGTGGCATCAGGACGGCTTTGGCGTCAGGTGGAGGAGGCTGGCGTATGGCTGCCCCACCCCATCTCTGCCTCCAGGCTGGCCCTTTGGGCTAGTCTGCAGAAGCCCCTAGTCCAGTACTTTGAGTTCCAGAGGAGCAATGAAAGCAACTTGCTAAATGTTGATAAAGGGAAGGCATTCAAATCATATAATATCTCTGGAGTTATCTGGCTTTTTTATTTCATTTCATTTCCCAAATGACTTTACCTTTGTTAAATGACAATGTAGGCATCCCAATCAATAGTTACCAGAGTAGCCAGAAGCAAATAATAAAAATAAAAATGGAGAGCCAATATTATCATCCTGTGAGAAAAATGTTCCTAGCATTACATGCATAGAATACAATCATGCTGGCTGTCCATTTATATTCAGTACTGATGTTGATTTTTAACATTCTAATATACGGTCTGGGAACTGTTCTTGAACTACAGTTACCATTTAACTAGGACTAATGGGAGTTGGATTTCAATGATATGTGGAAGGGAAAAAACTCCTCATCCCTCCACTAGAGGGTTTAATACCATATTGACATTAAGTTTGTCTGGTGTTAAGATCCACCTTAACTCTAATCACAGGCCAGTTTCCAAGTGCTTGTAGAGTGGTAGGTTCCAGACATGCCCTGTTCAATGATGTCTCTGTATTCATAGAATTCTCTTCCAAAAAATAAATATGATTATGTTCACGAAGTTGGAATCTTACCTGCTTCAATCTGATTTAAACAAATGAGCTTTGAGAAGGATTTTATATTGCTTAAGCTCTTGCTGCTTTTACAAAAAACAGTATTTGTGGAAGGTTCATATCTGATGCTTCTGTTGTATGAGACACCTTGGGAAGTCTTTGCCTTGAGAGTTAGCATATAAAAATTAGCTTTTTAAAAGAAAAATGAATAAATGGTTCTGCTAAAAATGTAGCTCAGCTGTAAGACAGCAGGAAGCCCTAGGATAATATAATATTAACAATGCATCACATTGCATATAAATTCATCTTTCAAATATTTAAGTGCTCTTTCTTTTTTTAAACACCTTTGAACAATGTCAATTACAGGGAGGATACTGAAACCTTACCTTCATTCTGTGATAGTTCTGGGGCTAGAGACTAAAACTGGAGCAGCTTCTGCATTGCTTCAGAATCCATTTTCTAAAGAGAGGGTGACAGATTTACTTTGTTGAAAATATAAGAAAAAAATATTGTTTTGCTAAAAACAAACACAAACACAAACCCTCAAGATGCAAGTGGAGAAAAACATGTATTTAAATGTAAATGTAAATGTAAATGTAAATGGGCAAGAGACTGAGTTTTAACCCATTTTCTCACCTTAGAGAATTCTTGTTTTGGTCTAATACTCTAAACTTCTCTCTAACTTCTTAGGGTGGATTCTGAGTAATTAGACAAAAGAAAGGCATAGCAATACATCCTTATTAAGCGAATCACCACTGAGGTGTTAGTTGCTTTGCATCAATGTTTCCATTATTCCTTTAGACTTTCACTGTAATGCTTGGCTTGTATTGATAGTTCAAAAGATTGCAAATGCAAACTTTACAGAACTGTCTGACAGTGATATATTTGCCAGTTGCAAATTAGTCCAAGCAAGTTCCAAAATCTGTTCAGACAAATGTGATGCTTATCAAGTTCTGAACTGTCTCCTTCAGGCTACGATTAATTTCATTAGACACTTTAACTTTAAAAAATTACTGGTACAGCAACTTGTCAATCAAAGCATCCAATTCCAGCAGGGCTTGAAGTTACAGGAAGCAAAGCTCATATAAAGTACTTTGTTCATTCAAATACAAGGGAGATTACTTGGTTTCCACAGTAATTGTATTTTTAGAGCAAGTGAAGTCCTGCAAACATTTACAAGCATTTTTATTGTAAAGAGTTAAAAATGCATGGACATATGAAAGAGTAAAATATAGATCAAACACACAAATAAATAAGCAGCATTTTAAGACAGTGTTTAAAGGGATTAATGACTAAACTATGACTATAAACTATAAACTGAATCTGAACTAGGCATATCTGAATGGACTGGTTCTTTTCATTTGTAGATGGAACTAAGGTTCAGAAAAGGCTCTTACTAGTAGAAAGGGATAGAAAAGACAGTATTTATTTGTTGGCACAGTAGTTAAATGCCTGTACTGCAGCCACTCACTCATAAACCACAAGGTTGCGAGTTCAATACTAGCCAGGGCTCAGGCTAGACTCAGGCCCGCATCCTTCAGAAGTCGCTAAAATGAGTACTCAGCTGTTGAGCTTACAGTTGTAAACTGCTTAGACGCTGCTTTGCTTTGCTTTGCTTTATTTGTCCTGTAGCCTTCCTACAGTGGTTTTATAGCCCTCACCCAGTCCTATAAATAGTCATCCTGGAATAGTGGTTAAAAATTTAGAGTGTGACTTGGGAGGTCCAGGTTCAAGTACTTACTGTACTTACTGAGCTATACAACTCACTGGACAATCTTGAGCCATTCCCCCACCCTCTTTCTCTCCTGAAAGAATAGTCCAGGAAAAAGTTTTTTAAAAGATAAAAATGCACTCTCCATAGCACTAGGTTGCCAGTATCTTAATTTTACTAGAATGAGGAGAAGGGTCTCTACCTTCTTTGAAGGAGCTTACTCTTACAGATAGGACACTATATGTGGAGGCTTGCTGGACTCCAACAATTGTTGGTAGAATAAGAAGGAGAAAAGAAAGCCTAGGGACTCACAATTCCAGATCTGCCCTAATTTAGGAATAATATATGAGCAAAAGCCAGTTTCTGTTTGTATATTTATTGATCTGCTGATGAAGAGGGGGACAATTTGCAACAAGAACTATTGTATGTGAGAGGATAGAACTTGCCATGTTTGCTGCAAGTATCTAAAATATGATCAGCACTATCCATTGCTAAAAAGAGAGAGAGAAGAGAAGAGAAGAGAAGAGAAGAGAAGAGAAGAGAAGAGAAGAGAAGAGAAGAGAAGAGAAGAGAAGAGTGTTTTATCTGGTTCCATTATTCTGTCCTTTCCATTCTCTCATTTAAATAGTGATCAGTCCTTATTCCCTCTAGGCGGGGGGAAAAAGGTCTGGCATATGGTAAGTGGGGGGTTCCAGTTTTCTGATGTGTTCATCATTCTTGAATTTGGGCTAGTGATCTTTTTAAGGAAAACAAAAACAACAAATGTGATTATAGGAAA
Source organism: Phrynosoma platyrhinos (assembly GCA_020142125.1). NCBI lineage: Eukaryota > Metazoa > Chordata > Lepidosauria > Squamata > Phrynosomatidae > Phrynosoma > Phrynosoma platyrhinos. The sequence continues at coordinate 121,255,256 of JAIPUX010001232.1, forward strand.
AAACTGGCAAATATTCAGTACACCAGAAAATAACAGAAAAATAGACTTGTTCTGTTAAATTTTACAGGTACAAGGAATTTCACAGCAATACATTTTTGTTTTGCATTTTCCCTAAGCCTTTTACTGCCCTTGATCTGTATCTGGATTCCTGCTTGTAGATAAATCAAGGTCTTCAATATCCAAATATGTTTCAGAAGCTGCACAAACAAGATTAATGATGGGAAATGTCGGGTTTTCAGTGGCTGCTCACAAACACTGGCAACCCACAGTCCACACATTTGTCACCTGCCAAGCAAGAGAATCATCACATACTGCTACCAGCAATATGAGGAATGACAGAAAATAAATCTGACTCACATTTCATAAAGAACAGCAAAGCACTTACTCCTTATTCCCTGACCTGTAAGGACCAAGGACTCCGCTGACAGGGCAAACAAGTAGTGGTTACAAGAAGCATGCCCAGGCCCTGTGGGAATGATAATAAGTGTCTGTCCATTTCCCCTGATATGGCAGATATTCATCTGTGTACAAAACTAAAAAGTGATTAGGGCTCACACTGGCTCAGGGATTCTGGGAGTTATAATCCAAAAAGGTAAACTTCCCAAGCCCGGTCCTTACATAACACTACAGCCTAAATAAAACAAAAAATAAGATAGGCTGAAAAATAAATTGCAGCACCTTTTAGAGAGTTATAAAGATTCTGCTTCCTTCCAGAAGCTTTTATCATATATGTAGTTCACTTGTGAAATCCTAATGGGCACATATTTATTCAAAAACATCTCACATAGTTTAAAGATATTTACTATAAAGAATGCATGTACGAGTCAGTGATCATACAGCCCAACCTTACCGATACTTGGCAAATTCAATTAGCATGAACACAGCTTTTATCCACATTAGGATGCCATGGATTGCAGCAGAAACTTGTCCTAGGTTTCTCCCCCACAACCCTGGAAGTGAGGAGACATGTCAGCAGAGAAGACAGCATCACTGTATTCACATTAGTGAGAGTGGGTTGTGTGAACTAATGTTCTAACTTTTGAACATCCATAGGCTCCATAGGTTTTTGACCATTAAGACTGCCTATTTGCTTATCTTTGCTCTGTCACATAACTAATCCATATATTTTCTCCATAGCTGCCAGTTGCATCATTGGCACCAACTGCAATTTGCCTCCAAATGCAAATAGCAGCAGACACTGGATGGGGATTTGGATTTGGCCCACTGTGGGAGCAAAGCTTCAATCTGAGAGATATAATTTGGATTCTACATGTGGCTGCTATTTATTTATTTTTTTAAAAATAATTAAAACAATTGTTAATTATTAAATTAAACATGGTCTGATCAACTGACAATTAGCAAAGGCTGCTTACACACATTATTTGATTTCTCTAAACCAGATTGTTCATGATATATAACAGACTATGTGGACAAGTTGACACTTGCAACATGCAACATGGAATTGCTGCCCATTGTACTTTAATCTTGATGTTGTATGGGCGAAGTATAATCCCACTGCTCAGTCATCAAAAGCGTCAGTCCCAACTTTCCACAGTGCAGAACAAACAAAAATGATTCCTGAGTTGTCAGGAAAACAAGCTTTTGCTTGACCCACCCACCCATGTCTCTGCTTATCTCAATGGATGGGTTAAGAGGGCCCTGGATTTGAATGACAGAACAAAACATAAGAAAAAGAAGGACCTATGCAAGCACTACAAGGACAAAAGTTTTAAAATGGGAAAATAGGCAAGTGGAGGCTAGCTGGACAGGGTTAAATGAGGACAATTACCATAACTCATGTGCATCAGTGCTTTCCATTAGCTAAAAGCTTGTAGCTGCAACTGTGCACGTTTTAAAATATGCCAGTTGCTTACATTTTTCAGACAGGGAGGATATATCAAAGTAAACACACACATGCACACTCACAGATATAACAGAAGGAATGAAAATATGTTGCAAATGAAAATGCACATAATATGCAACAATTACCAGCTGCTCCAAAAATCTATGTCAAAAATGCTTAGCAGAAGCAAGAAAAAAAAAAATACTAAATCTACAGGGAGATCTAAAGTAATGGGCATTTTATGATCAAGGTCTTGATTTTTTTATTTAGAAAAGCAAACAAGATTAAGTATTCAATCAGGAGAACACAATAGCAGAATTCCATTGAAAACTCACAGATACTGTGCCAGGATTTGTGCCTCTTCTAGTAGTTCAAATGCTAGAATGATTCACATATTAACACAGCATGCATGCACACACATCTTTGTGATGTGCTGATGAAATTCCATATGATTTAATAAACTGGAAGCAAAGTTATCTCCAAGGGCACAATACTTTACTATCAATATATTAGTCTCATCCCTTGTCTAGATCAGCACAACTCTGAGTGTTAAAAGTATGTCTGAGAACCATGAGGTTCTCATTATATATAATTGCTCTTTACAATGTCTGGCTATCTGGTGAAAATGAATCAGTGATCTCCACTATAATGGAATCTATTTAAAAATTGGAGAGTACAGCTAGTTCCTTTGATGTTGAAAAGGAAGAAATTCAATAGGCAGTTTCATCAGGCTGTCTAACAAAGCAGAAGTAAGGGCCGCAGGCAGGAGTAGGCTGATATCATGGGTCACTGAGGGTGTACTTGTGGAAAAGTCAGCTGTAGCAGCACATGGCTGTTCAACTGCTATCCAGTTACTTAAGGGGATAGATAGCAAAGTAATTCTGATGATGATGGTGGTAGTGGAGCCTTCCATATGTAGGGATGCTTATTTATAATCTCAGGATTTAAAATAACTCTTGTTAATTTACATTGCATGCCTGAAAATTATTTTTACATATTCCAGTGAAGTTTCAAGTTACTGAAATGCTAGACGTTTGGAAATTGAAGGAAAATTTAATTGGGAGGATGGAATTCTTAACTGGGGTGGTAACACCTTTGTTCTCCTCCCCCATAGCTGTACCCTTGAACTGGTCCTGTCCTCTTCCAATGAATGCTTCCTAAAGTCCATACAAGAGCAATGACAACCCCCCTCTGAAGAAACCTGCCATGAGAACCTCATGATAGGTTCACCATAGGTTTGCCATAAGTTGTAAATGACGTAAAGGCACACAACAACAACAACAACAACAACAACAATTATAGATGGAAACAATATGGCTTTAAAAAATAATGATGGAATTCTCTGGTGCTGGCGAGTGGGATGCTGCAATGCTTCAGCAAAGAGTTGTTACAGGACCCCACAGGATTCCCTGCTTCTGTTCTTTCTACTGTCACTCACTGGCAGTAGGCCTGGTCACATCCTGCAGCACCCCTTTCACCAGCACCACAGTACTCTTTTGCTCAAAATGACTGACTCACTTTTACAGTGGGTTTCAGAGGTATTTGCAATTATAGCAGTAGTACCACAATATAAATTTGAACATTATGTTGTTATAAGTCTAATTTATAGCACTGTAAGCAGTTAACTAACAAAAATTGATAAAATGCTACTCGTGATTCTTCTACACACAAAAACCCTTGATGTGTGTTTCTATAAACAGTACTTTTTGTACAAAACTCCTTGATTTACATGCATGTGTATTTCTGCATAGAATAATTTCCCAAACGACTCTGAGATGGGCAAATACAAGGTGAAAAATAACATCAATATTTGTTATTTTTTCAACAGGAGAAAACTGCAGGAATTATTTGGACAAAAGTTCAAGATTTACCTCCATGACTCCTGAAGTGAACCCATTCTAAGTTGAAAGGGACATGAGAGTTAGGAAAAATATGTATGTCAATTGCTACTTTTTGGTCAAGAAAACATCAAATGTGCAAAACTCCCATGCTCCAGCTGGCACGCTATCCAGAAGAAATTAACCCAGCTATTCTGGCTGGACTTTCAATCTACACATATGCTGAACAATTGGTGGGAAGATGGAATGATGCTCCTGAAGTTGGCACATCTTGTTAGCCTCTGTCAAGTGCTGCTTTTGCATCTTTTTGTTGTTGTTAAATATCCTCGAGTTAACCACTATTGTTGGAGACCCTGTGGACGAGGCATCTTCAAGATCTCCTGTCCTCAACTGCTCCACTTAGCTCCTGCAAACTCAGGCCTGTGACCTGCCTGATTAAATCCATCCATTTGGCTTGTAGCCTTCCACTTTTCCTGTTGCCTTCTACCTTACCTAGCATTATTGTTTTTTTCTAGTAAGTCATGCCTTCTCATGATGTGACTAAAGTACGACAGCCTCAGTTTTGTCATCTTGCTTCCAGGGAGAATTCAGGCTTGATCTTTTCTAGAACCCATTTGTTTGCTACCTGCCATGAATGTAGTTGCAGAAACTAATGATGGGATATGCAGTGTAACAATTAATGTAATTGAATAGTTATCACACAGGTGTTAGGATAAAAAAATAGAGGAGGCAAGCATGGACTTGACATCTAAGGTAATTTGGCTGGAAGAAACTGGAGGGAAGAACAAAGAGAGTTGGTATGGAAAGGAGAGAAAGACACCCCCCCCAATGTGTCGGGAGGGGTTTCTTGTTGTGCTGGCCATATAAGGACAAGAGAGGCCTGATTGGTCAGGCACACAAGGGTAGTAGAGCACCTGTGCGCTTGGTCCAATCAAGTTGCTTCCCTGTGTCTGGGAATTCTCGTGGTGACTGTAAACTTGCAAGACTTGTAATGAGAGTTCGTTCTTTATAGCTCTGCGCTGCCATGTGGCGGCAGCCATTTCAGAGCTTGAACTGAGCGACCCAACCCACCCACCTTATTTAAAGAGCTATGTTGGTTATTCTCAGGCTTAAGCTGGTTGCCTTCAGGGGCTGGGACGGAATTTTTCCCAGGGAGTTACCCTCATTTTTTTTGCCCTCCCTGCAATTAAATGAATAATTTGATGTTGGGTATGGGTCTTAGAATCATAATGGATGTGTTTTTATGTTATTATTAGCTTTGTCACAACTTAAGGATAGGGTCTATAAATTAGAATTTGCTTCTCTTTGTATTGAGTGCAGGTAATGACCCCCACCCCACAGGAAAATTAATCTGGCTAATTAAATTAATTGGGGTAAATTTGGAAAAGATTAAATTAAAGGAAGTGACATATGCAGTTAAATGCATGACATCATTATTTAATGATGTAATATGATGTCATTTCCAGCAGGGAAGGGGTTTGTAAGTTTGTTGTTATTTGTTCACATCTTTGTCACAAGTAGTGAAGGACCACCCATCTGGGTGGGTCACACCTGGGTATGACAAAACTGTTGGAAGTTTATTCCTTGTAAATATACCCTGTACAGCAAAATAAAAGTTGTGCCCTGTTTAAACCCAAAAAGAGGCATCTTGTGTCCTTTGTGCCAGTGCAACCAGAGCTGTTTTGAGTATGTAATGAATGCAAAAGAAAGCCTGCCAATGTTTTGAATTTATGTGTGTTTTAGATAGTGTTAATGCTTGCTGTTTAGTACTGACAATGAGAGTCTCTAGTGTGGACCTACAGTTGTTGAATAAAGGTTTGCTGTGTTTTAACAGTGAAGCCTGAATTTCTGAACTTGGTCAACTGCTGGACTTAATCGTATAACATGTTGTCCCCATCTGCATATTCAGTGGCTACTTCCAAAGGGGCACATATTCAATAGATACAGTCTAAGAAGTTGCACAATAGGAGTTTCCGAATTCATCAGCCCATTTTGAAACAACTCATGTGGGGCCAACTGGTGACTTATTCTGGGGCCAAAATAAGTGAGCACAGTTCCACCACAGATTTTGCCAGAAGTGAATGATGCTAGAACTTCTCATAAGCTTAGAGGTTAATGTACAATTTTACTTCCAAAATGAAATTAAAGTCATGCTTCATATTTACATCAGATAAGGATTTTAAGAGAGGGAGTGAGTTTAAGGTCCTAGGCATAGTCTTTCTATTGTAACCCTCCCATGTTTTACCACTGGCTATTCTGTATTTCTTCTTTCTAGAAAATATCATCTGATGCACAACGTCTTTGAATGGTAGCACAAGGAGCCATTCATCCAGAAGTAGCACACAGAAAATGAGCAGTAAGACAATTCAAAACAGTGAATCCTGCAAGGCTGAGTAGACAATCTCCCCCATGGATTAGCATTCTTCAGTAAATAGGAACGCTTAACTCTTAAACCGAACTAGAAATGAGGCCTGCAACAAACTGTTGCACAGTGAAGTGCTTCTGTTCAGAATTCAGGATTCTTCCTTCCATCACTTAGGAAATCAATATACCCAGTTATAGCTAACTAATGGCTAGCTAGTTTCACACACTCTCTTTCATCATTTTGTTGCTGTGTCACTTATTCCACACCTAAAACTATAACCTAGGTGTTTATTGGATCCAAAATAAAAGCAACTTGTCTCTCCTGGGTTAGAGTCACTTATGGGATGCTGCCAGGTATTATCACATGGAAAATGCCACTGATGCCACCTGACCACATCCTGCCTAAATTCTGGCCCCCAGCTGTGCTCAGCTGGACAATTTGCAAAGCCGGAGGGCTTCCTGTGTGTACAAATCAGCTGGCTTAATGTATATTTTAGCCAGGATTTAGGTGGGATGCAGTTGGGCAGCAGCAGCTGTGGCATTTTCCATGTGATAATATCCAGCTGCATCCTGTAAGTGACTCTAACCCAATAGAGTTAAGTCGCTTTTATTTTGGGTGTGATAAACTCCCTATTCTTTTCTTCCACTTCTTCTTAACCTCTTACAAGATCAAGGAGATCTACAACCTGATAAGAGGGTTTGTGACAGAAGATGTGGCTTCATTAAAAGCTCTCATAGTATCTTCTTTCACTACTGTCACCACCTTCCTGTTTCTTTTCCATTTTTACATATTCCTTTCCATGTCTATACTTTTCAATAAAGTGCCATACACCTTTGCTACACCTTCACAGATTTGATGGGATGTATGTAAAATGATGCCAAAGTAGTTAGGAACTGGGTATGTTTAGCCTGGAGAAGAGATGGTTAAAAGGCAATATGATAGCCTTGTTTAAATATTTGAAGGGATGTAATATTGAGGAGGAAGCTAGTTTGTTTTCTGTTGCCCTAGAGAATAGAACCCGGAACAACAGATGCAATAGATTCTGTTCTAAAAGTTTTAATAAAGTAGTTAGAGGTTTAAAAAAGACATAGTAGGTCGTATTTTTATTGTACAATATGTTCATTTGACTGGTTTGTTTACACATATTCTTTGATTTTATTGCATATCCCTTTTATATCATATTTCACTATTATACTAAAGAATGGCTATTTTGGTACATCACAGTTGGAACCTCTGTTTCTTTCACTGGGTGGTCACAAATCACTACTTCACAGCCTACAATTTACTGGGTTTGAGAGAAAGGGCTCTGCTTGGAAAAGAGCCCATCTGAGTCTAGAACTTATAACCAGGTCTGCATCTGTGCTGCAGAAATAATTCTAAGATTTTTAGTTTGTTGTGGCACTGGAGCTATCTCACAGAGAAGGATAAATATCTCACTAAACTATAAATCTCAGAATCCATACAATTGATCCATGGCAGCTAAATCTGTGTCAAACTACATTATTTCTGCAGTACCAAATTTGCCTGTTTTACTTTTACATATATTCATATACATACCAGTAAATCAGTGTCCCCGCTATACATACATTCTTCACTTTTGTGGTTTTCCCAAGCTTTCTTTTCCCTAAATATGTTTTGGCCTTCAGCTTTTTTTGGCCTGGCACACCATTGGGGATGTACTAGCCTTCTCAGTTTTAGACACTTTCATGATCCACTTCCTTATTATATTCTCTAGTACAAATCACAAGTTCTCTTACACTGAATGCATGGGTATAGCTTTGCAAACAAGGAGAAGCTGATGGCACAGCTTGTCTCTTGCTTTCTGGATGGTGCTAAATGGTTCTGTTCCTATTAAAGGCTGACAAAAAGGTAGACAGCTGCCATGTCTACAGAGAAATCTACTGCAGAAAAAAAATACTTCCATTGTGCGAAGCTAAAGCTTTCCAAATGTCTTAAATCTAGTGGCTGTGAAACCAGCTCATATAAAACCTCTCTTCCTTGTCCACCCTTGCCAAGCTTAAGCAAATTAAATAAAAAGTCATACATGAACCAGAGAGGAACAAGTACTTACTAGATTTTTCTTCTACTCCTTTTAAGGATCAGTAACTTTTCATCTCAGCGGTTTTTTTTATTAACATGTCCCTTTTTTCACATACAGTCTCTAAAGAATTTTTGTTAAGAAAAATTTCACAGGATCATGACTCTTAGACTCCCTGAAAATGCTGGAGTAGAAATTTGTTTTATTTTATTGCAACATACTTGAAATTATGTAGGATTTTAAAATGCAAACCAGTCTTCCCTGTGCCATGTGACTATGTATGACTTGCTAGAAACTGAGCCTGTTTCACACAGAAAGGTCAAGCATACTACTGACAAATGATTTGCAGACCAACTGAAAAAAGAGCACTGACTCTGGATAGAACACTAGAAATTCTATTTAATCTCATATTCTACCCCTGGTAGCCCTGGTGGTGCCGTGGTTAAATGCCAGTACTACAGCCACTCACAGCCACAAGATTGTGAGTTTGGTCCTGTAGGGCTCCAGGGTCCACTCAGCCCTCCATCCTTTCATAGGTCAGTAAAATGAGTACCCAGTTTGTTGGGAGCAACTGGCTTACACATTGTAAACCGCTTAGGGAATGCTAGTTTCACTGATAAGTTGTATGGAAATGTCCTTGCTATTGCTATTGCTATTGCTAGTCCTACAGTGGTCAAATAGCTGCTGAACATTATGAGTATAACATGAGTCTATCAGGACCTTCCTGTTAAACAGAGGCTTGTTGCCTGATACTAATGGAAGTACTACACAGCCTTCACAATTAACAGCCTTATCTCCACAAATTTGTCTAATCTCCTTTTAATGTTGTCCAAATTAATGGTCACTATGGAGGGTTATAGACTGCCAAAATTAGTGCAAATTGAGTCCACTTTTAGGGTTAGGGTTAGGGTTATGGAATCATGGGAACTGTATTTTATTGTGGCACCAGAGCTCTCTGACAGAGAAGGCTCAATGTCTCAGGGGGGAAAAAACAATTCCCATGATTCCCTAGCACTAACCCTAACTCTAAAAGTGGACTCAATTTGCACTGTTTCTGGCAGTCTGCAACCCCCCTATGTAAGCTGCCTTGAGTCCCTGTATTGGAAGGAAGGCAGGTTATAAATAAACATAATAATAATAATAATAATAATAATAATAATAATAATAATAATAATAATAAGACTTGTGGATAGCAGATTCTAGACATTCATCATGTGCAGTGTGAGGAACCCCTCCCCCCATACTTTTGACCACTTTCAAGTTCCTACCGATCAGCTTGTTTTTATGACTTCATATTCTAGTATGATAAAGAAGAAAATACTTCTCCCTCCACTTACTTTCTTTATAGCAAGGGAGCAACTACAGTGATGACTAATTTTCACCCTCAAACCCCTCTCAGGAAGATCACACTGTCACATTGGCTGAAAATTGGCAAAATATGCAATCTGAAAGTACTTCCTACAATTCTGACTAATTTTCAGTTATTTTGGTGAAGGAGGTGGTGGGTGTTCAAACAGGTAAAATGACACATTTTGATGCTTTCTTCTGGTTCCATCATGGGGGAGTGCTCCTCCAAAATGACATGGTGGGTTTGGAGGCCACAATAAAATGGGTTATGAACACAGACAGTTGTGGGCTGTGCTTTCCCTACCAACATTCCACACCATACGGAATTTTTTCAGGTCTCACTTTACCTTTTCCTAATCTAAAAAGCCCCAGCCTTGTAACCTATTCAGAAGCAGAAAACAGCTGCTTCAGTCCTTTAAGCATTCTAGGTGCCCTTTCCTACAACATCACCTTTTCTAAAATATTCTTTTTGAGCGACAGGTCCAATTATCATGTACAGTATATAGTATTCCAAGAGTTATCACACCACAGATTTGTATGTTTTTAGAAGGGAGACTGCCACTCAATACTAGGTGTTGTAAGCTACATTCAGAGGGAGACAATAGCAAACCTCCTCTCAATAAATCTCTCCAAGAATACACAATGATAGGGTCACCACATGTCAGAATCAGCTTGAAGGCACAATGTGATATTGGAAGCTTTATTTCCACTTCCTTTCCTTATGAATTCAACATGGGACTTTGCCCATTACACAGCAATGTTGTTGCTGTTGTCTGCTTTCAAGTGATTTCTGACTTATGGCAACCCTAAGGCAAACCTATCACAGGGGTTTCTGAGGCTGAGAGTGTGTGACTCTTACATAAAATTTCTATTGAGGTCACCATTATGTTCCAGAGATTCATTTTCTAGACTGTCACTATCAGATCAGATCTCATATTTCAAGATTTATTTGGAATGAATCTACCATTTGCCCCTGTGTGGATCAGTAAGAATGATTAGCTAAGCTATTTTTTTAAAAAAAAATTAAAAGCTTTTGGAGCAGAGAATGAGCAGAATAGTGAGAAGTCTGAGCCCTGGATCCAACTGGTTAGTCCCAACTTTAATTTTCCATCTAAATCATATTTTCATTGTCAACTGAACTAACTTCATTTATTCAACTGCTGAATGATGATTGAGCACACAGGTAAATTACACTGACTCCATGAGTCTACTCTAGTTGGGACTACCATAGGATTTAGGGCTGATGCAGACGGCCCCTCAGGGGTGGCTCTGTGCCGCCCGTGGGAGCGCCAGATTGAGGCCGCAGCAACCACACATCGTGGCCTCAATCCTCCTTTTTGCTGCTCCAAAAAGAGCTGGCAAAAGCCACTCCTTTTGGGGGTGGCAAAAAGCCACCCTTAGAGCCACTGCTGTGGCTCTTTTGCACCCCTTTGGCACAGTGTATGTGCCAATCGGGCACCCTGATGCCATGCACCATGTGGTTGGGCATGTGGCATGATGATTTCATCAGGGTGGCTGGCGTGCGGTCGCCCCACCCCAACTCCATCCCCAAGTTGGCCCTTTAGGCCAGTCTGCATCAGTCTTTAGTCAGGAAACCAGTTTCTGTTAAAGGTATGGCTACCTCAAAGAAAATATAGAATAGTGGAACAGTGATAGCTATCTTCAGATATCTAGAGAGGTAACTTTACACAGTAATACCATACCAAGCCAATAGCTGAACACAGAACCGAAATCTATGTGGCTTGATTTAGTTTCAACTAAAATTTCAATGGTTGTCATCTAAGTATGGCTAAACTTGGGTCCAGTCAAAGAGTTTGTTAAAAAAAAAAAAGAGCATTTAAGGATTTTTTTTTAAATACATACAATTTCAAAAATATATCAATGTATTAAATACACTGGTAAACAGAAGAAATTTATGTAGTAATTCATATATGAAATAGTTAAAACCCTTGGAGAGAACTGAGAGCTCAATTTGACAGGTAAAAGTTACACTAACTTCATAATTAACACTAAAGGAACTTTTCTTCATAAGAAAGTGTCTTTAGAAAATTATGACAATCTTTTTATTGCATTAAACATCAGTTTTTTCCCCAGTGTCTTACACATCTTTCCTCTCCAGCCCCGCCTGCATCCTGTAAATCTGCTATGCATTTTGTGTATGACTGATTATTCATACCATTCCTCTGTTATGAAGCGCATCTGCACCCTTCATTTACTCCCATACAGCTTCAGCTGTACAAGGTTGCAAACCAAGCACAAAATCTGAATATTATAATAGTGCACGCCAAAAATAGCAACTTTATGAAAATTCTGAACTTTAGAATAAAAATGTTAGCTCATAAAATATGTAGGCTCTTTTTGATGCTGTCACTGCAGTTTTACTCATGCATGTATTTTAACAATAAAAGGTGTCTTTATTCCTAGTTAAAATAATGGCAATGCTATCCTGGATTAGACTAATTGGCTCTCTTTACTCTTGTGACTCTTTCACATGAATTTGTATAGGTAACAGTTCCCCTGCCTTGTTACAGATACCTTATCACACGATATTAGGCACAGCATGCTTTTAGCGAAGTGTGTAAAAGAATATAATACCTTGCCAGACTTTACAATTTTCTTGTTCCTCCAGTGATGAGATGTGTCATTTGTTTATTTTTTATTAATTTATATGCCACCTTTTTGTGAGAAATGTTGCTATTGATTTATGGGAAGCATTTATAGACCATCTTTTAGGATCCTTAATTGGCTTTTAGACAATTTATAACAATAAAACAGAAGCCTACTGCCCTAAAGGCTGATAACTATGAAACTTTATGTTAAAAGAAGGAAGGAAGGAAGGAAGGAAGGAAGGAAGGAAGGAAGGATTAGGAAATCTAACATACAGTTACAAACTATTTAATGGTTGTTGTAATGAAAATCTCTTAGCCAGTTATTTGAAAGCAATCAAGTATTCACACTTACCTTCATGGCACATGTCATAGCAGGTCTTGTGATGCTGGTGCCCACAAATGACAAGAAGTTCATTCAGGAGGAGATAGTCTTTCAAATGATTGGGCAAGACATTTGGCAGGCTATGCTAAAAGACTTCCCCCACTCCAATTTCAGATTCTCATAAATATGATCTGTAGTCTCTAATCTCAACCCTGTCTTCCTAACAAACACTTAATCAGGAAGTCCAAGATGTTCTCTTTCAGACTAAGATCTTTGAAAGGACCTCTGCAGATGCACTGAAATTTAAGATTCTACTCAAATAGTACCCCTGCAGCTAATTAAGATTGTCTTCATTGATTTCATCTATATTGTTTGCAGTGTTAATGTATTCTTTCTTTCTCTTCTCCAAATAAACCTTCTTTCCTTTCTTTTTACAGCTGGACCTTTTGCTGTTTTGTTTACCAAAGGGGGATTTTTCAATGAAACACCTTGGTTGCTAAGCTACTTGTTTACAAAGTTTAGAACTGGTGTTCTAATAATTTTCACAAGTTCCTGTTGTATGTTTTTTGAGCTTTAGACAAGTAAATCTGAAGTGTTTTTCTTTGTATTTATTATGTTTTTCTACAGATGGGCTGGAGGGACCAATATTTCACAAAATGACTCAAGAACAGGCCAAATGGACAGATAATGGTGTGTAAGGAGGTTTGGCTTGATTAGTGTCAACTGATCAATAATTCCTTGGATTTATGTAAATCTTTGTATGTTTTATTCTTACATGCAACAATGAATAGTTTTGCTATTTTTCTCCTTGCAGTGAGAAGGTGTTCTAAAGCTGCATAGTTTTTGAAGACTATTTGCAAGTTGGAACATAGTCTTTACCAAAAAAATGACCACCCCACCCCACCCCACCCCAGAAAACAGCATTTTCTGTGACTGTTGTTTTCATTGCAAAAATGTTCTATTTCTAAGTGGAAAAATGAAGATACTGTACTATCTTCACTTCAAGTACAGTACTTATTCCTCTGAGTATTAAACCAACAAAATCTATTATTTTTGATCATAGTATCTAAACTTTAAAAAATTAATATCTTTATACATTTAAGCTTTCCTTCTTATAGTATAGCAATATTGGGTCCAGTCTTGTTTTATTTTTTGGTATATATTTTTTTTTAATCTAGCAGTTAATACATCCATAGTCATCATATCTGATACTTTCCAGAAACATTCTTTCATTGAGGGTATCTCTGTTGATTTTCATTTTGTTTTGTTTTGAATATTCTTCCATCCCTATTCACCAGTCAGGAAGTCATACTCTTGTCAAATATGTAACCAAAAGTCATTGCATCACAAAAGAACAGTAAAAGATAAATCTCATCCTAATTTCCCCATTTGTATTATATTTTAAAAATATATGAAGTAGTATAGATATATTCCTCTGAATAAATATAAAACCTTCCTTTCTTTTGAGATAGCCCCATTCATGTTATTCTTCTGTTCATTTATATAGTGCTATATCCTGATCATTTATATAGTGCTATATCCACAGTTTTTGACAAAGCCAGTCCAAGATATTTTGCTACCTGATCTGAAAGCAAGACAATGTTGCTCTACTGCTCTCCATATAAAGAATGTGACTGGAGTGGTAGCTGATTCTTACTTCACAATGGAAAATGAAGCTTTCCATTATCTGGACAATACAGCTATGGTGTATAGTCTACTCCAGGTAAACAAAGGGGCTAAGCAGACTGGCGGCCGTGGGCCGCCCTGGGAAGGTGCGTCGCGGGACCGAGGCATCCCCATGCCTCGATCCTGTGGTGCACTTTCGCTGCCCCAGAAAGGAGTGCTAAAATAGTGCCCCTTTCACAAGTCAGCGAAAGTGCGCCTCAAAAGCTTGCGGTGCACTTTCGCTGACTTTTCCACCACAGTGTGTCCAGACGCTGTGGCAGGAGGTTGTCCTTGGAGCGCCGGCTGTGTGGAGGGCCGGTGGCTCCATGGACGACCTCGGGAGGAGGAAGGGGTGCTGAGCGTGCGGCTGCCCCTCCCCTTCCCTGCCTCCAAGACAGCTCTATTAGCCGTCTGCCGAGGCGAGTTAATGATGGGATGGTTTTAAGTTACATATATTAGGGGTCAAAGGAGAAACAGAGATCAGGTGAAACAATTCCCCAGTGAGGATGACCAGCTTGGGGAGAATTACTAAACTTCTAGAGGCTTCCAGGTGAGAGGTTATGACAAGTCAGAAGTGCTAGGAAGTACAGAGAAAGACAAAATGACTGACCAGCAGAAACTTGGGGACTGATGGAGATGTGTGTGTGTGTGTGTGGGGGGGGGAATGCTGCCTGCTCCAACATCCCTCAGGAAATTTTATTATACACTGAACAAAGGAGTCCAGAGTCCAGCTTCCCATAAACATCCAAGAACCAGAACACTCTGTCTTTGGGGCAAAATAGGAATATTCATAATAGGGATGTGGTGGCTTAGTGGTTAAGATGCCGATTTTGCTGATCAGAAGGTTGGCAGTTGGAGGCATGAGTGCTGCATGAGCTTTTGTCACTAGACCCAGCTTCCACCAACCTAGCAGTTAAAGCATGCAAATTCCAATAGATAAATAGGTACTACTTTGGTGGGAAGGTAAACAGCATTTGGTGGACTAAATGCTGGACACATGACCACTGGATTCGTCTTTGGACAACACTGGCTCTTCAGCTTAGTAATGGAAATGAGCACTGCCCCCTACAGTCGGTTATGACTAAATATTCATGTCAAACCTTTTTGGAATGTTCACCTAGTCACTTCATGGCTTATGTTTCTTTTAATCTCAGCTGAATTTGACTTAGGCTGCTTTTCTAACTTTGTAGCCAGTCCTAAGTAATGCCTAAAGGAAGGTGCCTTCATAGGGTTGCCATAATTCTCTTCCACAAAACCAGGACAAAATGTAGAACAAAATATAGTCTATATGTAGGACATTCAAGAAAACGTGTATCCATGTAGGGTTGCATGTGTATCCATCTAGGGTTCTCATCTCCCATGAGAGGGGGAAGGAAAGTCTCTGCAGAGTCAGAGGTGGAAAAGGTTTAAGTTAAACCTCATTGGAATTCCCACTAGGTTACTGAGACACATGAGGTGAAATAGTGGTGATGGCAGCTAGATAGAATTTGGATGTCCTCTCTCCTACTCAATAGTACCTTCTGTTGCTGTCTGGAGACTAGCTTAGGGGCCACCAGGCAATCTAGTTGAGGGACCAAGAGGAACTGTGAGAGGATACTCCTGCTCTCCTAACTTTCATTATATGTGCTGCCTTATTCTGCAGATTTACCTTACTCTACCAGACATTAGGTCTGGTCACAGACTTCAGTACATTTCTCTCTGGGTACATACAGTATTAATAGTCTTCCCATTTATAGACTTCATAGTACAACCCTAAATAGGTTTCACTGAGTTCTAATGGGTTTAGGATTGTAGTGTTTCCCCACTGTATCAACACAATTCCTGAAGTCAAGAAGGACTCATCCATTTGATGACTAGAAGGGTAAGAATACATAGCTACAGACCATGATGTTCTTCCACAAAATGGCCTGTATTGTAAACATATAAATACTGTGCTAGATTGAATATTTTGACTTAAACCTAAAGGCTATATTTAGACTATAAAATTGAACATCCATGATCTCAAAACCTTTTAAGTCAAAAGAAAACACATGGGTTCCTTTTCTTAAGTTATTTTTTAGAGAAGAAATTCACTTGGTTTATACCTGTACCACATTTTGTCTTCTAAAGACATTTCTGTTTGATTTACTAAGATTTTCAGAGCATCAGAGCCAGCATTGGGCTGCAAAGTGAATTGGAACAGCTATAGTGTGTTACTGACCTAAGAAGTGTATCTCATCACATTTTAAATGTAGAGACACATTATAACACTCACTGCAGGACACACAGACAATAATACTGATACCATGCCCTCCTTTAATTATAGATATCTAGCAAATGTATGAAAATATCTAATGGCCTTTCCAAACTTATGGGTGTGGGGGGGGGGGAAGTAAACAGTGGAGTGAACAATAGGAATTAATGTTGCAAATGATGCTTGTACTTTATTAAAGCAAAATTAGGAATAGATTTTAAACTGATTTTATTATCTTTCTGCTGTGGGACCACTATACACTTCCTTTCATTTGCACTGACATATGGAACAGCATTCACTCACAAAAACTTGAATCTTATGTTAGCAGCCCATTTAGTTATCAAAATATTTATACCAAATTCCCATATAGCTTTCAGAAGTACTAAAAGTAAAAATGTTATTAATAGTTACTACTCATGAGCAATTTGATTTTGTACTCTTATTGCCTCATATGCTCTTCCATACCTCCACATTTCCCTCAACCCCATGATTCACAAACAAATCCTAATCTCTTGCTTTGACTCTTCCTTCATATTTGATCACTGGGCTCCCGCAAGAAAAAAAGCATCTGATCATTCCACTTTCCTCAAATAATTGAGCAGTAAATCAGGAAATGGGCAGTTCCAAATTTTCCTTACACAGGAATGTATAGGAGAAGAACATTTCTTCATAACTGACATGCCTTTCAACATTTCACAGATGAAAACCAGAACATGCGTGGCCAAGAGTAGCATTAGAGTGTGCTCAAAATGGCAAAAGTGATTAATGAGGTAGGACACAAAAGATAGGAGAGGCTGCAATAGTTTGCTTTTAGCATACTGGGAAGAGCAAGATCCTGCCCCCTCTTCCTTGCAAGCTAATTTTGCTGAGTTTGCTTCCTTGCAAACTAATTTTGCAATTTGAACTCAGTATGCAGCAACTGAAGTAAACTGAGGGCAAAGGGGAAAGTGGGATGAGAAGCAAAAAAAAAAAAAATCAACATATTAAAAGCAGGTTAAAAAGTGAGACAACAAGGGATTAATTGGGACTGTTCTCATCAAATCAGATGAGGTGGAAGGTATATACTGATCAGTTTCAGACTACTTCTAAACCATACCTTGTAGGATTGTTTTACATTACCCTCAAGAAACTGATTTGAATACTTTAGCATTCCATATAAATGCTAATTAATAATCATATAATTACTTTTCATTGTTCACAATTCTACATCTGCACTTGGAAGGCAACAAATATTCCTGAATTAAGTCCACAAAGAACTAATGCCACCTGATGACTAAAAGGGTAGGAATAATTCCAGATCACTCACATTCTTCCATGGAAAACCTGTACTGTAAACATATGAGTAATGAACCAAACTGAACATTATGGGCAGAAATTCCATAACAGGCATAAACAGGCATAAAGAAAACAATTCTCTTTGATTTCTTCATAAAAGAAGAAACTATGGGCCTCTGCAGACGGGCCCTGCATGTAGGAAGCAAGGAAGGGGAGGGGCAGCTGGACGCTGGGCACCCCATCCCCTTCCTAAGGACGTCATCGAAATGATGGCCCATCCACACAGCGGGCACTCCGATGACGTCCTTCAGCTCAGTGTCCACACACACTGAGCCGGAAGAGACTCCAAAGAGGTGTGCCATGCCTTTTGCAGCACCCCTTTCACAGCTTGTGGAAGAAGCGCTATTTTACTCTCCTTTTGCAGGTGGCGAAAGGGAGGATCAGGACCAAGGTGTCTGACAGCCTCGGCATCGATCTTCTGTTTCCCGGGGCAGCCCAGGGTTGCCCATCTGCACCCCCCCCATATCTGTTGGAATGGCCACAGGCCACTCTTCCTTTATAGAACACTTGGGCCAAGTCAGACCACCCTTCCCAGGCTCCACCAATTTGCTGAAGATTAAGATTCTCAAATTTATAGTTCTCTTGCCTTGCACCTACTACTCCGTCTTATCCATGTTATCTTCTGCTTTATGCATTCCATAAACAGATGAGCATAAACCTGAAACTCCTAGTGAAAAAGTAGTGCTTTCTTAAGGGTGATATTTCTGGGGGTCTGGTTCAAAGGATTACAGGGTCAGACTCTATTTCAGGCCTGGGTTTGGATTTGGTGCTTCCATAGCTTGTCCTGCAAGTACTCTTGGGCAAGCTAACTCCTACTCTTCTGTGTCAGAAGATGCTGTTCAGAGAGGGTATCCTAAATATGGACTGTCCTGAAGAATCTGTTCTACTATAGAGCCAGATGGGTTCTACTTTAAACTCAGATTAGGCAATGCATAGTGCAGGGGTGAACAATTGTGAAAGGAGTGGGGCCACCCCTCTACACGCACACCTGTTGTTCTCATTGCAACAAGAAGTAATGCCACATCACTTAATTTTCTGTTGTTATTTTCACTCTCTTTCTGTATATAATGGAGGGGGTGTCAGGAAATTGTGAGTGGGAAGCCACTGAATTTCATGGCATCTATAGAGAAAATGTTGAGTGAGGATGGGGGGCTGCAGAGAGAAAAGAATATGTCTTCGTAGTCCTGGTGGAGTGTCTTGGGATGCTGTGGTTCACTAAAGCTACAATGCCACTTCTTCTTTTCAGTGTAGGTTTATATTGTTTATCAGCTGCACTGCCAGATTCCTGAATTTCACAGTTTCTTCTCTGGGTTGTCATATTTGTGTGCAATTCCCTGCTGTTTTCTGCTTGCATATTCATAGTCTAATGCGCCTTCTGCCTCACTAGTGAGCATCTATTATGATTGTGTTCCTTTCGGAAGCAGTTGTTCACATTAAATGAAAGACCAATATTGGCCCAAGAGACGTGTTTATCCTGTGGGGATCTGAGAGACAGTGTCCTTGCAGAACAGCTTTCCTGAACATCAGATGTCTGGCAATAAGGATGAATCTTCATTGCTTTGACTGGGGTGCTGATATGAGAAAACCAAATAGCATTTTAATAATGATGCAATGGTTGATTTCTTTTTTAGTTTGATGAGATCAAGCTACAAAATTAACTCCTTTCTTTGTAAGAAAATATACACAAAGACAGAGCGAACACTGTCAGAGTATACAAAGATCACCAGGAATACCATTTGCCTAAACGTTGCTTCTATGGCAGCCTTTGTTAGTACTAACCTATGTCAGTAACCTTTCTAAAATTAAAGAATGAACAAAGAAAGTCATATAATTAAATTTGGTTCAACTAAACCTAAGAATTTCCTCGGGAAGGGGTTGGGGCATCTGGCATGTGGCTGCCCCTGCTCTTCTCTGCCTCCAAGATGGCACTTTGTGCAATATTGTTCAATATTGTTCAGAAAACAAATTTTGCAGTATATGTATAAATTATATTCCTGCATATTTCAGTGCATGAATAGAATACAAAATGCAGGTGCAAAACTTATACCAAGGCTGAAAATATAAACAGTATTTTTTCTTTATTGTTGTTGAAACATGGACAATGTCATTACAGTGGTCTGTATATCCAGTTATGTGAGAACTAGCAAAACATTTTTGTATCCCTTGCTGCTATAGTCATGCAAGAATCTTAAAGCCATTTGTGAGAAGTCAACAAGGAAGCTAGATCAACGTCACCTCTTTCTAGGTTCTGTAGTGGTTTTGACATAGAAGGTATTCATGAGTTTTATTCCTTTTAATGCATATTTGTGGTTCATACATTACAAGAACAGCCATATGACCATGACCCCACACCAATGAGGTAATACAGAAATAGTTTCAAAGATAACAAATGAAAGCCTTAGGGGGGATGCAGATAGCACAAAGCGCCATCTTGGAGGCAGGGAAGAGCAGGGACAGCCACATGCCAGATGCCCCAACCCCTTCCTGAGGACATCATCAGAGCACACGCCATTGCACACAGCGAGCGTTCTGATGATGTCCTCCCACACAGCATCTGGACATGCTGCACTGGAAGAGACATGAAAGTGACACACGGCGTCTCTTTGGGTGTTCCTTTTGCCCACTCTGGAAGGAGTGGCATTTTAGCACTCCTTCCAGGTCTGGAAGAAGGGTGGATTGGGGCCACTGCATGTGTTAGCAGTGGCCCCAATCCTCTGCTTCTCGGGGCGGCCCATAGCCACCTGTCTGCAGAGGGTCTCAGAGTGAAATTCAGACACTGAAACTGTACAAAGTGTGGATTTGGGAACTAAATTTTAAATCTCAGCTGTCTCATAATGCCTGGAGGAGGATGACATGATCTTTTGCGTAGTAGTTTCACTTATCTACCTGCAATAAAAACTTGTCCAAGGTTTTTGCAAATGGTCTTTCTTTTCAAACAGAAACAACAGTTTAAATCTGATAATGTATAAATCTTATTCCGTTCTTACCAAATATGGTATTTACTTCAAAAAGGCACACAGGGAACTATCCTAGGTTGCCTAGGTTGATGTTGATTTTGCTTAAGATATGAATGCAGCTGAGTTTGAATGGCAGCTATTTATTTCATACTGAGTTCCTTGAAAAATAGATTCCCCCCCAAAAGCAATTTTCTGAAATAAAAAACCCCAAAGTTTGGTGATTGGTAGCAAATTTGTATAAAAATGTTAATGGTGTTATGTTGAAGAGGGGAAAAGCTAACTACCAGTGCAGTCTTGGGACAAACCAACCCAGATACAGCCAAAAAAATATTGTAGCAATGGAAAAATAAAAACCACAAATGCAAAATACCAGCTGTGGTTTTTTGTGGGCTTTTGGGAGGTGAGGCTGTGTTCTAGAATTATTTCTTCTTGACGTTTCACCTGCATCTGTGGCTGGCATATTCAGAGAATGGAGGCATGAAAGTGAGTGGGATATATATACATATATATATATATATATATATAGTGAGTGACCCTTCATTGAGAGGATGCAATTTCCATGTTAATCTGTGTATTGTTCTATTGTTGAATGGCAAGGCCTCAGAGTGGGAGGATATGCAACAAGGATTAGTATCTATTTAATTAGTGATTCATTGTCTGCAGAGAAAACCCCTGCCCCTGGGTGAAGTTCATTTGCATGTGATGAGTCTTGATTTTGATGTTTTTCAGGACTGGTAGCCATACTTTGTTTAATTTCAGGGTTTCTTCTTTCCTGCTGAAGTTGTCCAGGTGTTTGTGGATTTCAATGGCTTCCCTGTGCATTCTGACCTGATAGTTTTTGGCATGGTCCAGAATTTCAGTGTTTTCAAATAGCATTTTATGCCCAAGTTGGTTTATAACATGTTCTGCTACTGCTGATTTCTCTGGCTGGCCCAGTCTGCAGTTTCTCTCTTGTTCCTTGATTTGTGTTTGAACACAAGAGCCCAGTTTAGGTAATTCAGTTCATCTTCCAGGTTGTGGGGTTCACAGATCCTTTTTGTGTGGTCTACCAGTTTTTTTATTGTGCTTCTTTTTTTGTCCTGGGTGATGATTGGAATTCTTGTTTAGGTAACTGTCCATGTGTGTAGGTTTTCTGTATACCATGTGGCCCAATTGTTGGTTCAGTTTGCAGATGACCAGGACATCCAAGAATCCTTCCTTTTCTTTTTCCATCATGAATTGGATGTTTGGGTGGATGTTGTTCAGATGGTTCAAAAAAACAGTCAAATCTTCTCCATGGCTCCAAATGGTGAAAGTATTGTCCACATATCAGAACCATGTTGTGGGCTTTTTGGTGCTGTTTCCAGGGCTTCCTTTTCAAAGTGTTCCATGTAAAAGTTTGCTATCATGGAGCTCAGATGGCTTCTCATGGCTACCCCATCCTTCTGCTCATAGAATCCATTGTTCCACTGGAAGTAGCTTGTGGTGATTCAATAATCAAACAGGGTTGTGATGTCTTCTGGAAAAAATTGTTGGATGAATGTCATAGTGTCCATTATGGGGACTTTGGTGAACAGGGACACCACATCAAAGCTGATTAGTCTGTATCCAGGTTTGAGTTCGAGGTTGTTGATTTTTTTTTCTATGAAGTGAGCTGAGTCCTTGATGTAGTGCCCTATATGGGTTTGTAATTGTGTAGCCAGAAACTTGGCCAAGTCATATGTGGGGAATCCAATGATACTCATTATGGCTCCAAGTAGAATAGAATCCTTGTGGATCTTGGGAAGTCCATACAGTCTTGGTGGGAGAGCTCCAGATTTGCATAGACTCTGGCATATGGTTGGCTGAACTGACAATTCTTGATCAAGGTATTTATTTTCCTGGTATTTTTGTTGACTGGGTCTTGCTTGAGTTTTTTGTATATTGCAGGATCCATGAGTTCCTTTACTTTTTGTTTTTGTTGTTCTGTTTTCATGATTACCATGGTATTGCCTTTGTCTGTAGGAGAATGATGATTTCTGTGTCTGAACTGAGATCCTTGATGGCTTCCCCCCCCCCTTTTTTTTTTTTTTTTTTTTTTTTTTGATTATGTTGCTGGCTGGTGGTTTTGCCTTATGCAGAATCCTTGCTGTTTCTCCCCTTATCTCTTCCGCTTCCTCTTCCAGGAGATTTTGGAGGATGGATTGAACATGGGCAATGATGTCTTCAACTGGGATTCTGTTGTTGGTAACTGCAAAATTACCTCCTTTAAACAGGATGGCTGTTTCTTCTTTTGAGAGTTGCCAATCTGTCAGATTGATAATGGTCTGTTGTATCCTGCAGGGGTTTCGGTTGGCATTTGTGGCATTTGTTGAATTTTTGTTTCTGCCTTTCAGTGTGGACCACCATATTTTTTTCCATTGTTCTATAGGTGAGGTTGTTAATTTTGTCCCAATCTGGGTGTTCATCTTTTGACTGATGCTGAAGTGAAGTGATAGCAGCTCCTTGTCTGTGTTAGCCAATTATTTGTGGGTGGTGTGTATTCTCTCCCATAACAGTGCTTGTTCCATTCTGTTGTA
>JAIPUX010001232.1:121289601-121302762 GCA_020142125.1 Phrynosoma platyrhinos
ATGGCAGCCAGAGTGGTTTCGGGGACATCTAGGAGAGACCACATAACATGAAGTCTCTTAATTGGCTGACTATTAGTTTCTGGGCCCAATATAAGGTGTTGGTTATGACCTTTAAAGCCCTAAATGGCTTGGGTCCTATCTTTGGGACTGCCTCCCCCCATACAATCCTTCCCGCGCACTCCGGTCCTCTGGGAGGAATTTTCTACAGCCAATGAAAACTAGGCTGTCTGCAACCTCCCAGAAGGCCTTCTCAGTATCCGCTCTCAGACTATGGAATGGCCTGCTTGACGAGATCCATCAGGTTATGAGCTTAAGCAGCTTTAAAAAGGCTGTGAAGATGGATCTCTTTTGGCAGGCCTTTCCTGACTAGAATTCCCAGCCTCAGAAGTCTTATTTTTGCCTCTTCCATTTCTCGCGTCACTACTCTTGTTTGTGTATTGTTTGATCTAGTTAATAATTTTATTTTGATGTTTTATTCTATACTGTTTTAATGATATTTGGTTTAATACTTTTTAAGGGGTGGGCGGGTTTTGGGGTTTTAGAGTGTATTTTGAGATAAATGGTTGTATTGAATTTTAGTTGTTGTAAGCCGCCCCCGATTGCTTGACAGAGGGGTGGGGTAGAAATAAATTATTATTATTATTATTATTATTATTATTATTATTATTATTATTATTAATATTAATATTAATATTAATATTTAATTAAATTACTGTACAAGCCTGCACCTCTTGAGTGTTTTTTTTCTAAAACTTCCAATCTCAGCCATTATTTTTTGTAGAATTCTGGGAACTTTAGTTGGGAGATAAGATATCCAAATTTTGTTCCTGAAAAGTGTTTTAAGATCTGCAATATGAGTACATAATCCATCTAGCATGACAAAGTGGTTGCAACTATTAGGTGAGACATCTGTTTTTTCAATAGTTGCTCATCTTAGCTGAATTGAATGAGGTAAAGGGAAATCACCAGGTCATTGAGATTACTAAAGATAAAGAAACTACAGTGCTAGAAGTTAAATAGTCATTATCCTTTTGGGTGGTGAACATGGAATTTCAAACATATCCAAGCATTTAAAGTCATATTACCATATTGCATCCCTTGTAAGATAAACAGTACATAGCCCTCAAATCATATATTTATAAAAGTTTCAGAAAATTTCTCCTGAATAATAAAGTCCCATATTTCTGCCTGAGTACTCTTAAACAAATTTACCAACAAAGGGAAATTTGGTAACTGAGCATTCTTCATTTACAATCAAATAACTGCTAGAGTTGATATTTTTATAGTATTTATATATTGCTCATCTGTATATATCCTAACTGTCCTAAAGGCACCATATCCCATCTGTTTTTGGAAGCTAAGCAGGATTCGCTGTGGTTAGTACTTGGATAGGAGACCACCAATGAATACCAGGTGCTGTAGGCTGTATTTCAGGGGAAGGAACTAGCAAAACCACCTATGATAATTCCTTGCTAAGAAAGCCCTATGAAATTTATGGGATCACCATAAGTCAACAGGCAACTTGAAGCACATATATACACAATCTGTACACATTCCAAACATTATGCAATTACAATAGAGACCAAGGACACCCAACATGAGTGATCAAGACCATACTAAAACCAGATCAAATGACATTACAACAAGCTGATATTGAAGTTGGCCCTTGGCCTCCACTGGGGTTTGCTTCCAGGACTTTCTGTGGATACCAAAATCCATGGATGCATAAGTTCCATATATACAATGATGAAGTAAAATGGTGTCCCTTATATAAAATGGAAAAAATCAAGGTTTGCTTTCTATGTGTGTGTATTGGAATATTTTCAAGCCATGGATGACAGAGTCCATGGATACAGAAGGCCAACTGTATGCTGAAGACCAAAGAAAAGTATTCACCATGCTCTGGAGCTGTAGTGCTGTTGGTAAATGTCTTATAACTGTGGGAAGCTATTCAACTGTAGCAGTTCCTTCTAGCATTGTAGTTTCTTTATCTTTACTAATCAGTATGTACAGTTTGAAAGGAGATTTAAGAAAAAACAATCTAACTTGGCTGTCTAAATTTATTGCAGGCTCTACTGTGAAGATGTAAAAGTAGCAGGAACAATGGTTATAATACTGTTTGATCACAACTCAGTTATAAAATATGGATTATATAACCAAACAGATCACAAGGATCTCTGATAAAAGAGTCATGCCTGTTGAAAGGCATACAGCTTGCAATGTGCACGGTGTATCCTTTGTCTTTGGAAGACAGAACTACGCAGAGCAGAGGATGAAAGTACAAAATGGAACAATACTTTGCATGAGGCAGCTAAAGAAATCTTACTCATTGCAGCATACTGACTATGTGCTCACTTCACTGTCTTTTTAACCTGAGTTCCTAATATAGTTGGTCAATTTTAATATGGAGGATGAGAAGAAGGGCAAGCCAGAAGACAAAGAATGCCAATATGTTTCCCATGTTATCTACAATAAAGGGGAACCCCCTGGAAATATATATATATATATATATATATATATATATATATATATATATATATATATATATTGCCATGAAATGTGATAGATCGAGCTACCGTACTTTACACATTCATATACACATACTTTACAGAAGTAAAGAAGAGAACATCTACTTTAGAAAAAGGAAGAAAGTAGAGAGTGGATAAAAAAGAAAAAGAAATGTGGCACATTTGTGGAGAGAAGGCAGAACTGCACCAGCTTTAGCAACAACCAATGAGCTGGTGGCAGCCAATCAAATTGAAAGTTGGAGATGAAAAATAGTTGTTTAGTGACTGTTGGAATCAGATATGGTTGAGTTTGGAGCTGAAAGGGACAGTTACAGTGAGGGTTCCAGAAAGGGTCAGTTATTGTGAGGGTTTTAGTAGAAACTGAGTGTTAAAGTCCAGAAGTGAGGGACTTAATACCTGTAAAGCACTCCAAGTGAGGGAGTAATAGTAAAGAGATTTCCTGAGGGATATAGATAGCCATAGTGATAGGTTTATTAATTAGGTTCAATGAAATTAATCCAGAAGAAGGACTGTGAGGGTCCTGGGTAACAGTAACTCTTATTCTCTGAGGAGAGTGGTGTATAAGAAACTGTCATTGTAACAAAGTGGAAACTAAGAAAGTAAAACTCTGAAGTGAAACTAGTAACACAAATACATGAAGTAACAAATGTCTTATTCACCTATAACTAAATATCTATTATTTGAAACATTTTCTAAACAAAGTTCTGCTATTGTTTTAGTAAAAGCTTGTCTGCAGCTTAATTGAAAATCCATGCTACTAACAGTCAAAATATTTTACAGCATAAATAGAGTACACCTCTGACATTTATACAAGAATGAAATAGTTTTCAATAGATTCGACTTAAGTGAGATAAACAATAAGAAAGAACGTCACAAATTTGGTGACAATAGTGGGATATCAAAACCCATGGGACTGCCACAAGAGTAAAATAGTTGGGTGACTGAGGGTCTCTGTCACAATCTTTAACACTTCTAATGTAATGTTTGGTACAGGCTTCAAAGAAAAAATCCTCCCACACAGAAGCTGTCAGCAAGACACAAACTGCTGGACTACTGGGTACTTACGAAGAGGCTTTTATTCTTGAGTACAGCTATATATATCAGACTGACAAAGTGCTATGCCAGGTTCCTATTTACAATGCAACTACACTGAGCATTCAGTTCACTCACTTATATACAATATCTCCACCTGGGATTTGAGTCCAGCCCAATACTGGTATGTCACCCAGATTCCCGTCACCTGATAGCCATGACTCTGAAGAAGTGAAGTTTGCTGACTTCATCTCCTGTCCTTCTGTCATCAGCTTTCTGAAACTCAGGAATCTTCAAATGATGAGTCATCATGTCTCCCAACTGAACTCAGGTTACCTTTTTACCTTTGCTGCAGTTTCATGCAATAGTCATATCTCTGACATTTTCTACCCAGAGTGCAATTTATTCTGCCAATTCCTTCAAAAATGTCATTAGATGTGCTTTCATGTGACTCCCACATTCCCACATGTGTTGTGTAGAATTACATGCTAAGACCCAACTTGTTAGCCAATCTTTCATGCCTTCCCACAGGTATCGCTTTTGTGAGTATGTCTGCAATGTTTTCTTCCGAATCAACATATTGCAGTTGCAAAACTCCATTCTGAACTAACTCACACACGTTTTGGTATCTCACTTCTATGTGTTTTGTTCTACACTTCGTTTTCAGCTTCAGTCATCGAAATGCATGCCTATGAATCCTCTTGTATTATTGTTGGAGTGTTACATGCCTCTTTCAGATATGTCAACAATTGCCTGACTCACTGGACCTGATTGGCTATTTCCAGCAATGCAGCAAACTCTGCCTCTGTGGTACTTAAACCAATACAATTTTGCTTTCTGGACCTCCATACAATCAGACTATCAGCAAACTTTATGGTTAAATCAGTCAAATGATTTCCCATCATTTGTTTCTGATGCAAATGAGCTGTCCATGTAGCCTTCCAGCTCTGACAAGCCTCCATTTATCATCAGACATTTGTCCCTCATACCTTTCAGATACTATACCACATGTTTTACAGCCATCCAGTCAACTAGCCTGGGTTTGGATGCTCAACAGCCCCACAGCATAGCTGATATTGGGTCTCGTGTTGTTAGCTATGAATAACAGACTTCCAATCACAGAATGATACAGATCTGTACACCCAAACATCTATTCTGACTCAATGGTTACATATTCAGGTGTCATAGGACTTTTGACAACCTTTGCACCACACAATCCAATGTTTTCCACAAGTTTATCAATTTTCTTTTTCTGACACAACCTGAATCTCTCATTATGGGCTTTGTCTACTGCAATTCCCAAGTAGCTCTTCAGGTAGTCCTACATTCTTCTGCTTGAACTGTCTAGCCAATTCCTCCTGCAATATCTTGGTTTCATCATAGTTTCTAGCTGCAACACACAGATCATCCACATAGATGACCAGGATGATGCTGCCCTTTGTGTACACACATGCATCAGCCAAATTTCGCTGATGTCCAAGTCTTACCAACTCCCCATGTATGCACTTATTCCAGCACCTTGCACTCTTATTTAAGCCATACAAAGCTTTCTTCAGTTTGTACACCTTAGTGCTGCCAGCACAGTTGTATCCAGGAGCTTGTTCCATGCAAATAGTCTCCTCCAGATTAGCATTCAGATATGCTGTTTCAAAATCAAAATGGTTTACAACCAAACCTCTTTTTGCAGCTATAGCAAAAACCATTCTCAAATTCTCTGGCTTTTCAGTAAGATAAAAAGTTTTACCAAAGCTATCAAATCTTTCCTGAGAATACCACTTAGCCACAATCCTGGCTTTGTACTTCACTGTACCATCTGGCATCTCTTTCTTTTTGTAAAGGGCTGTTTTTTTTTGTTTGTTTGTTTGTTTTTTTTGGAATACAAAATGGTGCCCCACGTCACGTGTGGTGGTAATGGAGCAGCAGCAGCAGCAGGACTGGCCACAGGCCAGTTGAAAGGCCTTGATGGGCCAAGTTCAGCCCACAGGCCATAGTTTGGGAACCCCTGTGCTAGAAGATGGATTATCACACTGAACATTCAGCTTACTCACTTATATACAATAACTACGCCTGGGATTTGAGTCCAGCCCACTATTAGTATGTCACCCAGATTCCTGTCACCTGATAGCCATGACTCTGAAGAAGTGAACTTTGCTGACTTCATCTCCTGCCCTTCTGTCATCAGCTTCCTGTGACTCAGGACTCTTCAAATGATGAGTCATCATGTCTCTCAACTGAACTTAGGTTACCTTTTTATTTTTGCTCCAATTTCATGCCATAGCCACATCTATGACATTTTCTACCCAGAGTGCAATTTACTCTGACACTATACTGTCATTTGAGTGCCTAAGGCAGTGCCATTGACTTGGAGATTCATATTATTACCCAACGTAAAGTATTTATGATTAAGTACAAAGTGTCAGAGTTTGGTGGTTAGGTCTGCTGTAGCCTCATCCAGGATGGCATTCTTGATGTCTTGTAGTACATCCTGGTATGGGATGTTGATGTATAAGGATTTCACATCCATAATGGCTATCATGGTATTCTTTGGGAGGTTGTTGATGGACTGTATTTTCCTCAGGAAATCAGTTATATCCTTCACATAGATGACATATGGCCTGAGTCCATATATTCAGCTATCCTAACAGCCAGCATTTTAATGCTTGAGGTCTTTCTTGATTGCCTCATTTGTCTATTTTGGGTAGAAAAAACAATATGCCTAGTTCAGGCTCCTTCTAATGGGGTGTGCCCATTTAAATTTGGTTCTGCACATCACTGAATAATTATGTGAGTATTTTTTGTAGTTTCTTCTGAACTACACAAATTACAACTTGCTCACTCACCCAAACATAAGTGTCACACTAGAGACACTGCAAAGATGTTACATTAAATGTCTTTGCCCCATTCAGTGAGAAAGTCAATTACTAGTTTAGATCCTACTATCACACAGGCAGTTTCACTGAGCTATCACTTCTGTCCCAGTGGAAAGCAGCCTCATAGAGACACCCCTACAGACATGTCATGGTGAAGGAATGGTGCAGGGTACTTAGGCAGACTTCCACTGTACTTGTACACCTGGGATAAAACAGGAACTGCTACCCTCTCAAACTCTATTGAGTACACCATTGATCTGGGAAGGCAACAGCTGTTATTTTCTCCCAGCCACAGCTGGATACTATCTGGATGTCTGTTGCCCTCCTCAACCAACTACCCTTTCACAGAATCATATAGTTGAAAGAGACCACAAGGGCCATCCAGTCCAACCCCTACCATGCAGGAAATCACAATCAAAGCATCCCCGACACATGGCCATCCAGCCTCTGCTTAAAGACCTCCAAAGGAGAGTCCACCACACTCTGAGGGAGTGTGTTCCACTGTTGAACAGCTTTTAATATCAAGAAGTTCCTTCTAATGTTGAGGAGGGATATCTTTTCCTGTAGCTTGCATGCATTGTTCCATGTTCCATTCTCTAGAGCAGCAGAAAACAAGCTTGCTCCATCCTCAATGTTAAACCCCTTCAAATACTTAAACAGGGCTAGCATATCACCTTTTAACCATCTCTTCTCCAGGCTAAACATACCCAGCTCCCTAAATCTTTCCTCATAAGACATGGTTTCCACACCCTTCACCATTTTGGTTGCCCTCCAAAATTCTGGATGCTACTCTATTATTTAAATATAATTATTGTGATGTGGCTTACACATAATTACCCTTGTTATTTATTGTTCATTTTTGTACTTGTAGTTCTTGCTTATCAAATTTTTATTTATTTATTTATTTTAAAGTAGGCTTGCCCCAGAGAAGGGAGGCATTGAGCAAGGAACTAGTGGATACCTCCTTGTGCTACAAAAAGTGCATGGGTTACACACATGTATGTCATCAACAACATTTCAGCTATGATCATATTTCATATTTTGAAAAATGGAGAAATGTTACCCACAAAGATGTACAGTCTTGGAGAGCCTCCACAGCAGTAGAAGCCTATCTGTAATAAGTTTGAAAAATTTGGCTTGGCTTGACTTTACAAGGAGGTAATGTCAGGATTGAAGCACCAACTATACCAGTACTGACTGATGAAGGCTCCAGGCATGAGTGAACTAATTAACCTTTATTAGGAAACAGACATAAAAGATAGACTAACATCCAACATACAGAGTTAACCAAAATTAAAAAAAAGTGAAAGGAAGCAGTTTAGGATTGGATTGAGGGGTAATATCTACCTGCCCTGCAGAATGGTCCATGGTAAGCAGGAGACACTCAGATCGAATGTCTGGGGGTAATGAGATTGGTTCAGATCAAGAGTTTGAGGGCAACAGCCACCAACAAAGTGGGGGAGGGGTTGACTGCAGCCAAGAAGCTGTGCATAGTTATACCTTTAAAATAGCCTCAGGCCAAGGTGATTTTATGGGAAACTGACTTGATAGCCCTTCAGAAGGACCAAAAGGGTTCTTGAAGTGGTAGCTTACTTTGATATCCAAAAAAGATTTTTAAAAAAGGCTAATTTGATTTATAGGTTTTAAAAAAGATAAAGGCAGTCCCTTGACATGTCTAGTCATAACAGACTGTAGGGGGTGGTGTTCATCTCCATTACTAAGATGAAGAGCCAGCGTTGTCTGAGGACTGCTCTGGTGGTCATGTGGCCAGTATGACTGCACCAAATGCTGTTACCGTCCCACCAAAGAGGTACCTATTTATCTACTTGCATTTGCATGCTTTGAAACTGATAGTTTGGCAGAAGCTGGGATTAGTGACAGGACTTCACCCTATCTTGCAGCACTCAGGCCTCGAACTGCCAACCTTCTGATCTTCCAATTGTCAGAATTGACATCTTAATCACTAAGTCATTGGATCCCTTAATTTGATTGATAGCAGCTTCATTAACTTCACAACACTCCCAACAATATCTGGAGTACCTCAAAACATGCAGAAAGGAATGGGTTTTAGGAACACATCAGGGAATGAAAGATAATTCTGGTCTCATTTGATCTTGTTACCAGAACTCATCTTTTGATATTCGGTTTTTATAAGAAGTGAAGAGTGTTGAGGGAGGTGTATCCTTTCTCTTAAGCCCCCCCCTTCCCATTTTTTTTAGCCTTCCACATGTCCTGGGTGAATGTGCTATATTCACAGTATTACCTTTTCTGGTGTTTTGTAAGTCATCACAGCCTCTGCAGCCCATGCTGGCCTCCAGCAATTTGGTATCAAAATATAGCTGGATCATGGTGATATCAGGGCACTTGCAGAAACAACTTTTTGTGTTTCTGTGTCCTAACGGCCCTCTCTGCAGCATGAAAACTACCCTATTTTGAGTGATGGATGACCAACAATTTTTGTTGTAGCCTCTCAACCCAGTGGACTGGGATTATATAATTCATTCTGTGTGTCTAGTGCTCATGATAATGTTCATTTGCAGTCATCACAATGTGGTAGTGGGAACAGAAGAGTAATTTATTTTCATAAGGGTGGAATAGGTCCTTATTATTTATGTACTCTCATAGAAATCTGATAATAAAATGTAATAATTATTGTTGCTTATAATGTGTCATAGGTGTGCTATGAACTAAGCACCATACACATGCATGATTGTACCTTTCCAGAAACTCAAAACTGACAGCATTCCATATCAGGTAAGTAATAACTGTAGTTAAAAATGTTTTGCATATTACATGGTTCTTCAGCATCCAGTAGTACTCCCCCGCTTCCAGTTTTGAAGCAGGACTGAATTTAATTCTTTTCAATGTGTCAGCCACTGTGATTGCTTTATTATGCCACTCCTAGCTTATCAGATTTTAAATTACCATATAAATCTACATACTTAGACAATATAAGAAACATCGGTTTAAATGTATCTAATCTCATTTTCAAAGTTAGATAAGAGACAATCAACACTTTAAAATGAAAGTGATAGCCCTAAGCTAGGATCTGGGAGTCTAACAAAATTATCTACACCAATCATCATTAACTATAATAGTACTTGCAAAACAGAAAACACTGAGGTAATTAATTGTAACACCTACAGGGTGAGAAAAACCAGGAGAAAACCTTCCCAAATTACATATTGTTTGTTAAATTGCAATGCTGTGATACAAACAGAGCTACTACATAAGAATAGAAAAAAAAGTTTTCACATTTTTTACAAATGCCCATGATTCATTACCATGTAACAGCATAACTCCCAAATCTGTATTGAGATATCCTACAAGATTATCTTGTGTAGAAATATGTTGAGGTCATTAGACACTGTGCCTCATTAAGGAATACATTGACATTGTCCAAACATGGCATTTGCTAATTCTTTTGTTATTGCTATGGTCTGGTGTACAACCCTACACAAACACAGTTAAAACAGAGTTTACCAAAAATGAGGGAGACTTTGTGAAGAACCTAAACTACCACATCTCCATGAAAAGCAAGTCCTAAGAACTGGGTTGGGAATCATGTGGTTCATTGTATGTTGAACTACAGCTCCAAGCACTTTAACTTTGGCTAGGTTGCCTAGGGCTTCTGAAGGTGGCATTCCAACTATATTTAAAGGCTGAATTATTTCTACCCCACCCTAAAATGCCTTAATCTGCATGACCAAAGATAGCCAAGCCTCCTTCCTGTTATTAATTTAAAAGTTCCTCCTCAGAACCCACAGCAGTAGCATGGGTGCCAAAAAGCCAGCAACTGTAAAATGAGTAACAGACCCTTTAAGCATCAACAGTTTCCTCAAAAGTGGGAAGTACAAGTCTGATCACAGTGTTATGCCCTCAACTGATTACAAACCATTCTAATTTCTGGATATCTTACCCTGTCTCTATTTAGAAACAGAATAGATTGACAATTATCTTGCTCTTCTGCATAGATAAAAGCTTCAGTTTACTCATAAACCCTGTGAAGAGAGGTGTAGCATTGTTAATGTGGATACTTGTTATATTGTTCAAATTTCCCCTCTGATTAAACAAGCAAATAGATTTCTCAAGTTTCTAAAGCTACACAAATCTTGCAAAGTCCATTTAACCACATATTGAACAATTACACATCAAAGATACAACTACACATCAGAGGTAACATTACCTCATCATACCATAGTTATAGCATGGATATGTCTTGACACAAACTGGAGCTACCTAAAGTTCTATAATTGGTGCTTCACTAGGAGAAAAAAACTCTTTCTGGACTGAGCAATGTTTCCTACAAAAGTTCTAGGTTCACCAGTTTAAAGCTAACCTCAAATATGGTTTGTTATTGTTTCTGTTTTTGTTTTTTTTTTTGTAGGTGTGTATGTAATGTGTATTTTTGATTAATCTTTGTAATCAATGTTTTTAATAATAAAATCTTGTGTTTTTTTTAAAAAAGGTTACTTTTGGTAACTTTACACAAAGGCGTGTACATGTATCCATGATTCCCAGGTTGTGCACAGTTTAAATCATTTCCTTTTAATTTAGTCAATACAGATCACAGTGTCAACTTTAGTGTTACTGTTCAGGACTTTCTAATTCCTTACAGTTCTTAATTCTCCTTCTTCAGTCATCTTTTTCAAAACAAAATGGATGATCTAACCAAGGTGCTAAGAGAAGCAATCAGAATTATAAAACATAAATTATGAATGTACATAAAGTGACTGTTTAACAACAGTTGTTCCCAGACTATTATGGTCCTGGACCTGCCCTGGATTCCTGTTGTTAACTCTGCACTCTGTAGTGAGACCAGGTGGCTGTCTACACATGTATCCCCACTGTGCCATCTGGTGCCACTGCTGCTTGTATGTGGTCAGAAATGAGGTGCCCAGCATTCATCACATGGCTGGGCACCTCACTGTGACCTCAAAAGGAACAACTCATACCAACAGTGGCAACAGCAGGTAACACAGAGGGATACTTGTATAAACAACTGCCTTAAAGGTGAGTTATTTTAAGCTGGTTTAGGGGAAGGAAATTGTGAATTTGATGCAGAACTAGCTTTACATCATGAAGATAGTCCACACTCAAATCAGGGATTTAGCCCTGTAATCCTAAAGATACATTGCCATGAGGATGGGGCGGGGGATGTTATCTCATTCTTAGCCAGTTCTAAATCTCTGTGCCACCAGAATTCAGAGGGTGTGAATGTCCTGCTAACATCTCCTAAGCTTGGCCTTTTTGATCTGCATATGGTTGTAAATGCAGATGTGACTTTGTTTGGAGTGCCTATGTGATGTGTCTGCTTTGAGCTCATGGAGATGAAGGCTCCTTCCAGTCCAGGGCTCTGACGGGGACCCAAAGGGGTCTTTATATCAAACCAACCATTGTAACAAATACTTAAGGGTAAACTTACCTGTCTAGCAATTTGTAGTATGCAGCAGTCTGCAGCAAGCCAGAAATTTTATTTGCATCTAATTGGATACATTCCAAAGAATGTAATGGAACTTAAATTGTTATGACTAAACTTGATGGGATCTAAAGCTAACATGATATGAATCCATGCCATTCTTCTTCATTTTTATTAGTCTAAAAAAGTCCACTTTTTAAAAGCCTACCTCTGTTTATTTTTTTTGTTGCAATGTTGTGTTGCAAAAATTTGTTTTTCAGTGTTGCTGTATGTGACAGCACACTATTCTGTGCCTGATAGTTGGACACTATAAAAAAACAATTTGAGGAGACAAGCACAAATCAGTTTTAGATTTTAACTAGTGTGCTTATATGATTTTAAGTGAAACTTTCAGCAATGATTTAATACCTGTTTGTGTTTGTCTTTGTTTTAAAAGTGATTGCAAGAGGAAGACTCTCAGTGGATACAATAAACAATATCAGTTCTTTGAAAACTATTATCATTTTTCACATCAATGTGAACAAATAAGAGACCTCTAATCCAAGGGCAAATCTCATGAAAGAACCCTACTATCTATCATCTCAATGAAGGCTTCATGGTTTTAAAAAAATTCATGCAGCACAAGATTATACTGCATACTTTAAAAAATGCTATGAAAAAGTCATTACCATACATACATCAGCTGCCTCTGAAACCTCATTATCTTTACCTATTATTTAAAACACCCAAGCTGTTGCTTCTGTTTACTCTGTAAAAGTTAACTTTCCTTAGGCTAGAATCCAATTTATGCCTATCTTGGGAGTAAACCTCACTGAATTTAACAGGGATTACTTCAGAGTACACGTGTATAGGATTGCACTATTATTAAATCATGTACTTTCTAGTACAAGCTTTTTATTCAGAGACATACCCTCTCAGTAGACCAGGGCGTCCAGGATGCCCTGGTCTGGAGCGCCGCGGGGCCATGGCAGCCACACCGTGGTGCTCCTGTGGCGACCCTAAAAGGAGCGCCAAATTGGCGCTCCTTTTACAAGTCAGGGAAAGTGCACCCTAAACGCGTCAGGCACACTTTCCCTGACTCTTCCGCCGCAGCGCGTGAGGACGCTGTGGCGGGAGGTTGCCCTCGGCGCGCCAGCCGTGTGGAGGGCCGGCAGCTCCGAGGGCAACCTCAGGAAGAGGAAGGAGCACCGCGCGTGTGGCTGCTCCTCCTCTTCCTGGGCTCGGAGACGGCTCAATAAGCCATCTGCCAAGGCCCATAGCCACATTAGTCTGGAACAGGGGTAGGCAACCTTTCCCCTTTAAGGGCTGAGGG
>JAIPUX010001232.1:121334959-121350620 GCA_020142125.1 Phrynosoma platyrhinos
TTAAAGTGGACTCAAGTTGCATTATTTCTGGCAGTCTGTAAAGGTCCAGAGTCATGCTAGACCCAAAACATACAAGATGATGTGCTGGAAAATATCCTACTGTTTAACTGATATAGGTCCCCAGCTGGATTAAATATTTGTTATATCCATGTAAATACTCTAATGACAGAGCCAATTAGATTAATTCTTAAGTTCATCTTCATCCTTCACCTCCTCCTCAGATCTGTGCTTAATGTCCACCTCATGGAGGTACAGAGAGAATATATCAACATATTTCCCCTGCCAGATCTTCTCTGTGGTGCCCAGGAGAAGGTGGCCACCTAGAGATAAGGAATCTTCCCATAGTAATAATCTGATAATGTGAATGGTGTAGCTGATGCTCTGGCCCCAGAAAATCCAAATTGGGTAACCAATCAAAGAGCCAAAAACTGGGGAGGTCACATAAATTCACTGGTAAGCAACTAGGATGGCTAGACAATGTAAAAGTTAGAGCCAAGGGCCAGCCCAAGAACAATCCACAAGTGTAAGATGCCAAGGGTTGCAGTTTGGAGTACCACTTTCTGCAGAGTGACTAGTCACTCAGAGCTGAGAAACTGCTGAATACCTATCCAAGGAAGTAGAATCATCCACCAGCATTATTACTGATATAGATATTATCAATGTTGCTGATACAGCAGAAGTGTTAAGAAGCTGAACACATTACAGTTAAATTGTCTGAAATGATGCCCCACAGACATGAAAGGTAAGCTTTGCTGCAAATACAACGGCATGAAATTCCAACTCCTCTCTGTCTGGATCACAGTGCTAATATTCCAAGGCCACAGAGGCCCAAGAAGCTCCTGAGGTTGTCCCTGCAAGCTGGTGAAAAACAGCAATGGCTGCAAAGGAAAAAGTAAGGGAGGGAGCACACACATGCTACTTGCCACTTTGCCATCTGTGCCCAAGATTGTCATGTTGCCCACTGAAGAGAGCAAAGTCTCACCAGCCTAACCCATTGCCTGCCCATCCAGAATTGCCAGTCAAAATGGCAGTGTCCTCTACAGGAATGTAAACAGCACTGCAATCACACAGCCAAGATTGCACACAGAATATACTTTTGTCCTGCCCAGCAAAGAGGCCTACATCCAGATTACACCATCTTAAATATCCCTATCAATCATGAATGTTATGGTGTAAAATAATGTCTATCCAGCCAATTCCATGGGGAGGACAATTCCACTCGGGTCATATGGCTGGGGACAGTGGGTTTTTGGTGTATGTTTTAGTCTGAGAGATACAGATCAGGGAATTCTGTGTAAGAATTAACAGAAGCAAACTTTTGCAGGCATCTCGAATCTCTAATGCATATGAATTTTTACAGCATATGATATACAAGATCTGGGTACCTGGCCAAAAGAGCCAAAATCTAGACTTGCAGTGCAATTCTGTGCAAATTTAGTCAGAAGTATGTTCCATTGTATTCTATGGCATTATGTCCCAGTAAGTGTGTATAGGCTTTTCTGAATAGCTTGTCATATTTTGACATCATGCAAACAGTTGTTATTTGTCAGGACATGCATAAGCACCTCTCCTTTTGCACTCTAACTGGGGTTTTGTCAACTGTTGTGCAATGTAATAAGAATTAATATAAATTAAGTTGCATGATTGGTTGGATAAATTCACAATACACATATGGGCACTGTAATGCATAGTTACAATTGGACAAATATATATTCAACCCTTCTATTAGATCTGCCCTAGGCAGTAGTGGAAGTATTATGAGGCCAGAAGGGTAGGTGGATGGACTAGTGGGGAGAAGTAAGATTAACAGATGAAATTATACAGTGATGTATAATTAGCTATTCTTTCACTTAGGTAGAAGGGTGAAGTCTGAATGATGAACACTTAAATTAAAGAGAGGTTTTAAACTGTAATCTGAAGGTAACTGTGTGGTTGTGTCATAGAAGGGTTATGGGAAGGCCTATAACTGGTTGCAAGGGAGCATGGGCAGAGTAATTTAAGACATCAGGAGACTTTTTAGCAGCTGCAGAGCTGGAGAAAGAAAGGTCATAGACAAAAATATATTGAATAGGATGGCAGAGAGATAAATGGGAGGTAAGGCCATGAAGATTATTAATAAAGGGAAAGAGCATCAGTTGAACATGAAGTGGTGGGAAGACAATCACTTATCTTTTTTCCAGGGGATCCTACAGATAAATGCCATAATTCAACACAAGTTTTTAAAATTGTCAAAAGTAACTTTCCAAGCTCTGGGTCATCTTATATCTATTTCCTTTGGCTAGAACTTGGTGCCATATATTCAAGTACTGAGTCTGGCATTTCTCTAGCCCAAAATAAATGACTTTGGCCCTTTTGTGGTAAAAGTAGCTTACAATTTAAAATGAAAAAAATGATTTGAGTTCTTTTTGCAGTGAAGCAAAAGCTTTCACATATAAAGATAGAAGAATCTAATAGCATCTGTAAGACAATCTGATTTATTTTAGCATTAACTTAGGGGGGATGCAGATGGGCAGCTGGGAAGAGGAGCATTGGGGCCGAGGCTGCCCCATGCCTTGGCCCCAATCCTCCCTTTTGGCACCTGGGAAAGGAGCGCCAGAATAGTGGCAAAAAGGGAACCCGAAGAGCCACCATGCGGCTCTTTTACGCCTCTTCCAGCATAGCGTGTCCAGACACTGTGCCGGGAGGACAACATCAGAGTGCTCGCTGTGTGCAATGGCGTGCACTCTGATGATGTCCTCAGGAAGGGGTTGGGGTGCCCAGAGTTAGGCTGCTCCTCCCCTTCCCTGGTTCCAAGATGGTGCTTCGCACCACCTGCAGAGCCCCTTATTCTTGGGTTGTTTTAGACAAAGCTGATGGTGAGGTACAAGTTTTTGAAATTCTGGTGGAACATCTCAAGTAATTCCTTTTTCTGAGTCAGAAAAGAGATTTCTGTATGTATAGCTGAGGAAGCATCCAGGTCAGCCATGATGATATGTGCATGATGTGAGGCCATGTGAA
Organism: Phrynosoma platyrhinos; assembly: GCA_020142125.1. Classification (NCBI taxonomy): domain Eukaryota; kingdom Metazoa; phylum Chordata; class Lepidosauria; order Squamata; family Phrynosomatidae; genus Phrynosoma; species Phrynosoma platyrhinos. The sequence continues at coordinate 121,337,957 of JAIPUX010001232.1, forward strand.
TACCCATAGCATTGTAATTATTTTGATAGTACATGTTAATCCCAAAGATGAAGTGACTGAGAGTTAATATACAGTGACAGACTTTGATGGCTAGGCCCATTCAAGGGAACTACCTTCAGTAAGTAGACTATATTACTTTCACTAATAGTTCAACTGCTTAAGAGACCTACATCATTATACACAACTTGTTGAAAATTTATGGTCAGTGCCACAATTTGCATCTTTCTGCATGTCTGTATGATCTCATTCTACAACTATACAAGTGTGCTTAAATACCTATGGCTTGAATATTGTAGTCCATCAATGCATGAGAACAAGATTGAAAACCATGAATGCTCATGATAAAGTAAATCAGTTATTCTTAAATGTACTACTACTAGATTCTTCATCCTCCTTTCCTTTTAAAATGGAAGCTGTTACAACATTTGTTCACTAATTCAGAATAAAGTGACATCTTGGATGCAATCTCTCACTCTTTGGGAAAACTTGAAGCAAGGTTTTGTTTTGTTTTTTTGTTTTTTGTTTTTTAGCAAAAACCACACCTCATGCCTTAAGATATATTTACAGTAAGATCTAATATCATTTCAAGACTTCTGCAATAGCCTAGCATTACCCAACTATTCTGAATATTTGTTTCAAGTGTAGAAAATACCTGATGATCTTGTGCTGTTTCAAGGACACAAGGCAGTTGCCTAATAGATGTTACAGTGCTAAACAGTATTTTCATAATGACTATCCATTGCACAGGCTCTGGAAAATACAATAGAAAACATAATGAGTGAAAATGGAAAGACACTTTAATGTTTCTGAAGTGACTAGCTGGGGACTTAGATGGCCTCTTCACAGATGACACATTTCCTAAATGGGAATTTTGTGAAGAGTCTGAAAAAAAGACAAATGGGTGTTTCTTCAATTCTTTTTGGACACTAGAGATTTGTTTTGAATCCATTAAAATACATTTTGCTTTTACCACAAGTTTTAAACAAAGAACTGCCCTTGACATGTGGAGGAGATCTAGAAGGAGAACATGAACCTATTAAATCCCCAAACCCTTAACCAACAAGTTTCAAATATTAAGCAAAAAAGGCTATATTTGTCCTTCTGCTGTATTTTAAGGCACGCTGCAAATCATTTTTCCTATACTCAACAATCCTGAAAACTTATAATAGAAAAATCCCAGCCTGGAATTGCTGAGGGCTTTTTTTTTTTTTTTTTTTTAAGTTTCAGAGTGACATTTATAATTGTTCCATCAGTTTCCAGGTAGATTATTTCACTACATTTGTATAGTGGTGCTAATCCACTTTTATTGCTCTGGCTGCCTCCTGTTGCATTCTGGGATTTACAGTTCAAGGATGCCTAAGAGCTCTCTGGCTAAGTATTCTAAATGTTCCTCCCTAAAACTGAGTATATGAGACGTGGTGGCTCAGTAGTTAAGATGTGCCTCTGATAATTGCAAGATCAGCAGGTTGGCAGTTTGAGACCCAAGCACCGTGTGACAGAGTGAGTTCCCATCACTACTCCCAGTTTCTGCGAAACTAGCTGTTCGAAAGCATGTTAAAGTGCAAGTATATAAATAGGTACCACTTTGGTCGGAAGGTAACAGTGTTCTGTGTAGTCATGCTGGCCACACATGATCATAGAGTCATCTTTGACAACTGTGGCTCCCTTGGATTAGTAACGGAGATGAGCACTGCCCCTTGCAATTGGACACAACTAGACAAAAAACTTGTCAAAGGGTAAACCTTTGTCTTTACCTTTAAACCTGAGTATGAAGGTGCTACTAGGGTATTCTAAAACTTGGTTCAAACTTTAAAGGAGAACTTAGCTCACTGCCTATTGCTTGCCCATCCAGAATCACCTAAAGGTCTGGAGAATCCTTCATTCCTTGCCTTTCCATATCCCACAAGAAAGAAAATGAGCTCTAGTGAGTCAAAGAAGTAAGAATGAGATGGACATCTTAGGCTGCTGCCACGCTGTATAATTAATACAGTTTGAGACTGCTTCAACTGTCATGGCTCCTTCCTATGGAATCCTGGGATCTGTAGTTTGTTGTGGCATCAGAGCTCTCTAACAGGGAAAGGTAAATATCTCATAAAACTTAGTTTTAGTATCTTTGAGCAGCCTTAGTATCCTTGAGTGCAGGGATGAGGTACTACCCCTCTTTGTTGTACAGACTCTTCTAGGGGGCTGAAGAAAAATGGCATCTGAGTTGCTTGTTAGGAAGGATTTAATTAGGGAAATTTATAATTAACTCAAAATATGCAAGAGTAGGGTCCTAACAAAGCCCTGCGAGACCGTGTACCATTATGTATACCAGAAGACTAAGAGATCTCTCAATGGAAGATGTGGAGATGGGCTTCTCCAATTAAAGTCTAAATATTTATTCATGTGTCCACATATAGCACATACATACATGCAGCACACTTTAGAAGGAAAGATGGGTGCAAGCGGGGATAGTTTGAGAGGAACTAGGCTGAAGGGAAACACTTACTTCCAAAGGCTTCTCCGGGCTTCGCTGTGAAGGTTGATGATAATGGAGATGGAACATGGCTGCCAAAATGAAGGGGGGAAGATGGCCACGGGAGCTAAATCAGAGTACAGACTGAAGTGGAGTCTGCACGCACTCTCAAGATAGCACATGGAGCCTAAAAATCCAAGGGTTCTTATAGGAAATTTCTGCCTTCTGGTGATGAGCTTAATGCCTGTTGGACAAAGGTGTTGATGGTCTTAGCTTTGTTACCCTAGGTGTGAGCATGGTCTAAACAATGCATTTGGTTTCAAAACTATCAAAGAAGATAGGCTAGAGAAAAGGGTGCAGTCAAATCTGATCACTGCCCCATCAAGTGTGAGACTCAAAACAAACAAGCACTATTATGTGTCTTTTCCAATATAATGATTTTTCCCTATTGACAACTCCCAAACCTGTCTGTTAGGGAATTTTCCAGTAGTTCTGGGCAAATCTCTCAGTGCCTACATGACCTGCCATCTAGGGAATTTTTTTAATGAAAAATCACATATGCTCACATGCTAGAGACCCTTAAGGAATGGGAGACATTCACTTTTGTGGCTAAAACAGAGATGGGCAAATTGCAGTGTGCAGACTACACATGACCATCACAGTCTAAGTCATAGCCCCTGGTCTAGGGACTTTATTGAAAACTGTTACTGAAAAAGCCTCTTCTGGGCCTAGAATAGCCCAGGAAAGGACGCTCAATAAATTTGCACCCTAGAGGAAAATATTTGAATTATTTTTTAGGGAGAGGTGTGGCCCTGGGGAGCTAATGCTTCCCACAGTTGCTGGTCAATGGGCCAAAGCATGGGTGGGAGAAGGAGAGATGCCTGAGAACGTAGGGTGAATAGAGGTGGAGGGGCTGTATCGGGAGCATATGACAAAGATGGCAATGGTATAGCTGTGTATGGACAAGGGGGGTGGGGCAGGAAGTAGATTGTGGCTCCACTCCACTAATCCACTGTAGCTACAGCCCTGTTAGGGATAGCTTCATGCCTGAAGCTTCATCTTTTGGGATTGATTAAGGGAAGGAATTGGGAAAGTTTTTAAAAGGCCCAGTCAGCAGCAGTGCTGTCATATGAAATGAAATAATAAATAATTACGATAAATGCTCCTGATATAGACTTTTAACATTCTAATAATTAACATGTCTAAGAGCTGCCCCATAGGTGAAATCTGAAATGGCATATTAAATTGCTATGTGCTCAAGCAGGGCCTGTTCTTTGTCTCTTACCAGTAAAGGGTTAATTTGGGCTCATTTGCTTTGGATTAGGCTCTGGTTAGATGTAATGAAATCACTTCTGGTTTACATTACATTAATGAAGCTGAACACAGTCAGATGTGATGCCTACTTTGTTTTGCTTACCCAAGTTCTGTTTTTGTTTTTCCCAGTAATGGGTGTCTTTGAAAACAAACCCATTTTACAAGGTTATAGCACTAAAAAGAACTTGACTTCTTGGGGACAAATGTCACCCTTTCTTATGCTGGTGCAAATCAATGGCATTACATCTATGTAGCTGAAAGAGTAATTTGCCCTTGAGGACTTGGTTCAGCTAGAAACGTTTTGCAGATTCCCTGCTGATGGCTAAAACAAAATCAGCAAACTCAAGTAGCATACTTAGTTTATTTCAGTATTCCTTTCACAAGTGTAACTTAAAGCTTGCTTATAAATATACATGTCACAGTACATAAAAGCAATTGAAATTCTTTCATTTTTGCATACTGCAGGTGAATTAAAAAAGCCACCACCACACGTGCCTTATGTGCAGATTCATAATCAGGGAACCTTGATATCTGTATGGCTGCAATTGCAATGCCCACTGTAATGGCAGTAACTGGACCCAAAAGGAATAATGGGGGGGAGGGGGGAGGGAAGGCAGAACAAAAGTTCCTTTTATAAGTCAAAATTACAACCCTTACATATCTCTTCACTTTGTATAGGATTTCCTGTTGTAAGATGTTTATAATGCTTTTTATTTTTCTTTTGTAAAGCATACTTTGAATTGCCAAGTTTCCAAAGAAAAGTTTACAATTTCCAAAGTAAAATAAAAATGCTGATGTTCTTTTAAAATTAATGTTTAAAGTTTGGCTTTGATAGGACTTTAGAAAACTTATTTCTCCAGGACAAACTAATGTCTTACCCCAAAGCAATAAAAAAAAAATTTGGTGTCTATTCTGTGGGTTTTCTGGGCTTTGTGACCATGTTCTAGAATAATTTCTAGAATGCAGCCATCTAGCTCAGAAAACCCACAGAAAACTATGGCCTGAAAACTTCAGTTAGTACATGTTATATCTGTCAGAGGGTTAGCTAGGACAGGGTATTCAGATTACTGGTTTGTAATCTGCTCCTTAGCTTAGTTCAAAGTAATGACACATAGTTTTTGAAACTGTTTCCTAGTCTGGGACCAGGGAGTATCTGATGTGTCATCTAAATCTTCTGCTATGAATCCATCCATGCAGCAAGCTAATCTGTTGGAGTCTCTTGCTCACAAATACTGTGGGTAGTGATTATGATGAGCTAGTGTGGCATAGTGGTTTGAGCATTGGACTGTGACTCTGGAGCCAGGGTTCATTTTCCCACTTTGCCACGGAAACCCAATGGGTGACCTTGGGTGAGTAACACTCTCTCAGCCCTAGAAAATCTTATGATAGGTTCACATTAAGGTCACCATAATTTGGAAATGACTTGAAGGCACACAACAATAACAACAACATAAAAGTGATTATGGTAGTGATCGTCTTGATATTTTAGAGATTATATCTGTGAGATACACTCCTGGTTCCTAATCTGATCTCATTTTGGTTTAGGAAAAGACTTCATTATTCTCTCAGATATTTTAAATGTAAGTTTAATATCCAACATTTATTTTGATACTCCTCTATTATTTTTGTTGTTACTATTTTTGTTTAGCTTATTCTATACATTTTTTTTTGTTTTTAGTACTTTTTACTTTATCAAGATCTGGAACATCCATGCCATAATGTTTCCATTTTCAATGTACAGTTATAAAGGCTGGACAATGGAGAAAGCTTACAGAAGTTGAAAGAAGAGAATCAACACATTTGAAATGTGATGCTGAAGGAGTGTTTTATGGACACAATGGACTGACAAAAAAAAAAAAAAAAAGAAAAAGAAAAAGAAAGAAAGAAATACATGGGCCCGAGAGCAAATCTGAACTCTACCTAGAAATCAGAATGGTTAATCTGAGGCTGAGGTACTTTGGACATATCATGAGACAATGTGACTCACTGGAAAATATGATGATGCTTGGTAAAGTGGGAAGCAGCAGGAAAAGAAGATGACCACATTACAGAGAGAAAGACTCAACCAAAAAAGCCAAGGTCTTGAGTTTACAAGACTTTATCAGGGCTTTTAATAACAGAAGGTCTTGCAGGTCTGTCATTCATAAGGTTATCATAAGTTGAAGATGACTTGAGAACAATTAATTCCAATTACAACAAATATTTCATTGTTTATTTTATCATTTTTATAAGTATTTTTGCTATTTTGTTCTATTTTATATATGTTGGAAAGTCAATCTTTCTCCATCCCAACAGTTACTTTTTCATATTTCAAAATAATTTTCCTATAAATGTGTGCCTGATCCACACAGCAGGGAGCTGCATACAAAAAGCTTGCTATGCAGAAAGAATCAGCCTAAGAATCACATTGTGGACTTTCATACAGATCAACCTTCATTTGCAAGTCCTAAGCTTTTGTAATGCATTTTGGGTCAGATGTCTTTGACTTCTTCTTTAGAGAGGGCCAAATGATGGAATTGTTCTGCAAGCAAATAGCCTCCTGATCAGCCAGAATCATACAATCAACAGGACACGGCCAATTATAGCTCTTACATATATTCAGTGAATATGCTAAACATTTGTGGCAAGATAGTACTCGGTGGCCCTGCCTCCTACTTCTGCATGTTCAGCAAAACCTCTTGACTAGAGTCTACAAGTTCTATGCACACAGGGTTTGTTCAGAGGCTTGACTGAATATTTGAAGGTCAGGGAAGCAGCCAGTGAGGATGATCCTGTTTCCTCCCATCCATATGTTTTGTTGAACATGGTTCATTGTCTGAATAGGGCTATAATTGCACAGTTCAATTTGCTTGCATTGAATGTGGCCTTTCTCCTCACAGAATTTTGGTGTTGATTTGTACTGTAAGTTTTCCTACTCATAATTAATCATTCTTTGTTACTTGCATTCCTTATTACAAAACACATGAAATTAAAAAGTCTGTGCTACTCAATTTATTTCAGTAGACAGCCAAAATGGGACATGATTATACATAAGTCCTAATTAACATTTCTGGTCATTATGCTGGTCAGTACATCTGAGTGCAAGAAACCATTCAAGATTCTCTGGTCTTCAGCACAGAAATAATTCAGTTCCCCACTGTAAATCCTTCATAATTAGGTTAATTTTTGTCCTTTAATCTCCTACTCTGAGAGTTATTAGTGATTTAGAGCTGAACCACATCATATATAATAATTTAGTTTATCTGGTTTTAAGAGAACATTTGTGTTGTTTTGAATCTTGAGAGACTCTCAGCTTAAAATTATATGAGATAAGTAGCAGTGCAGAGGGAAGATGTACTTTCATTTTTTTGTTATATATTATTTCTTAACCCATTCATAATTTCATGATCTTCTGAAATGCCTGGAATTGATGTGCACAAACCTTGTGGTCAGATTAGGTCAGAATGACATATGCCTTGGCCCCTCAATTAGAAGCCCTTTCCACATCTCCAAATACCATGTAGGTGTAACATTGTTGGACAGAAGAGGTCTCATGACTGCTATCCTTGCCTTTGACCTCTAATTATTCATCTAACAATTAGATGAACAATTGTGCAGAACTTCAGATAGGATCCCTAGAAACAATTCTGGTGAAATGTAGGGTTTCTGATCTTGCAAAAACAGTCTAAACAAGTTATATACACATAAATGCTGCTATGTTCTTCAGGTCAAAAATTGAAACAACAGGCACAATTCTGTGAATTTTTGAAAGTGTGAAAAGGGATTTTTGGAGCTGTGTAAAGAGTCTTGATGAGTCTGAGATAACAGAACAGCTACCTCTTCAAGAGATAAATCAAAAGGTGTAATATATTAAAAGGCAATCACACAAAACCTGGTGAAAATCATAGGCCAGGAATCATCTCTCTTCCATCCAGAGGGAAAAAGCTATCACATAAAGAAAAAAGATTCCTGTGGCATTCATGCTTCTGTGTAGAAATAATTTGGTCACTGAATTTCTCAAGAAAATTTGTCAACAAAGGAGTATGACTATGTTTACTAAGTCAGATGCATCCCAGACCCTGAGATCTAAAAACAGCTCCTATTGATATCTCGGGAGCAAGGCCTGGTAATGACACGGTTATTGTTTATATTTATATCCAATCTATCCCTCAGTGGGTTCAATGTGATGTACCAGGCTCTCTATTTCCCTAATTTTCCCACAAGAACCCTGTGAGGTATTACTGAGGAAGAGACACTCCATCTTTCCTTCTCTTTTTCTCCTACCCTGAGCTGCAGTAATTGGAGCTTCTCCCACTGTCCAGAGTAGTCATTGGAGTGGGGACATAGTTCTAAAACCAGAGACATCAGGCAGGGTCTGGAGGCCTGGTATCTCTAAGCATGACTTATTAAGGCTGCAACTCTAAATGTACCTTTGAAGCAGAATTGTTTCTCCTAGCTGCATGAGAAAAAGTTAGCAGGCCATTCTGGTGAATCAAGGATCCAACTTTCCTTAGAGAAAGGAACACATTTATGTCATCCACCCCAACAACCAGAATTTAGATAGATTGGGAGCCCTGAGCCCCAAGCTCATATATTCTAATATAGGTTGCCAAGTCACTACTGCAAAGTGCATGTGTTGGGAAAATTTCATGAAGCTAGCATGAAGTCTCCTGTGAAGTAAACAACCACTCCCCAGTTATTTCTGTATAACCATTCTGCTGTCTCTTGGCATTGTAGAGAACAAAATATACCATGCAACATTCATGGTGTCAGCTTGTTCTTTGTGTATCCCTAGCACCAGGATACACAAATAGCAGATATGCAAGCATTTTGGGGGGTTAGCACATTCAAAGCCATATTAGTTTCCCCTTCACTCCATTCTCATTGAACCCATTGGCACTCATTTTGTATTATTCTGTTAAACTTCAATTTTACTTCTCATCACTTAAATACTCAACATTTGATGAGCATAAACTGAATCTAAACATGTATACTGATTCCATTTAGAAATGTATGTGGAGTAGAAGCTGTAGTATTTTGAAAGTACATGCACCCACAATGTATTTTCCAGCGTACAAGTCATTTCCTGTTGCTACAATAATCAGGTATGAGCCCGTAGGTGTAAAACAAACAAACTCCAACCTTAAATATCTTGGAACACCTTACATATAAAGGGACTGTGTAAACCAAGTTCACTTTAGAGTAAAGCCTGACCTTGCCATAAATTAGTATCTTGGATATCCTAAACTCTTTGTTTTCCAGAATGTATTGTGTTCCTCTTTCCTATGCCTCAAGTAAATATGAATCTCTAAGGAAACCACTGTGCCATTTTAATAACATATACTTCTCAGACAGAAGGATTCCCACCTGACTGTGTGATTTACTTTTGAATATTAATGTTAGAAACCAAGATTTGAATGTTGTATAGGAAAAATGGAACAAAATTTAAGTTTCTTTAACTGTTACTGGGTTCTTATGTTTTCAGTGAATTTAGTTATCCTTCAGCTAGAGCAGGGATAGGCAACCTTTTTGAGCCGGGGGCCGGGTTGCTGTCCCTCACACAATTGGGGGGCCGAAGCACCAAAAATAAACAAATAAACAAATAAATAAATATTTTTTTAAAAAATTAATAAAATATGCATGCACACTCTCTCAGCCCCAGAAAAGCCATGGCAAAACCCCTGTGGAGATTTTGCCAAGAAAACCCCAAGAACAAGTAATAACAACAGTAATCAATATCATCATGGCAGGTGGCAGCAGCGGTGGCAGGACTGGCCTGGGACCGGTCCAAAGGCCTCAGGGGGGCACATCCGGCCCCTGGGCCTTAGGTTGCCTACCCCTGAGCTAGAGTCAACTCAGATGTAGAAATTATTATATATCTTTTTCATTTAGAGATAATCATTTGATAAATGCTTTCCCTCAATGTGCTTCCAGGTTGCAATGGCACAGAGAACGACTTATGTCAGAAGTGGGAAACTTGTGTCCCTCCCATGTTTTGAACTACAGCTCACATCAATCAATATTATTCACCATGCAGGTTGCTACTGATGGGAGCTGTAATACCACAAATTCCTCACCCTCGTTTTAGCTGACCATTATTCTGAATGATAGAAAACATTGTGGAGAAGAAGGAACAATTAATTTTATGTTACAATGGTAAAATGAATCCTCTTTCAGTCAACAGGACTTTAAATTCAACATGTACAAGACTGAGCTGCTAGAAACTGAATTGGCCTTCAAGAAATGAATAGAAGGACTGACTGGATCAGCATTTAATGTGGGTCTTCTTATGAAAACCAGTACTGGATAAAACCTTTAATCAATCATTGGTAGAGAAGAAAGGCATCTAAAATGGAATGTGCAAAGGATTATTACACTGCATTCCAAATATCTCACATTTACTGATAATCATTTGATGACTCAGAAAAAAAACTTGATGATTTTGCTAGTGCTACTTGAGCTTAGTATTTTTAACCCTCACAGATAGAGGAGGATGTAGGCATCCTATAGATTATTCAAAGCCATTATGAATTAACAATCATCTAATTCAAGGGAAAATAGAAAGCACAATCCCCTTAATCCATTCCATTAAAAATGTGGTTAACAGGAAGGTCAAGGATAAGGACACATACTGCAATTAACAGCTCTTCAATCTAGCAATAGGCAAGTAAACATAAGACAAGTTTAATAATGAGCAAATCCTTTGATACCAAGAACATATTTATAGAACAGCAATTTACATAACTCTGTAGGGATCCTATTTTTATTTCTTGGTATACCTTGCTCTGTATGTCTATAGATAGGTTTGAGAAAAATTTGCTTTTTCCTCCCACTTCTTTCTTTTAGATTTTTCTTTCTTATCTTCATACTGCTTGAAAGCTTTAATGTGGCTCCTCTGTTGTGTGTTGCATAGTACTTAGCATTGCTCTGTGATCCACTCTGTGAGGATAAAAATGGATATGAAACAATGCAGATTATTAGCACTCATATGATTTTCACTTAGAAATGATGTTTTATAGAATAGCTGTTGTAACTAATGTGCCAGATAGATATTTTGCTCTTCAAGTGCAGGTATTCTAGAAGGCTGACCTACAGTCTTTTGTTTTGTAATAGGCCTGGTGATAAGAGTGCTGAATTTATGATATGAATAGCATGAATACTGTGGCTTGAATTCTGTATGCTGATATCTTTTGGGTGAATGTGTCTCTCAGCTCTCCTTTTATCATAAAGCAGATAAGGCAGGAACATCTTATTTTGTCAGTTATATATTTTAAGGTCGGCACATTAAATTATTCTGTACACTAATATTAGGCTTTGACAATGTGTGTGTGGATTCAATGTTTAGGTTTTTACTGGGATTTTGTAGACTTTGCCCATGAATTATATTCAAGTCCAAACTATGTAAGCAAGAGTTGAGGAAGATTGTGAAATTTTAGTCCATAAAAGGCCAGTTTTCACCAACATGGCAAACACAATACCAGTGTAACTACTCAGACGTAGGTCATGGTAGTGGGATTAGGTCACTGTGGACATGTAGGAAGGAAGAGAGAGTGTGAGAGAAATAGGATGCTTGGAGCCAAAATATTTCCCTCATCCCTGTTGCATGACCCTGGAAAATGTGCAACCACTAGTATGTGTAGTGATAGTTGTCTAGGCCAGGGGTAGGCAATGACTGCAGATTCAGTTTCATCATATTGAAATATGTACATGACCGTTTTAGATTTACTTACTTAAAGGAAAATTGGACATTGAAAGTTCAAAAGTGACATTGTAGTCCATTTGAGATAGTAATGTTAAAAATATCATTTGACGTGACAAGGGGATGAATGAAAATTCACTGAAGCGATTAAAACCAATTCCCAGAAATGATCCAGTGACTATCGGGAGATAAGTGAAGTTCCATTTATGGTGCCAAACTGTGTTTCAAAATGTTACCACTTATTGTAGTCAAATATTGTGCCGTTCCTAAAAACAGAATATAGCTCACAGTTACGAGGTCTATCAAGGGAGTTTATTGGGTTAAAAACAAATAAAATACAGTTTGTATAGGACATCCCTCTTACATGTTTCTCCTTGGAATAGAGGAAGATCAATGAAATACAGTCAGAAACTCTAGGCATTTTTCATTAATGTAGATTTTCAAGGGTGAAGAATAAAGACAGGAAAGGAATAAGATTTTTATAAAAGTGAAAATAATTCCAAGGGTGCAACAAAAAATTGCAGAAGGGAAACAAGTACTTTAAACAAAAGATAAATCTTTAATATGTTTTTGTATTTAATAAGTTGCCTAATGATCTGTGGACTTTACTAAAAGTCCACATTGTTGTTATTGTTGTGAATAAATCTTGGGGTTATTAAGAATCCTAAAGCAATAGAGATACAACTGTTTAAAAATTATTTTGTTCATTATTATTGTGATTTACCCACAAAATAATCCTTTATTTTTGTTTCCTTTTATTAAAAATCAAACTGGATATTAGATTTATATTTCTGTGCTTCAAGGTCTAAGAAATGATGTGATCTTAAATGTTTTCAAATAACCCCTGCCATATGTGGGGTTTCCTGTTTTCATATCTGGAGCCAGACATGTTTTAAGATGTCACAATGACCTTTGGAACACTAGGAAGTTTCCCCTGGGAAAGGCATGTTGGCCCAAAGAAATGTGAAAACTAAACGTTAAATGGGTTTGCTGATCAATCCATCCTCCCTACCAGGCTTTCCATATAGCAAAAGGAAGAAGAAGAAGGAAATGGTAGGGCCACTGTGTGGGGAAGGTGGCAAAAAGTTAACAGGCGACAGAGAAAAGGCAGAATTACTCAACACCTTCTTTGCTTCAGTCTTCTGAGAAAAAGCAAAGGGTGCTCTACCTGAGGATAATGGAGCAGAGGACAAAATAGGAGAATTTCAGCACAG
>JAIPUX010001232.1:121386750-121401806 GCA_020142125.1 Phrynosoma platyrhinos
GACTTCATGGACTGTTTGCTGTACATCCATCATCATCACAATTCAACAGGTACTGACAAAATGTCATCAATATATCGTAATAATGTCTGGGTGATAATTATTACTTTACAATACCCCCTCATAAGGCACAATCTGCAGACTTCTACAATATCAGGTATTTGGAGGGTCAAGAAATGTTGAGGAAAATATGCAAATCTGGATTCTGACTATATAGAGATAAGTTAACAACTACAAATCTAAACAAACTTTCTGGCAATTTTTTTAAAGGTGATAATTAAAACTTTATGATACCCCCTCATACATTTATGTTTGTAAATATACATGCATACCATCAGGACCAGACAAGTTGTGTTACACAGCAGTAGTCACTGTGTTGTTCAGATATGAGGGAGATGACTAATGAAGTTTTTTAAAATTACTTGGTTCTCTGTAGTTTAGCTGCAACTGCCAACCTCAAGGCTTCATGGTCTTGAGTAGATTGTTTACACTTAAGCAGACCACATCTTAAAAAATATTCTGTTGCCACACTGCAAAATTAATACAGTTTGACACTGCTTTAACTGTCATGGCTCCTATCCTAAGGAATCCTGGGATTTACAGTTTGTTGTAGTACCAGAGCTCTCTGACAGGGAAGGTTAAATTTCTCACAAAACAACAGATCCCAATGTTCTACAAAATTATGCCATGACAGTTAAAGTGGTGTCAGACTGCATTAATTCTGCACCCTCTCATCTGGGAGTCCACTGTCACAATGCCATTTGGTGACTCAATTTTAATTTAAATTAATCAGTCTATTTAAAACCAAAACAACTGTGGGATCTTCTTAGTTTGCATGGCAAGTTTCAGGGGTATCAATTTCATGTGTTTAGAGCTATGGTGGAGACATACACATACTATTTTGACAGACAGATTAGGTACTTCAACAGTATTTAGTTTTTCATGCAGAACCTATTGGGTCATTTCCTTGACAAACCAATGAAATGTTGCTCAAATATCAAAGTCCAACTTTATTATGGCATATTTGTTGCTGACATTTTCAGGAATATTATATTGCTGAAAATAGGATTTACATTGAGATCTATCAGGTATGCTATGTTTTGAACTTCATGCCTAAAATAAGGCATTAAAATATCATTTTACAAATAAGCCAGCCTGTCCAATATCTGTTGCTGTAGTGAATCATTTCCAGATTTAGCAAACAACCTATGGCCCTGCGAAAAAACTTTTGAGATAGTTGGAGAGAAATTGGATAGCTAATTGTGTCTGAACATTTGTTCTTTGCACATGACAAACTGATGTTCATTATTGTCAGGGCCTGCATATTATGACAAATAGATCTAAGAGTGAAACTTTGGCACCTGCTGCCTAAGTGGACTCTTTAATTTAATGTTTCTTTGGGGGGTTCTTTGTCACTAATTATGAACATTGCACTGATACCTGGTATGGGTGTAGCTCTGGTCACGAAACCTTCATGTAAGGAAATATATCAAATATATTACTTGTCTAGCGGGAGCTGCTTTGCAAATATTGGCTGAAATATATCGATCCTTATCTCCATTGAGAGTTAAGCTGATCACTGAATACCATGACTACAACTGAGATGGAATTTTCTACTGTGGCATATTGGACAGTAATATGATAAGAATTTTCCAGTGCCTCAACACTTTGAAAAACTGGCCTTAGCTAACTATTATGAGATATAAACATTTCTGGGGGGTCTTTGAATAAAAGGATGTTCACTTGTAAATACTGATTGAAAAGCTCCCAAGCAGAACAGAGAATTTATGACAGGCCATCTTATAACTACCACTGGTCATTCTTTCTTTCTTGATTCTCTAATGGTGCTTTATTTGTACATAAAAGGATGGAATATGCCTCCCATTTCTTTATTGTGAACTCATTGTAGGTGCATACTTCTCTGAACACACCTGTTCTTGTCTGATTTTGGAAGCTAAAATGGGTTGGGACTTGAGTGGGAGATGACCAGGGAACATCAGGGATTTCCAAATAGGACTAGAAAAAGAATCCTTTCTTAAGACCCAGAGAGTCGATGCCAGTCATCTTTGATAATACTGACCTAGATGGACCACAGTGAACTGACTCTCTCAGCCTCCTATACTCTTCCCATGTTCTAAGATATCTTTTCATATCATATATATGTAAATGGGAAATTAATCTAATTTCAGATATGGGTTGGGTTACTGTTGACTTAAAAATGATGAAATGGAAATCAGACACAATTTTGGCAACCAACATGAGTTCAGGGCTCTCAATGCTTCTTAAAGCTGCTGTTCACCACACTCATAGGATAAATCAATACCTTAGAAGTGACTCATAGGTAGCACATTTTGGGATGTATAATTTTTAATTTGAATTTTTTTAAAAAATTGAGTTTTAATTTGACTCCCCCAAGCAGTCTTTCTACAGCACTTTGGAAAAGGATTTATGATGTTTATAATAAACCATTCTTTAACACATGGTTCCTCCTCCATTTTGTTTTCCCAGGAATCCTGTGAGGTAACAGGCTGAGAGATTCTAATTGTCTCAAGGTTGCCTAGTGAGTTTCATGTCTGAATGGAAATCTGAATTTTGTTCTCACTCTAACCACAATTTCTAGAGCCCTGTGATGGCATTTAGTTTGCTTACAAGAAGGTTAAAAGTGAGGGAAAATGGTGATGCCGACACAAGGTTCTTGCCAGCATTTTCATCTCCTCAGTCACTAGCATTCCTGGCTTGGTAAGCATGAGGTCTGAAAGCAATTTCTACTCATGTTTGAACATGAGTAGAAGCCTCCCTCAGCACTCCCTCATTATGATAAGATCAAGAAGATCGTGACAGTAAGAGTCTCCTCACTTTGAGCTCATATACTCAATGCCTGGGCTGTTCCCTCCTTTTTAGCAACACTACTTGAATCTTGGTTCCCCCGTAGTGTATAATGGGGTGAGGTGGTACGCTTTCTATTATTTTAACCTTATGATTTATTGTTATATTGTTGTTACGATTTTAACTATGTTATTGTTTAATACTGTTTTAAGGGGGGGGAGGGATTTGCTGTTTATTGTAACTGTTTTATGCTGTAAACCGCCTGGATTGGGCAACCATTGGGTGGTATATAAATAATTTATTATTATTATTATTATTATTATTATTATTATTATTATTATTATTATTATAGTGCTTAGGTCCCTGAAGCAACTGCCAATGAAAATTGCTATATGCAGGTATTTTAGATGTATTTTTTTACATTGACAAAAGAATGCCAGAGAGAATTAAAGAGTGAAATTAGTACCTTTTCCTTCACCTAAGGGTTGAAGCACACAGCCTGGAAGGAGTTGCCAGAAGCCACTCTGGCCACGATCAGACCAGGACCATGGCAACCACACAGCATGCTCATGAAGCAGGTTGCTACTGCAGTTCCAAGTTAGCTGCCAGCTGCCAGCTGCCAACAGGAGTAGATTACTGTATTTTCTGGTGTATAAGACTACTTTTTAACCCAGGAAAATCTTCTCCAAAGTCAAAGGTCATCTTATAAGCTGGGTAGGGGAGGAAGAGGAAGAAGGGGTGGAGCAGTGAGAGGCGGGAGGAGGAGGAAGAGAGGAAGTCCAGGTTAGAGGAGGAGGAGGAAGGGGTGCCGTGGTGTGGCATAAGGCGGAAGGAGGAATCTGGGGTTTTCTTGGCAAGACTGGTTCAGAGGAGATTTGCCATTGCCTTCCCCTGAGGCTGAGAGTGTGTTACTTGTCCAAGTTCACCCAGTGGGTTTCATGGCAGAGTGGGCAATCAAAACCAGGTCTCCAGAGTGGTAGTCCAACACTCAGACCACTACACCATGCTGGCTCCTATTGCCATGTACTATCTGTGAAACAATTGCAGATTTTTTTTGTTGTTCTTGTCTTTGTTTTTTGTTGTTCTTTCCAACTTACAGCAACCTTATCATGGGGTTTTCTTGGAATGTTTCTTCAAATGGGGGTTGCCATTACTATCTTCTGATGTTGAGAGTGTGTGACATGCCCAGGGTCACTTACTTGGCCACAAATTGTACATACCCCAGAATGCATCACCTGGGATATTGGCAGTCCTTTTCCCCAACACTTTCTCATTCCTCCCCCTGGTTGGAAGAGGGGTAGTCTTATACGGCAAGTATATCCCAAACTCTATATTTTCATTGGAAAATTTTGGGGTCATTTTATACGCCTAGTCATTTAATACGCCGGAAAATACGGTAAATCTACACCTTTTGCGGCTGGCTTTTCCTTAATTAACGTGGCCTCTGAGCAGCTTCCAGCCATTTAGGGGCATGCATCATGTAAATGTCACACTCCCAAAGCAGCCAGAAGCTGCCTTATTTGGCCCTTGCATTTTGGGCCAATGGGTAGTGATGATAAATCTTATTGCCTTACCAATTTGAACTCCAACCTCTTGTTGGTGAGTAAACCCACTCCAACAGTGAGAGCCTAAGGTTATATTGTTATATTGTTACACAGGGTTATATTGTTCATGACTGACCTCAAAAATGGGGACAACACATACACTGGAAAAAATATGGAATTTTCCAGAGTCTCAGAAGAAGCAGGAAACCTAGGAAAAAATGCAAGTGGTGTTATTTGCTTGATAAGCATGCCTTCTCTCACATCATCTAAATCACTTATAAAGTTAGTTCAGTTCATCTTTAGTATGGTCATAGACCAGCACAAAATGTTATAAAACAATACTGGGCCCAAGATGGAACCCTGAGTTATCCCACTAGTTATTTCTCTTCAGGATGAATAACAACTACAGGTGAATACTCTCTGGGTTTGGTCTGTCAATCAGTTACAGATCCATCTAATAGAAGCCAGATACTAAAAATAGCCCATTCTAGTTCATTTGGAGGTCGCTTGGGAATTAAGAAAACTACCCAGCGAGTCTCTTTGAATTTTTATTGGCCAAAAATGGGACAAGATATAAAATCTTTTTGTAAATCTTGTGATGTTTGTCAGAAAGTGGGAACAAGGAGAGATAAAACCAGAGCTAAGCTTTGGGGGTTGGACTGGATCGCCCTTGTGGTCTCTTCCAACTCTATAAATCTATGATTATATGATTAATTGTAAAACTGTCTAGCCCAAAGTTCACTAGCTTTCCTGCAAAGATATCACAGAAGTCTTTATCAAAGACTTACTGAAATCAAGATATGCTACCCTGGTCTACCAAGCTTGTAACTCTATCAGAAAGAAAGAAAGAAAGAAAGAAAGAAAGAAAGAGTTTGGCTTAAGTTCTTCTTGAGAACACCATGATGTTTCTTTGTAATCATAGAATTCCTTTCTAAGGGCTGATTAATGATCTCTTCTAGAACTTTTCCTAGCATCAGTGCCAGTGTCAGTAGTTGCTCAAGTTCCCTTTTTTAAGACATTAAGGGCCTTTGCAGACTGCCATAAATAGTGCAAATTGAGTCCACTTTAACTGCCCTGGCTCAGTGCTAGGGAATCATAGGAATCATATATTTTTTTCTAAGACATTGAGCCTTCTCTGTCAGAGAGCTCTGGTGCCACAATAAACTACAGTTCCCATGATTCCCTAGCACTGAGTCAGGGCAGTTAAAGTGGCCTCAATTTGCACTATATCTGGCAGTCTGCAAAGGCCCTTACCTAATCTAATCTGATGAGATCTCTCCTGTTCTACAGGAAATGTAAGAGTATTGACAGTGGCTCTGAGATTACATTTGCAAGTTTCTTTAGAACTCTTGGATGCAGCTCATCCAGGTCTGGGTATTCCTTTACTACTTCTTTACCAATTCTGAGTTATAGGGCCTCGGCAGACGGAGGCCCTGGAGCCGCCGCCGGACAGAGCGCCGGCAGTGCGGAGCCTCCGCACCGCGGCGCACCGTCGGCGCATCTAAAAGGAGCACCAAATTGGCGCTCCTTTTAGATCTAAGGGAAAGCGCGCCGCAAAAGCGGCGGGCGCACTTTCCCCGGCTCAAACGGCGCAGCGTATGTGGGCGCTGCGCCGTGAGGTCATCCCCAATGCGCCGGTCGTGCGGACGGCCGGCGCATCTGGGGGCGACCTCGGGGAGAGGAAGGGGCGCCGCTCGTGCGGCTGCCCCTCCTCTTCCCTGCCCGGAAGACGGCTCTATTAGCCGTCTGCCGAGGCAGAATGTCCCCTTACTGCATGATTTATTCTATCTTCACCCGTTAGAACACAGTTTTCCCTTTCAGTGAAAAATGAGGCAAAAAGTATTAAACAGTTTAGCCTTCTCTCTGTACCCCGTTAGAATTTCACCATCTACTCTAGGCAGTGGCCTAATTATTTCCTTGTTTTTCATGCTCCAAAAATAGCCAACTTCACCCACCTTTTATTATTTTAACCTCTTTAGTGAGCCTGAGCTCATTCTGAGCTTCAGCTTTTCTGATTCCCCCTGTACGATCATTGGCTATTTGTTTGTATTCCTCTTTTCCCCTTATACATATCTCTTTTACATCTCAGCCCATCTGAAAGTTATTTGTACATCCACCCTGATTTCTTTAAAAACTTCCTATTTTCTTCCTCCTTGGATTTGGAACTGTGTCTTCACTATCTCACCTTTAAGTAACTACCATGCACCTTTGAACATTTCTGACTGTTAGATCTTATCCAGTATTTTCCCAAGCTTAATGAAATCAGCTTTCTTGAAGTCCAGAGTGGATTTGGCTTCTTTTCCTCCATTTAACAAAATCCTAGAGGATATGGTCACTCCTAACCAAGGATTCCACTATTTTCATCCCATTGACCAGTTCTTCTTTATTGGTTAGGATCAAAATAACTGTTGGTTAGGACAAAACGCCCCAAAATAACTGATCTTCTTGTTGCTCTCTCCAACTTTTGAATGATGATATTGTGTGCAAAGCTCATGAGGAATTTGTTGGATCTAACATTTTTGTCAGAGTGTGACTTCCAACAGATATCAGTGTGATTGAAACCTGCCATTACTACTATCTCTCTCTTTTTTAAAAATAAAATAAAATTGATCATTTGTTTTTTTGAAGGCATCATCCAGATCTTCAGTCTGGCTAGCAGACCAATACTAGAGACTCACAGTAAGGTCACTGTTCTTTCTCTTCCTTTAATTTTTACTCCAAAGGCTCTCTACCTGTTTCCTATATTCTAAATCATGGATGTCCTCATAAATGTATACATCACTGACATGAAATGCTACTCTTCCTCCTTTCTTGCTTGGTCTATTTCTTTGGAATAGATTATCTCTTTCCATTACTATAGACCAATCACTAGACTCATCTTACCAGGTTTCAATGATCTTATTAAATCATATTTACCTTTCTGTGTTAAGAGTTCATATTCATCTTGTTTATTTTTCATGCTCTGTTCATTAGTGTAGAAATGTGGGTTATTCTCTCTAGCTATTACTTATTGTTGTATTCTGTCCATTGTGGGGCTCTTGTACTATTGGCCCAATTGCCCCTATATTATTAAGGCTGTTGCTTCCAGTATTTGGTGTTCCCCTACTCTCCTGAGTACTGTCTCTTTCCCCCATGTAGCTCAATTTAAAGCTGTCCTAATCACATTTGGAAGACTTTTAGCAAAGACATTCTTTACAATTGTGGGGTGCAACCTCTCTCTTGCCAGAAGTTCTTTCAACAGAAAGCACCAATAAAATAGCAATCTGTGCTGTTTTTTACATCACCCCAGGGAGATAGCTTATCAGGCCCACACACTACAGTTTTTGTTTCTTGTAACAGGGAATCACCTACTATTACTACAAATCTATTCTTCCACTGTGATTTGACAATTCCTCTTCCACCCAGAGAGCCCTTCAAGCATGACTTCAAAGGTGTGAGGTTCATGTGTTCTTTGTCCCATAACTACTGATTATGAGCTTAGAATTTGTTGCGTAGCTCCAAGGATGAAGTGTGGTTCTTGAAAGTTCTGTTTCTGTGCATCACATTCCTCCAAGGCCCTTCTACCTGTGCTTTGGAATTCTCTCCTTCCTGAGAGATATGTCCCATTTCTTGACTTACAGCATATTCTTCTCCACTCTTGGTGAAAAAACTTCAAATAGACAGCTTTAAGCTGCTGTGCCTTCTCTTCCATCAGGGCAACCATTTTGCACTTGCAACAGGTATACTATGGCAGATCCAGCATCTCACTTGCAATTGAAAGGGGTACACTCCATCAAATGTGACTTGTGGGAGTCTGCTGATCCTATGTATCTTGTCTTATTTGAAAGGTAATGAAAGAATGAAGTACAGAAATGACCACAACATTGTGAAAAACAGGGAAGCACTCCTGATCCATTGCCAGCCTATTCTATCATTCTACTGCTGCCACTGATAGCAACATTCACATATTTTCCTTTAAGCACTGCCTTATTCTGGTTCTGTCATCTGAATCCTCTTCTGAATCCTCACATAAAGAATTACTTTTACACATACATACCTTATGTGTGTGAGAGAGAGATCGAGAATGAGAAAGTAGTGATCTCTCCTTTTTGCAATTTTTATTTCAAGTCCTGAAGTACTTTGGTGTCCTTGAAATGAAATGTGAAATTATGGTAGCAAATTATTGTGTAGTTGTTGACAAATGTAGGGGACTAAATTCTGTAGTGGTAACTTCAAAAAACATCTTGCTTCCAGTTTGTTAAGCCAGCATTAGCTCAGTATTAATTATTTATACATTTTCTTCAGATCAGCAGGCTCATTAATAACTTAAAATATACATTAAGTATGCAAGCCAAATATGTAATTCAAAACATGAAGTCTTTAAAAATAACACACATTTAGTCATCCTGTGAGGCATCTTCCATAGTAATTTAGAAATTTGTGAAAAAAAATTCATAGGGGAAAGAGCACAAGAAATATACAAATTAGTGAGGGATTCTTCACTTAACATGAACTCAGATGTATCAAATGGCAAAAGAGTTGCAACAAATCCTGAAGCTTTCCTGAGATTTACTTCGATTAGCTGGATGTTCATATCTGTTAATAGTATAATGGCTGCTTGGTACTGAAGCAGCTTCTATGAATCTTCACAGGAAGAAGAGGAGTGGGAATCATGTGACCTTCTTGGTGCTGTTAAACTGAAATTCACAGCATTCTGCACCATCAGGTATGCTGGCTAGGACTACTGGTATATGCACCCCAACAACTTCTGAAAAGCAATATGATTTCCACTCCTGTCCTAGAAACAATTTGCAGTTCCACAAAGTACTACTACATGTTCCAAGAAATGTTCTGTATTCCTTTCCTTTCTGTTGCTCACATTATATAATTTTACACACCATGAGATGTGATATTATCTGGATGTTAATAATGCCTCATGCTCATTGCTAAGAACCAATGCCAGAAATATTGAGGAATGCAGATCATGTTGATGCCATATCATAGTTTGTGTTAAACCAGGATTTACAAGTAAGGACAAAAACAACTGCATGGGGCAGCAGCTTTGTGCGCACCACAGCATCAAGTTTTAGGCTCAGAATAATCCAGGTATCAGTCCTCTTCCTTCTACATCTTGTCATGTCTGAAGCTATTCTACACTACACTACACTTGATCTTAGCCAAAAGGCCGAGAAGCGATTCTAGTTTTCAACGCTCTTTGCAACACATGTATTAGACCTGATAGAACTGATTTTCAGAAGTCTCTTTTTTAAGTATCTTTATGTGCATGTGCATGTACATGTGCATGTTTTTATTTATGGTTTTTCTTTAAAAGGAAGTCTTTAAAGCAAGCCATTTTTTAAAATTAATATATAAAAAAATAGTAGGATTAGTGAGAGGGATGCAATGGCTTAGTGGTTAAGACACCAGTTCTGATTATCGGAAGATAAGAAGTGTTATGATCTCCTGTGGCTCAGAGCCAAACACTGCAACCTTGTTCTGGCTCCCTGCACACAGAAAATCATTATTGCAGGTCTCTTGGGTCCCCCTTCCCACCCTGCTGAACTGAATGGGACTCCTTGAGACCATCCTTTCCCAAAACTGCCACTACCTGGTGAATTAGACTCAGTTCCCTTAGCGACATACCATTACTTTGCTAAGTGATTGATAGAGTTCCTTTCCCCTTGCTAACTTAGGCAAGCCCCTAACCGAGCCAAGGCATATGAAGAAGGAGTGTGAGAGAGGCAAAGTACTTTTAAAGAAAAGGTTTATTCTAACTAAGGATTTCTAGAGCAAAGGATATCATTACATCCAGGACCTCCTTGTCCTGCAGGCAAAGAAATGTAAGTTACAAATTACAGTCATTTCAGCCAAGACAATAATATAATAATAATAATAAAAACTTAACGCCACTAGCTAGTACATGTTTCTAACTACTTACAGTCAGATGGGATTTGTAGTCCTTGATGGTTGTGGACAGCTGGGAGCCTGGACTCCATTGTCCAGCTCAACCAGCTCCTTAACCTTCACTTAGGGCACACAGCCTCCAAAGGCAAACAAAAGAGGAGTCAGGGGCCTTGTGGTCCAAAAGACTTTTTAAAACCTTTGCTTAAAAAAATCTCAAAAGTTCCTGGTTCTGCCCAACTGATTGGTCAGTTGCTATTTCATCAGCTGCATTGTAAACCCTTATTAGAATGTGATGTAAACCCTTATTAGAATGCAGCTCCCCTCAACATTTAACCCTTTGTTGTCTGGGAGAAGTCCTCAGATGAATGGGGGACCCCATTAATCACAGGAAGGTTGGCAGTTCGAGGCCCAAGTTCTGCATGATGGGGTGAGTTCCTGTCACTAGTCCCAGCTTCTGCCAACTTAGAATTTCTAAAGCATGCAAATGCAAGTAGATAAGTAGGTACCACTTCGGTGGGAAAGTAATAGTGTTTGGTGCAGTCATGCTGGCCACATGACCACCAAAGCAGTCCTTGGACAATGCTGGCTCTTTAGCTTAGTAATGGAGATGAGCACTGCCCCCATAGTAGGTTATGACTAGACATTCATGTCAAGGGACTATCTTTACCTTTAGAATTAGTGAAAATCAGAGACACTGAAAATTAAGTGGATCATCAACTGAACACTTGTCACAAGTTGCTGTGACAAGAACAACCCCAAAACCAGACCCAGAAAATCATTCTACAGTCTTGAAGTCATGACAGAAGTCTAAATCTGTACCCAGACTTGCCCTTACAAAAAAGACAGCAGAGTTGATTCCAAGGTGAAAAACCTGGAAATAGGTTAAAAGTGTTCTTTAAAGATGCTATGGCACTCTTACATCTTCCTTCTGTGCCCTTTTAATGCTTGGTCAAAATTGATCACTGTCATAAAGCAGCATATCAGCTACACACCTGCTTTTCAGTTCCTTAACAGAATGACACGTAACACAGTATTGCAGGATCCTCAGAACCTTCCCGCCCACAGCTGCTCCTTTGAAGCAGACATATCAACAAATGAAGCTAGTGTTCAGTGTGAACAACACACATTGGGAGCCTTTTCATTGTTGTGTTGTTTTCTCCACAACCTTTGGGTAGTTGGTACACTGACACCCTCACTGACTTTTATTGCTCCAGGGGAAAAAAAAACAGTTTGAACATATGAAGAAAGAACTTCAAATCTTCTGAATCCTCACCAGTGTTTTCCTGTTTCTTCTCTAGACCATATAGGAGCAGGTGTGGAAGCAGGCACACAAAGCAGGACTCTATATCCTGATAAATATTCCCAGTTCTTCATCTTGAAAAATACTGAGAATTATGCAACTCCTCAAATGTCCCAGCAGCCCTGGTTTGCATAGCCAGAAGTAAAGAATGTTGGTAGGTGCAGCGCAACAATATCTAGTGCAGTGATTCCCACACTCTGATCCTTCAGGTGTCTAGGACTTCAGCTCACAGAAGCCTCAGCCACCTTGGTTAATGGTCTGAGATTCTGGGAGCTGAAGTCCAAAGCATCCAGAAGCTCAGAGTTTGCAATCCCTGATCTAGAGGGCCACATAATCCCCACTTTTGCCTCTCAATCATGGGACAGATTATACCTAGGCTTGCTGGCTTGCTTTATCACTATCAATGTCCTGCCTCAACAGTGTCCTGTTCTTTCTCCAGGCAGCCCATAGCAGACACAAGGAGGATGGTGAACAGCTTCCTTTTTGTGAAGAGCAACACATTCTTACAGCACTATCCTTACCACAGGATAAATAATCTAACACACAATTTCACACGTACTAGCATACAAACAAAAACCCTATTTAGTCATAATAAAAAGTGGTAAAATTGTGAACAGGAACAGAGAGATGCCAAGTATCCTTATCCTTGATATCTTTGATGTCACTATGTATCTCTGCCCTCCAGGCATTCATCCAAAAAGGCCTTTCTACATATAACTGTACTTGTGGTGCCTCCCATGCAGTGGAAACTGGGTGTAGCTAAGGAGAACCACACCTAGTCGGTCATTCCAGATTTTACTCCAGACTTTAATTTATCTATCCAAGACATCAGACTCTGTCTCCAAAATGGGCTCAGCACCTTGGATATTTCCTTTAAATATTGGACTATAACTTGCAGTGGATTCACATCCCTGACATGAGAGGCACAGATGCAAACAAGAAGAAGATCACACGGCAGTCCAGATCACATTGAAGCCTCAATGTATACACCTGTACTTGGGACTTTCTGGCCAGGAGAAGCTATTTATTTATTTACTTAGTCTCTTGCCTTTTTCCCAGCACAGGACCAAGGTGGCTCACATCAGTTCTGCTGTACACATGGATGGCCAGGGTGGGAGCACAGCAGGGGTGGTGTAGCTAAGTGGTGATAGGGGGTGAGCCATTATAGCACCATCAATTTGAGATAGGTCAAGAGAAATGGAACAAAGGAGAACCACACCTAGTGGGGCTAATACACATCAGGAAATAGGTGTGAGTGGAAATGGGGAGAGTGGAAAAGTCCACTATTGGTTGCAGGAGATAATTTCCTTGGCAACATCCTTCATTTGCTATCTAGTCTTATCATAACATCTAACTAACACATAAGTACCAAAAATACAAACAAATATCATCAGTAAGACCCTGCTCTTCATCAATTTTTAAAAGATTTATTTTTGATAGCCATGGTCTTTCTCCTTCTTACATGGTCCTCTTTTGATTTTCTCTTCACATGAATGGATAATGACCAAGTGATGCTACACTTTCATTTAATATTATCTCTCTAGGAAGAGACTTAGTGGGAAAGCCTTCTCTAAACTGCATCCAATCTTATTTTTAATCTTTTATTGTCCTATCATGCTAAATAATTACTAGTGCATTTAGAATTTATCATCTCTGTACTAAGCAATGAAGTACATGACCTTAATTTTGTGACCTTGCATCCAGCACATACTATTCTCGTACATACTCATCTCAGTGTTGTGCTTTGAAAGTTGTTTTCTTCATTAACATCACAAAAAGTCATTGGAAGCCAAGTGAGACAATATGCAATTTTGTATTGCACTCAAATTCTTTGCTGCAGTGCACTCAGATAACTTTCCATTAAAATTGGATTTTCTCCCCACCCCCCCCACCCCGATCTTTTGTTTTTGATCATAATAAATATTCACATAGACCAATTGGGGGCAGGAAAAGATTGCTTGTCTATTTTAGATTATTCTGTGAAATTATCTGGTTTCAGGTTTTCTGCATGGCTGTAGTCACAGAGATAATGATATAAAATATAAATTGGTAATAACAGGTAATAAATTGTCTTCAACCTATTAGTGTTTTGAAAGTGTTTTTAGAAAAAAAATTAAATGCATATTAAGTCTAAAATTCAACTTCCAACATAATGCTAATCATCAGGTGATAAACTGTGAGTGCAGATACTAACAACAACAGGAAAAAACAGAGATTTGTTATGAACTAAAATAAGGCAGAACTACAAGGCTATAATGTCAACAAGAAATATACTTTACACTACAATTTTAAAATGCTTGAAATTACAAGCAATATAACCTAACAGCTGAAAAGGGAATGCATGGCCCTAGATATATTTTGGACATCAGATGCTTTTTCACATTCACAAATATGGCACTATGATCCCACTAACTGCCATGGCTGCACTGTGTGGAATCCTGGCTTTTGTGGTTTGGTGAGGCATTAGTTAAGGACAGGTGAGAAGCAAAAATAAAAGGTAACAGAAATAATGTCAGAAACCTGAATGCAACTATTCAGCAACTAGAGCCAAACTGAGCAAACTGAGGCTATTATACTTTGGCTATATCATGTGGGGATATGGATCATTAGAAAAGATGATAATGCTCAAAAAGGTGAAAAGCAGTAAGAAAATAGGAAGACAGATCAAAAGACTCAATCAAGGAGGCTACAGCCCTGAGTTTATAGGATTTGAGCAGGGTCATTGATGAAGCTGACATTATGGTAATTATGTACAAAAAAAAAAAAAAAAAAAAAAGGCCCTAGAATTTTCTGGCTCAGAATTTTAAATTTATTGTTGTTAACCACTGTCAAATCAACTTTGACTTATGGTGACTCCATGAATGACAGACCTCCAAGGCACCCTATCATCAATAGCCCTGTTCAGATTTTGTACATTCTGGGCCATGGCTTCCTTGATTGGGTCTAGTCCTGTAGAATATGGTCTTCCCCTTTTCAACTGCCTTTTACCTTTTGTGCTCAGTTGTATATCATTGCATTTTAGAATCTTTTCTAGTTCTTTCATAGCCACTCTCTCCATTCTTGATCTTCTTCTGATTTCCTGATTGCAGTCCCCATTTCTATCAATGTTTGATCCCAGGTATGGGAATTCTTTTACTATTTCTATTTCTTCATTGTCTAGGTCGAATTTGTGAAGGTCCTCAGTGGTCATTATTTTTGTTTTAGTTATGTTCAACATTAAGCCTGCCTTAGCACTTTCTTCTTTGATCTTCCTTAGTAGGTGTTCCAGGTCTGTGAGGTTTTCTGCTAGTACTATGGTGTCATCTGCATATCTTAGATTGTTGATATTCCTTCCTCCTATTTTCACTCCTCCTTCTTCTGTGTCTAAACCTGCTTTTCTCATAATATGTTCTGCATACAAGCTGAACAGATAGAGTGAAAGGATGCAACCTTTCCTGACTCCCTTGCTAAGTGGGAAACATTCTGTTTCTCTGTTCTGTTCTGACAGTAGCCTCTTGTCCTGAGTA
>JAIPUX010001232.1:121401906-121415448 GCA_020142125.1 Phrynosoma platyrhinos
CTTGATCTAGACACTATACTTCTACTGATGCAGCCTAAAATTGCTGCAATTCCTAGGATCCATAGGACAGAATCACAGCAGTTAAAGTAGAATCATAAGCACTATAATTGTGAAGTGTAAAAGTGCTGCAGAGAGTGTGGCCAGGATAACAAGACCCGCAGTCCAACAAATTCTTGAAAAATACAGGCTTCCCACTCTTGTAATAGATCTAACACAAGAATGTTTTCCTTGATTGGGAGATTGGCATGTGAGAGGGAATGAGCTAGAAAGGGAGCATTGGAAAGTCACCAGTTTAAAATAATGCTTATGCTTCTTACATAGGTATGGGGTCAAGGGAAATCATCGTGACTGGTAACATTGTTATTTTTTTCACTCCTAAATCAACACTTTATCCCAGTTACATTGGGGATGACAATGGAACATGCTGCCTCTAAAGGTGGTGGATTCTCTTTTTGGGTATTTTTTTTTTAAAAAAAAAATAGAGGTTGAACAGTCATTTGTTGGAAATGCTTTGATTATGTCTCCTTGCATGACAGGGGATTAGACTGGATGGCCCTGTGATCTTTTTTTTTTTTTTTTAAGGTAGTAATGTGTCAGGCAACATTAATATGTCAATATGCTACTTGTGAAAGTTATTTAAAAAATAACATCCAAAGAGTTCTCTCAGTCTTTGAGTGTTGTTTTACTTTTAAATTGGTGCCCACAAATTAGGGAAGAGATATATTATATAGATGAGCCTGTATACTTGTCCTTTCATATCCTAGGTTGTTTCCTCAGACATTTGGTTTTACTATGGAAATAATGGGTACTACATGGCTTTATTTATTTAAATAAACTTACATCCCTCCATTTAGGGAGGGAAATCTTATAAGCCAAGTTAAAATTATATTTGATTATAATGTATATATTAAACAATTTTATAATACTAAAAGAACATCAAATAGAACTACAGTTGGCTGTCTACATGCATGATTTTTTTTATCCACGGATTCAATCATCCATGGCTTGAAAATATTAAAAAAAATACATAATTCCAAAAAGCAAACTTTTATTTTGCCATTTTATATAATGGATACCATTTCACTATGCCATTGCGTTTAATGGGACTTGAGCAGCCATGGGTTTTGGTATCCATGGGGGTACTGGAACCAAACCCAAGCAGATACCAAGGGCCCATTGTAAAATATTGTCTATCTACATCTATGTGCCTAGAAGCAGGGGTATCAACTACTAATGCACTGGACAATGCAAGATGAATAATCACATTTAAAACAAAATAAGAAATTATAATCAAAGAAATAAAAATTATTTTTAAAAAACAAAGTGACAATAAAAAAGTAATATACAGCACATGTGAAGTACATGTATAGCCTCCATAACAGCAACTTTTCATAAACATTCAAGATTAGCCATAAAACTACAAGATTAGGATGCTTTTAGATGTGGAAACTGAGATCAAAAAGAAAATCCCAGTGTTAAGTACACAAAAGCACTCATATCTGTTCAGAATGCATTACTCAGTCATAGTAAGCTACCCACTTTAGATTTCATGATTACCTTGATAATGCTTTGCAGCTTTCACTCTGCAGATACAGCTCCTAAAATATGCTGTCAATCACATATTGTACAAAACAAGCTAGGAAATGCTTAAGAGTCTTGTAATAATGTAGAAGATCAGTTGAAAGACTTAATGCTCAGGACCTTGTCACAATATCAAAAGGAGCAGTTGTGTTGGATCAAGAGAAACTTTTTGTGGGGGAGAGGTGGTTAATAATTAACCAAATATTAGTACATCAATAATTAATACCTGATTCATACAAAATTTCTAGGAAATAATGATAAATAATTTAAATTGCTGTCCTCAGTTCAGTGGCCAAACCAATTCATATAAGAATTGCATAAGCTACATAGGAGTGAAATAGGAATAGATCTGTTAATAAAAGAAATTTCATGGTGTCATTGTCATATTTATATTTAGGGAATCTTACCTACAGTTTTTATTTCTGAGCACATTTGCTGTCACTATGTCCAAGCTATAATAAATTCTAGGATCCATATGTTGTTTTCTATTGGTAGATCTTGCTTGTGCTCCAAGAAAAACCCAAAACTAACACTTAAGAACCCTCGATCCACACAATAGCAGTTTCACACCAGTCTTTTTTGTTTTTGTCTTCATGGACATCACTGTTTCCCTGAAAGTTAATCATAGCTGTGATTTCTGCTTTAATGTAAAGCTGGAACAGGTTCATTTCTTATGGAAACAAATAGGAATAATACTGCCTTCACATTTTGTTCAATATACTTGCATGACTCAGTCAACAAAGCCTCTAACAGTGAAGTGCCTTTTTACAAAGGCTTTTTATACCCACCCATTTTTTCTTACTTGTTCTCTGCCGGGGTTCTCTGTTGTTGTGGTGGTGGTAGTGGTGGTGGGGGTTAGCAGCATTAGTATAGGGAGGTTCAAAGACAGGTGCAAAAACATTTTGCAACATTCTTTAAATGTTGAGTGGTGGCAGCATGTCAGTACAGGGTTACCAGAGGCCCCCCTTTTTCAAGACATGTCCTACATTTCAGCCTTCTGTCCAGGAGGAATTCCAAAAAGTCCTCTATTTGGAGCAGGACTCAGAAGCCCATTTAACACCATGCTTGCTCTTCCCCTTCATGAAATAGTGCAGTATATATAATATAGCTATAAACAAACCATAGAAAATGAATTTATATTTATATGAGTGTTTTTTTATGTATTGTCCTACATTTTTCTGGAATGTCCTACTTTTGTGTAGTCCTTGTCCTCCTTTGTGGTAAGGACATCTGGTCACCATGTCAGTAGCAATCTATTCCATAAACAAAGCTTGATCTGGGAAAGCCAATCCTAATACAACAGGCAAGGTAAACAGCAGGTATCTCTCAAATCCATTACTGAACAGCAAAAGAAAGGGCTGGGGGAAGGGAGAAGAAATAAGCCTAGTCACCAACTATGCCCAGAATGGAAAAACAACAACAGCATAGATTTATACAGCCACCAAACGGAATATCTTTGCATACCAGAGGGTGACATTGGCTTATCCCCATTACAGAGTCACCAGACACCAACAGTAATTGTGGCAAAGATGCTGATTACATTTTTATGGCTGTATCAACTTGTTTTTACATGTAAGTTGCTTTGGAAGGATAATGTGTACTGACAAGCAGAATACAAATAATTGTAATCAAATAAATCCTGGTTAAGCCATGTAAGCCCACAGGATGACCTTGAGCAAGTCACACTCTCTCAACCTTAGAGGATGGCAATGACAAACCACCTCTGAAGAAGTTTGCCAAGAAATTTATCTTAGGATAACCATAGGTCAAGAATGATTTGGAGACATGCAACAACAAAATGTACTTTTTTAAAAGGAAGGTGGTGGTTCTTATTGTTGCATGCCTTCAAATCATTTCCAACTTATGGTGACCCTAAGGCAAACCTATAATGGGTTTTTCTGGGGCTGAGAGTGTGTGATTCACCCAAGGTCACCTAGCAGGTTTCCATGTCTAAGCAGGAAATCAAACCCTGGTCTTCAGAGTCATAATCCAATGCTCAAAACACTACATACTGGTTATCTTAAAGGAAGATAGGAATCCAGAATAACTAATAGGCAGAGATTGATTGATATGGTTAACATGTTAGGAAAACTCATCCAGATATGAAATATGGTATCCCTATGTGACTATTGCATCTTCAAAAATGGCATCTACAAAATCTTTGTAATAAGGTGATCCATAGGAGAAAATATAGCTCTGCTTATAATGTTGGGCAGAGGATGTTTCTTCCTCTTCCAGTGTCAGAGAGTGCTTTCTGTGTTGAGGTGACAATGAGTCTGCTCTGTTTTAGTGTAGATCTTTAAAGGATGCTGAAGCCTATCCCCATGAAACTTCAACACCTTGGATAGCGTCTTTGAAGTTTGGACTAAAGCCCAGAGTGGATGTACTGCCACAAGGACATGGAACCTCCCAGCCACTACTGTTACCTTCCTAACAAAATTTGGGGATTGACAAACTGCCCTTCTTCCTTTTAAAATTCATAAAAGGCCTTTAGCAACTACCTAGCAAGACCAAAGGATGTTTCATTTTGTTTTAACCATTAATGAAACAACATGTAAATGGTTTCATTACTGATGCTTTGTTTCATATTTGGTATGAAATAGTTTTGATTTCTCTAAACAGGAATATATTGTTATTGTTTATCTTGCTCTCATCAACCACAATGAACTTACTTTTTTGTGCAGTGTACAAATAAAAGTATTGATTGAGCTTTATTTAGCACAAATCAATGTTGTTTCAGTTTAAGGTTGGAGGACATTTTGGAAAGCCAACAAGATTAAATAGGAAACCTCTGAGGACAGAGCATTAATCCATAAAGTGTATTTATGTTGTAATTTTATACTAACTTACCAAGTCATAAGCCCCACTGAATCTACTAAAACATATTTCTGTGTAGAGATGCATAGATCTGCAAGGTTTTGCTCTTCTCACCCTGAGCATTCATTGACTAGTCAAGTCCCATGTCATTTCTGAAATTTGTGAATAATATCAGAGATATTGATAATATCATAATCATGAGGTAACATTCATGGTTAAATTAATTATTAGTTTAATAAGTAAAACAATCTATTGATAAAGTCTTCCCTCAGCCTGTACTTTATTCCTAATCTAATCTATTTATCTTCCTAGCATTTACTCCTGTGCATTGTATTTGTTGTTGTTCTATGTCCTCAAGGCAACTCTATCCTCATGTTTTCTTGGCAATACTTATTCACAGGAGGTTTGCTATTGCCTTATTCTTAGGCTGAAAGAATTTGACTTGCCCACAAAGTTTCCATGGCTGAGCAAGGATCTGGACCTTCAGCTGTCTGAGCCCTAGGTCATCACTCAAACCACTACACCACACTGGCTGTCAAGCATCATGTCTGGGATAGCAATACAAGAAAAATGTTCCCATTCTCTTAAGGAATATTTTGCATGAAAGATTTGCTTATTCTCTTTCTCTGTGGTTTCTTTTTCTCCTTTCATATTCAAGATCTCACCCTGGAAGTTCCTATTTAGGACACATAACCTTTCAAAAATGCATTTATTCAGAGCAAGGTGTATTTTTATGACAAGTATTCATTTGCAGAAGTAAATGACCCACTTTTTATTTTCTTGCATTTTTCTTCTCCTTTTTCCTTTTGCAAAATGATAGTCTGTTATACTTACAACTACTTTTCAAACTATTCCCACTTTCAAATTCTACAGCAGCTGTTCATATGAGTACCTCACATACACCAAATTACTCAATGGTAATGCACAGATGCCTGAAGTCCACCAGAATGACCAGGCCTGCAGGTCTAATGCAACTTTTATATTTCCTTTTTCTTAAATGGGAGTGGGTACAATCCAGAGTCTGAATTACCACACCATACATTTTTGGGCCACTTCAGAAGGCCACAGTATGTCTCTGTGATTGCCTTTTTCAGTTACTGGAAGTGAATCCATGGGCCCTTTACACTATACCATTATAGCAGTATGATTCTACTTTTTAAATTGCAAACCTATTTGAATTTTAAACTGTAACTACAACTTTCCTTTAGAAATGTGCATGTTTGATATACGTGCACCAATTCTTAAGCACACAAATTAGCATATTTCCTTGCTGCAATGCAATGCATTGAAGAGGAGGTATAACAGTATTGTGTCATGAAACCTGAAGCACAGACTCCTTGATAACCTTGTACTTTGTCATCTTGTAACATATGCCCAGTGCTTCCCAGATTGCTCTAACATTAGGCTTCAGCCAGCATTGCTAGACTATGATGCCAAATAGAGAGGGGTTGAGTGAATAATTCAGTATAGAAAATGAGATTAGTTAACCTTTCCATATTTCTCATTCCAGCATCCATTTAGTAAGCATATAGGACTTGATCACACGATATTGCCAAAATGGAATTACAGCAGAATAGTAGTGTATATGGCTATGCCTCATCACACAATGCTGTGTCTATCCTGGAGCTGCCTTGTCTTCCATCCATTCCCAGGATGTTCCTTTTCATTGATGGGTAAAACCCATCAATGCCTCCCAGTCCCACTGCTTTTCCACTATTGATTCACTTGTGACGTTCGTCCTGCTGCAGTTCTGAAATGCAGGCAATCATATGGAGTGAATGGACATGATTATGTGCCTCTTCTCCCTCACCCTCACTATATACAATCTTTCATTCTTTCTTTAATTTCTTTCATCATTTTTTTCACTTAAGCAATTGCTGTGAATGCCCAATTGAAAATAAAAATAAATAAAATACAGACTGAAAGAAATACTGGGTGGGGCACAGGGTAGGAAGGCAGGGTTATGAGGGCTGGAGTGCAGAAGACAGAGCTGGGAACTGTAGCAGCACTATGGTACTTTTGAAGAGCTGTGCAAAAGTGACTGTCCCCAAACCAGTATATTTGCATTTCCTACAGTAATGTGATTGTGATGTCTTAGAGGCCTGGTATTGTAAAGTCCTCAGGCAAATGAATCATGGACAAAATCTGACTCTATAGTGTGACTCTCCAATTGTTTCCTCTATTTCATGAATGTAGGAGCTACATCCACCATCTTACCTCTGTTGGAAAATGTGAGAGATAATACTGAATTTCACAGAGTACTGATGTCAAGGCAGAAGCTAAACAACTATCATTTCAAGACACAGCCATTCATACAAGGTCTAGTAGAGATAAGAATTAAGCTTAATCTTCTTTGTAATCCAGGGGTATGCAACCTTTCCCCTTTAAGGGCCGAGGGACTTCAGCTCCCAGAAGCCTCATCCATGTTGGCCAATAGTCCCATGTTGGCCAATAGCTCCTGGGATTCTGGGAGCTGAAGTACCTTGGCCCTTAAAGGGGAAAGGTTGCCTACCCCTGTTTGTAATCATATATAAACTAGGATTACTTACTAATTATTTCAACATAATCAAATACAGGGTCAAAAAGAGATGAGAGAGATGGAACAAGAAAATAGCTACAGATTAGAGCAGAGGTTCTCACACTTTTTACCCTTGTAACGGCACCCATTTACATTTACATGTAGATGTCATTCGCACCCTAAGCTTGATCTAGTACATGAATAAAAATATTTTGTACATTTAGCATGCATATTGTCATTTGTACATTCATGTATATTCACATTTTAACATTTTGTAAGGAAACGTTGAAGAGACACCTCTGTTCTTTGAAGTCCAATGAAGAAAGGAAGAGGAGCTTTGGATGAATTAATGCCTTTTAAATGGAAAACCCTAACTAGTTGAACAACTGGTATTCAAAGTCAGCCACATATAAATCTCCCAGCATCAGCTGGAAGTCATTTTGTTCTCAATTTTTTACTCTCATTAACTGGTAGAGCATTCAGTGCTTGGGCGTTTCTTTGTATACTTGACCTCTGAACTGTCTCCCTGAGTTTGAAATTAATTCACATAAGATACTTTATTTTTGTACATTTCTCAATAAATGTTACTGTTTATTTTATAGCGGTTGACTGAATTTACTGTAATAAATTGGAAAGAAGAGAGAACATGTTACCTAAAATATTGAAATTGGTTTAAAGAGACACTTGGGATCCTAGTCCTTACATATTTAATGACACTGTTAAAAGGGTGAAAGTAAGGCAAAATGTTTTGTTTTAACAGTTGGTAGTGTCTACTCATTACT
The DNA here is from genome assembly GCA_020142125.1 of Phrynosoma platyrhinos. Classification (NCBI taxonomy): domain Eukaryota; kingdom Metazoa; phylum Chordata; class Lepidosauria; order Squamata; family Phrynosomatidae; genus Phrynosoma; species Phrynosoma platyrhinos. Next base: position 121,409,605 of record JAIPUX010001232.1, read on the forward strand.
AGTCAAATTTGAGTAGGAGAGTGGGAAGGCCTAAATACCCTCCTCATGAATCTGTATATCATAATAAAAATCAAACCAATCCAACTGTAAAAAAAGAAAGAAAGAAAGAAAGAGAGGCTTCACTGATAGCTGTGTGTTTACTCTTAATGTATAATTTGAGAATTAGATCTTTTAAAACAAGCTTTGGCAACTGCCATGCAGGACAGAAGCCAATTTTTAGGTTAGTTGAATGCTCAAAGACCATTTCTCTCTCTGGCCATCTGTCAGGAATGGTTTGATTTTTTAGTTTCTGCATGGCAGGGGGTTGGACTGGATGGCCCTTGTAGTCTCTTCCAACTTTATGGTTCTATGATCCTTTGATTCTCTCATGGCTTTTAAAAAGTTTTTTAAAAATTAAAGAATAGCTGCATGTAATGTAAGTTAAAAATAGTTGAATTAATTAAAATTAATTCTTCAGTAGATACTATAATTCAGTACAATTCCTCAACTCATAATTAACAATTAGAGATAATTATTGCATGGGTCATGATCAGGGCAATTTCCTCCCCCAAGTAATTGTGTAATGTTGGCATGATGAAATGGAATGCGCTCTTTTTCTCCCCCCCCCCCATACAACTTTGTTTCTTTTCCTTGTATTCACCACACTCACCTTCTTCTGGTTTTTAACTCACTATTAATGTATAATTTGAGAATTGTCATATTTTCCGTTTTGCAGGTTTGTTTTTTTTAAAGCAGTAGGCCTAAATATCCTAAAGGCACCAGATCTTGTCTGATCCTGCCTGCTAAGCAAAGGTAGCTCTGGTTTCTACTTGGATCAGGGATATTGCCAATGAATCTCAGGTACCCAGAGTGTTGGGGAGCAATCAGCTCACAGTTGTAAACCGCTTAGACATCCCATGCGCGATATGAAGTGGTATATAAATGAAGCTGCTTTGCTTTGCTTTTATTTCAGATGAGGGAACTGGTAATACCACCTCTGAGTATTCCTTGCCTAACAAATCCGTATGAAATTAATGGGGTCACCATAAGTTGACAGGTGACTTGAAGATGTGTGTGCGCGCACACACACACACACACACTTGTTCAATTACTACATACTGTTGATTTTTATAATACTGAAGGCTTGTGTGAGAGACTGTTGTTTGCTGAGTGTACGGGGAAAGAACAGGGTCTAGAAAAATAACAGGAAATAGGTTACTAGTGTGGCTAAAATGTTGCATAACACTGCAGGAGGAATCAACATACAATTTTTGAAGTGAATATAAATGTGAGAGCCAGCATGATGAATTCAGCATGATGGTATGAGCATTGGACTATGACTCTGGAGACCAGTGTCATCACTAGGGGGGTGCGGAATGCAACAGGTAACACCCTAAGGGGAAGTGACACCACTTCTGCTCAAACACCTGTATTTTGGCATTGTGGCTTTTGCCTGTATCTCTTTAAAATGTTTTAAGAAATGGTGGGAGTGATATGAAGCTCAGTGGGAGAAGAAAGGAGACATCCTCAGAATATTTAAAAATTAAAATTTCAAAATTCATTTTTTAAAAAAAATATATTCTTTTAAAATTTTCTTTTAAAACATCACATTTTAACCAGATCTTTACTATGTATATGCAAATACATTTAGGTTATGCTTATGATATTGCAATTTAAAGGTATAATTTTAATTTTGCTAGTTGTTTATGTCACAACTATAAGCATTATCATTCATTATTCATTATGAGTAACATTAATGCAGAAAAGCATTACTAAGGATTCTGTAAGGTGTGAAATGAGGTGTGTGTGACACCATGAATACCTGCATCAGGTGACACAACCCTAGGGGCGTCACTGCCGGAGACCAGGGTTCAAATCCCCACTCAGCCATAGAAACCCACTGGGTGACCTTATGTATGTCACACTCTCTCATCTCCAGAGGAAGACAAAGAAAAAGCCCTCTGAACACATCTTGCCAAGAAAATCCTATAATACAGTCTTCTAAGAGTCACTGTAAGTCAGAAATGACTTGAAAGCATAGAAAAAAACATGGAAGGTAACAACGCAATAAGCTAAAGAAAGCAACAACAGAGAATTCAACAAAAAATGCTAGGAAACAATATGCCTGGAAGATCCCAAAAGTCTTCTCTAATTCATTTGTTCATTCATTTCTGTCTGTTGAAGGGCTGCTGAAGGGTAATATTTGTTCTTCACGAAGAGCTGCTGAGATAGGCCATGTAATCCACTGTCCTTTGGGACCTTGTCATGGTTAGACTGTTTCTCAAAACTTGCAGATGCTCGCAATTATAGTCCATCTCTTATTATCTAATGCTTAGGATCTAAGCATAGATGGGGAGGGAAAGGTAGGTGCATTCTATCTTATCTCAAGAGATTATTGCACTTACCTTTCCCCCCCGATTTCCATACTACTGAAACAGGGTGGTGCTAATGATGGACAGGTGGTGGTCGGGCAGCAGCACAGCAGCATTTTCATGTGTGATAACATCCGTCCCATCCTGTACCATAACCAGATCGGGGGAAATGGCATGTGCAGTAATCTCCTCAGAGAGCTGTGTCCATGTGGCTTGGTCTGCAATCCCATTACAACATGAGGCTGCAATATGTAAGTAATGGTTACTTGTTTTACAAGTGTGAACTTGTACACAGTAAACAGAGGCTGGCTAGCCATCTGTGGTGTGTGTGTGTGTGCTTTGATTGTGTATTCTTGTATGGCAGGAGGTTGGACTTGGTGGCCCTTGGGTCTCTTCCAAAACTATGATGCTATGATTCTATGAGTGCCTCCAACTCAGTTTTGCTTGGGCCTTGCTTGTGATGTATATCTGCATTATTTTAAAAAGAAATTATTAGATATATTTCATTTGTTCTTCCATAGTAGTTTACTTCAGGTTTTCTCCATCCCTGCAGTTCTATGAATGTGAGAGACAACAGTGTCTTGTTCTACTTCTCTTCCCTCTTTTCTCCTTTTCTTTCACTGTGAAACTTCATATTTGTTTGTTTCTAGATGGTAAGCCTGCAGGTAGTCTTTTCTCTTCTTTTGAACTTAAGTATTGTACGGCCCCTGAGGTGCTACATTGGGTAGATGTTATTGAACTGAATGCAATTGCAATTGTTAGATTGGCATGTTTATAAGAATGGGAGAAATTACTGTACTGGAAAAGAAACAGGGTGATAGAAAAAAAGCTACAACAAGCCTTCTGTGATAGACTCTAGACAGGCAGCAATTTAATATCGCACTAAGCAAAAACAGAACCAATATCAGAGCTTTTACAAGGACAAATGGAAATAATGGAGTTAACAGATACACACTGCTACTAACAGGTGCTGTTGGCAAATTAAGCAGAACATTAATTGACATATGGTATGTTGCAATTTTCTCAATAAATGGGCCACCTTTTACAGCAACCCTTCCAATAATCAGAGATTAAGGGATTAGAGGGATTAGAGAGAAAAATCTATTCTTTAGCGTAATTGGGATCTGTCTGGGCAGTCATGGTTATGTGATGAGGTTGGTTGTTTAGCAGGGTAAGCAAAGAGACTTTCCTTGCAATGAAGACCTTACAAAACTCCAGGTGAGGGGATAAAGGAAAATTTAATGATAGAAAGTTAATGAAAGTCTATTTAGTGTTTGTTTATGAGATTGTGGCCTATTCTGTATGGGAAAAAACATTGAACACATTTTAGTTTGAAGGGCTGCTTTGCAGGATATATCTTTCATTTGGATAAAGATGTCAAGATGAAAAATAGATAGAATTTTAATTTTTAAATATTCTGGAACAGTTCACATAGTATCCAGAAGTAAACATATATACTCCATGGGAATCTCCACTAATACATAGTATAAGGAGAAATCTGTTTGACCCCTGTGGTTGTAAACTTCTATTTATCAGGTTTTTTAAATTGACTCCTTGCTTAGGCAGTGTGTGTTTGTGTGTGTGTGTGTGTGTGTCTGTGTGTGTGTGTGTGCGTGCAATGTTTTGCCTGTGTCTTTTAGCTTGTTGTAAATGTGTTTTAATGCTTTGTGGTTTAAAATTCTGTGTCCCTCAAAATGTTGTTTCATGTCTTACACATGTTTTAATTGTATGTACAAACACTTTTCAAATGTAAAGCAGCCCAATGAGAAGGGAATGTTTATATTGAATAATATTTCGCCCTCTAAAATACATAGAAGCAGAAAGCAATGTTATGAAGTATGTTCTCAGAGCACATATATGAACACACCTGTAACAAATCCTTTAACATTGGCAGCAGTGTGTTTTAGACAGATTGGCCCAAGTAAACCCACACAGGGCTTTTGCAGACTGCCAGAAATAGTGCAAATTGAGTCCACTTTAAGGGTTAGGGTTAATGCTAGGGAATCATGGGAATTCTTTTTTTTCCCCCTGAGACATTGAGCCTTCTTTGTTAGAGAGCTCTGGTGCCACAATAAAATACAGTTCCCATGATTCCCTAACCCTAACCTTTAAAGTGGACTCTATTTGCACTATTTCTGGCAGTCTGCAAAGGCCCATAGATACATAGCTATGTAAAGGTATATTTTACTGAGCACACAAGAATCAATAACTGTAATGGGGAACAACAAATATTATGGCAGAGTAGGATTCTAAATGGCAAACAATATGCAGATAACATGGATAACTAGCTATCACAGCACAGTTGTTTCAGAAGGAAGAAATAGTAATTCAAAGTGGTGGGGGAAGCAACTGAAGGAGACATTACAGAGTATTCTACCTGGCAATCAACCATCCAACATGATCTAAATGTCAATATGGCTATTGCCTAGATGCACAGTGTCCAGATGTAGGTAAATCTCTTTGGTCCAAAACACACTGCAGAAATAATTCAGTTTGAGGCTGCTTTAACTGCCCTGGCTCTGTGCTAGGGAAACCTGGGAACTGTAGTTTATTTTGGCACCAGAGCTCTCTGATAGAGAAGGCAAATGTCTCACAAAACTTCAGTTCTCAGAATTCCCTAGCACTGAGCCAGGGCAGTTAAAGCCATCTCAAACCAGATTATTTCTGCAGTGTGTTTTGGACCTTTGTCTGGAAGGTATTTATGCTTACTATCTGATTTATAGCTCTTAGTTTTGATGCCCTGTCTCTATCTAGCTCAATTAACACATTTCATGTATGAAATAGGAGAGTTTATTGAAAACACACAGCAGCACAGCAGCATATCCTTTGCTAGATCTGATTTAACAAGCTAAGGAGATTATTGCATGTCTTAAATAATACTCCTTACCTCTCCCAAATTTAACTGTAATTCATGCTTCAGCCATGTTTTATTACATGGCTTTTGCAGTGGAATCCAACTTCAGAGTAGATCCCCACACCAATGTGAATTGGGAAACGCGCTCCAGCATCCATTTTTCCAAGTTGGAACCTTCCAATTTGGAAAAATGGCTCCTGGAGCACATTTTTGAATGCACATTGGAATGGGGATCTACTCTAAAGTAGGATTATGCTGCAAAAGCCATGTGATAAAACATGGCTGAAGCATGAATTAGAGTTAAATTCGGGAGAAGTAAGGAGTATTATTTAAGGTATGGAATAATCTCCTAAATTTCACTTCTACATGGCTCCAGATTCCCTCACTCCTCCTTTCACATTACATTCCCAGGAAAATCCAGGCGCTATGTGACCTTGGGTCACACAAAACTATTTCACACAGTTGCTTACCTCCTTCCCCTTACACTCAAGCTTACCTTACACCCTTACATCCAACAGAAAGTGTTTGCCCCTGGTGAGGATTGCAACTGATCAGTTCCTATCTGGAACCAGCCTTGGGCCGACATTGGATGTTATCACACGGGGCCTAAAGCAGTCCCATCCCCATCGCATTCCCGTC
>JAIPUX010001232.1:121420106-121436189 GCA_020142125.1 Phrynosoma platyrhinos
ACCCACTCAAAATGGCTGCCTGGAAACTGCTTTCTTCCTCTTTCCCAGAAGGAACTGGCCTGAAAAGCAGAAACTGCCTAGAAAGCCTCCTTCTCTTTCTCCTTTCTTTTAGAAACTGGCCTGGAAAGCCACCTCCTCCTTCCCCTGTCCTGGCCAAAACTGCTATGATTCTATAGTTGTGCCATCTTTTGTGTCTCCTTTTCTGTGGATGGGAATATATATTGACCACCATTTTGTTTTCCCTATTTGTTGAAATATTTTAGTTACCACTAATAATAATAATAATAAATAATTTTTATTTATATCCCGCCCTTCTGCCAGGCAATTGGGGTGGCGTACAACATTTCAAAACATGAGAACAAATAAAGTCAATTCAAATCCCATCCCTCCTTCCCACACCCACCCATCCCCCCAAAACAAATCAAACTAAACAAATTAAATAACAATAATTAAACAATTAAACAATAAACAATTAAACAATAATGTTAAACCTGCTGGCGTTCTCCCCAGTTCTGTGCTGTCCACAGCTGCTCCCGGCCGCCCCAGGTGATGGCAAGGGGCAAGAGAGTCCTTCAGGGTCCTCTAAGAGCACCAGAGTGCTGCTGGTGCTGCGTATAGGCAGTATTTCTCTTCCAAAATTTCTGATTTAATCCTCACCTCCATCAAATGCCAGTCAGCTGGCTCCTGAGTCCTCTGGAGTCCTCCCTCCAAAGCCGCCCGCTGTTGCCAGTGGTCAAGGCTTGGGAGGCGAGGCTTTGAAGGCTCAGCTCCCTTGGGGCCAAGTGTTCCAAGGCAGGAGGGGGCAGGGGAAGACTCTCACTGCCCAGCTCCTGAGTTCTCCGGAGTCCTCCCTCCAAGGCTGCCCGCTAGAGTTAGTGTAACTAAATTTAATGTAGCAATCAGAAAAATTAGCCTAGGAAGCAGGATGTTTGGAAACTCAGATTTAAGCTGCATCTTCACTGCAGGAATAATCCAGTTTGACTCTATTTTAACTGTCATGGTTCAGAGCTATGGAATCCTAGGATTTGAAGTATGTTGTGGCACCAGAGTTATCTGACAGAGAAGACTAAAGGTCTCAGAAAACTACTGCAGTCCCATTTCTATCAATATTTGATCCCAAGTATGGAAATTATTATACTATTTTCTATTTCTTCATTGTCTAGGTTGAACTTGTGAAGGTCCTCAGTGATTATTATTTTTGTTTTCTTTATGTTTAACATTAAGCCTGCCTTAGCACTTTTTTCTTTAATCTTCCTTAGCAGGTGTTCCAGGTCTGTGAGGTTTTCTGTTAGTACTATGGTGTCATCTGAATATCTTAGATTGTTGATATTCCTTTCCTATTTTTATTCCTCCTTCTATGTCCAAACCTACTTTTCTTATAATATGTTCTACATACAAGTTGAACAGATAGGGTGAAAAAATGCAACCTTTTCTGACTCCCTTGCCAATTGGGAGCCATTCTGTTTCTCCATGTTCTGTTCTGACAGTAGCCTCTCGTCCTGAGTACTGATTCCTCGTTGGTACTATCAGATATGTTGGCACTCTCATGTCTTTAAGGGCATTCCATAGCCTTTCATGATCTATGCACTCAAAGGCTTTGCTATAGTCTATAAAGCACATGCTGATTTTCTTTTTTAACTCCCCGGTGTGCTCCATTAGCCATCAAATATTTGCAGTGTGGTCCCTCGTGCTTCTTCCTTTGCTGTACCCTGCTTGAACCTCTGGGATTTCTCTCTCCATGTATGGTTGGAGAGTCTATGTTGCAGAATTTTGAGCATGATTTTGCTTGCATGGCAGATCAGTTCTATGCTTCTATAGTCTCCTGTGTCTCCCTTTTTGTGGATGGGGATGTATATTGCTCACTTCCAATCTGTTGGCCATCATTTTGCTTTCCATACCTGTTGACATATGTTGGTTAGCATAGAGTTGACTCTGTCAGTGTGGATTGCAGCAGTTCAATTGGAATATCATCTGTTCCTGGTGATTTATTTTTCACTATTTCTCTTATTGCAGTTTCCACATCACTTTTTAGAATTTGGGGTTCATCTTCATATGGCTCTTCATTCCATGTGTCCTTCATTTTGTCATCTCTTTTGTATAATTCTTCACTACAAGCTGTGTGAAGGATAGTTCATGTGTCTGTTCCTTCTGAAAATCCCAACATTCAGTTTCATTTGATGACCCCAGAGTTTAATGGGCTAGGTGGGTTAGAGGGGACAACCTATGCCAGGGGTGGGGATCAAGTGGGTCTCCAGATATTGTTGGATTGTAACTTCTAGCACTCCTCACCATGGGCTATTTTACCTAGCCCTGCTTGGATTTGCAGTCTATCTATATTGGAAGAACCACATGATTTCCACCCTGCCATATTCTATGGTCTGCTGGATAGCATGGGGGTTAGAATGGCACAATTCTTCATTGATGAAATTGTCTTCATATTGTAAAGGAAAACAATATAACTAGGACATTTTTAATAAACATTTTAAAAAATGTTTTTTTCTGGAATACATATAATCCAAATTTGGCAAAATACAGACATTTCCCTCTGATCTTAATTAATGTGTGAAATACAATTCAGGTAGTAATTGTTAAAATTCAGCTGCAAGAAATAAAGTGAAATTTTCTGTAAATTCCATATTAAACTGTAAAAACCCAAATAATTCAAATGACATCATAGGAAAAATTCTTCAAGCATAAGTGGAAAGATTTTGCAGACTGAAGAGGAACCAGAGTATGAACATAGGCCGAAATAAATAAAGTGGAATTAGAGGAATTTGACCAATTCTAGATATGATGTGGCACTAATAATAAATTTATTCAGGATACCCACAACTTTATATAAGCCTACACATTTACAAACAAACATCTCAAAACTGACAATATAAAAATGGAGAAATGGAGAACTTCAGGGAGCACTCATTAATAATGGCAGTAGTATGGTTGCTATCACAGCAGTGTGGCTACCAATGATTTTTGGGCATACAGATCTCCCTATGAATGCTGCACCATATGTAAGGAGCTTACTACATCATGTTTGAATGCTTGTACCTGTGGCCCAAAGACAGGAGTGAAACTGATATGGTGAGCATTTAATTTGCATCACAGCTTCTCTCTGGTATCTTCTGGAATCATTTTTTCAGCAGCACTGCCAACTACATTGCCAAAGTACATGAGGGATGTATAGGCCAGTATCACTTTGGATCATTTCAGTACCACAGTGTCATGGAAGCCTTGGACCTTACAACAAAAGTAATTTTCAACTCCTATATCTGCAAATCCTATTCCTATAAGAGAGGGGGGAGGGGGGAGATCCTCTGCTAAACAGAGTTCCATGCAAACTTGCAGAATAAGAATCAAACTACTTCTGGTTGTACTAAAAGATAAGTAAATAAACAAATCTTAAGATAATTGTCCATTTGTAATTCTCCTCTCCACACGCCTGCCATGGTTGTGGATTAACATTGTTTATATTCTTCCGGTAAATCCTCATAAAATGAAATACTAATTTTTATAATTAAGCATTTATTGTCTGAGAAATGAAGTATAGTTGCACAGATAACATTCTGTTCTGGTCCCCCATGTTCTAGAATACTAAAAATAATTAATGAGATGTCTGACTTCTGTTGTGTCACAGTGGCAATGCATTCAACTTCAAAGGTGCCTGCAAAGGCAGACCTGACAACTGGGCTAGATAACGTGTACCGCCAATGACTGTGGAGTTATATTATTGATGCAGAACATTATTCATTTATCTCTTGTCTATAGAAAGGAGGGGGTCTTATCAAGTATGATTTCTAGCTTCTGCAAATTGCAAGTGGATTGGAAAATAACAGACAGCCTTGCAGGTTTCCAGACACGTATGTACTTCAGAGCTGACATTCACCAGTTGGTAATAACAGCATCAATCAGTGCATATTTTGCAGCCTGATCTGCTTTATTGGAGGAGAATAATAATTATAACATTGGGCAATGTGATCAGAGGGATTTGAAATATTTTTGGATAGGGTTTTGTTTTTGTTTGTTTCTTTCTTTGTTGTTGTTTTTTTAAATCATCTTCAAGGTAGGAGAATAGGCTAGTTTCAAACAGTAAACTACCAATGCATTCAATAGGGCAGAGATGTTATGGGTAACCACAACTAAAGAAGGAAGTACCTGAAATTCCTAATAAGCCTGTTGGAAGGAGAGTGCCTGTCAATAGACATATCAAAATATTCTACACTTCATAATATGAAAAATAACATTTCGTTTCCCCCTCTCAATATTATGTGGATGTTAGGCTGAAAAAGCATTGAGAACATGTGGGTTTTCCCATTCAGTGGTTCAATATTTAATGCTACTAGTTCTTTTCCTGTTGCTAAGAAAGTGAATGTTGACTTTCAGCACTTCTTTAATTGTACTCCTAGGCCTGTAGATACTGGAGCTTCTGAATAAAACATTTGGAAAACAACCTCTGAGGACTCTGATGGAATTTTCTAGAATGATTCTGCCTGAAGCAGCTATATGGCATGGAATATTCAAGTTTAAACAATAAAACTTCATTAAATCTCCATAAATAGAAATATGACTTTCCAAATGAAAGTTTGAAGTAACAGAAATCACAGCTACCATAGCTATGCTGTTCTGTTTTAGAGTTGCTGGTGCTTTCACTGTATAGATTTTTTTGAACCCAATTGTCATTATATTGTCATGTAGAGTATTTAATACTTATTGGTATATATTTGCACTTATTACACAAGGAGAACATGTACTTTATTGAGTTGTTTCAGATTAGTGCAAAGAAGCAAGAGTTCTCCCAACAGAGAACCTTAGTTTTTACTAGCTGGTGCTTCTTGACACTGCATTTTCACCCATTTGGAGCAACTCCAGTTCCCATAGAAGCTGGATGGAAGATGAAAGATGCTCTGTGCCACTGTAGATGACTGGCCAATAATCGTTCATACTTCATAAGACTGTAGACACTTTGGCCAATTATCATTCAGATCTCTTCAATGCCTCTGCTCACTATTGGCTTTGGATGTGACCCACACAGGCATGTTTTCTTTCCAGCATGGCTTAGTGGTTGGAGTGTTGGACTACAATTCTGGAGATCAGGGTTTGATTCCCAGCTTGGCCACAAAACCCACTGAGTGACTTTGGGAAAAGCATATGCTCTTAGCCTCAGGGGAAGGCAATGGCAAACTTCCTCTGAACAACTCTTGCCAAGAAAAAAAACATAATAGGTTCACCTAAGGGTTTCCATAAATCAAAAATGACTTGAAGGCACACAACAGCAGCATTCTAAAAAGTTTAATGTATTGTCAGGAACCATTTCTCCTCCCTACTTCCATCCAGTGAGGAGGAAGAATGACCAACAAACCAGGTTTTATCTTACAAATATTGAACCATGTGAGTCTTTTAGGTCCCCTCCCCACATTATATCCTGGAATTTTTATTAAAAAATCAAAAACCTTTTACCTTAGGTGGGAACAAAAGGTTGCTAGCAATGCTGAGAATTGCCACTGATTGCTCCAGGACAACAGACATATCTTACATAATTTATTTTAAAAATGAGAACTATAACAAAAGCAATAGTCAACAACAACATTTACTCAGATTGTAGACCTCCACAATCAGCATAAAATCTAAACACTGTAGTTGTGTAAATACTGCTCAGTGTAGAAATGAATTAGACATTATTTTCATTGAGTTATTAGAACATCACATTTTAAAATAAATTATTACTAATTGTTATCAATTTTCATTGGGGCCATAAAACTTTAGGAGGGGAAGTTTAGCTTGATTCCAATTAAACTCTCTACAATGGTAATTAGTTCTGGAACCTAGCTTGATTCCAATTAAACTCTCTCTACAATGGTAATTAGTTCTGGAAACATGTTCCCATTGGCACTAAGTTCCCATGTGCCACTTCCTATTGGTTGCTAGCTATGCAATTATAAAAGCATATAGTTTGTACCACAGAAAGAAAGAGTAACTAGGGCCTGTAAGATAATGTCATTTTTTAAAAGTCCATTTGTTTTTGGGATGTCCATCTTCCACTTCATCAGTAGTCCTATGAACATGTTTTAAAAATAATGGCTTTAGTAGATTGATGCAATGTATGTCACTATTTTACTATTAGTAATCACTTTTACACTTTATTCAGGATAGCCATTAATAGATTACTTGATTACTTAATTCATAGATCACTTTTTCTTTCTGGAAAGGATCTGAATATTCAGAACAATCTGAATATTGTTAGAACTTTTTCTTCTTCAAATGTCTCTTTTTCAGTGGCCCTTTCCCCAGTGGCCTTTCATTGCACTAGCTTGCCCCTTGTGTCTCAGATTTTTCAACCAACATATTAGTTTTATTTTATTATTTATTTACATATTTGTTGTACTTACACTCCTCTCTTTAGAAATGCTCTCAGAGTGGCTTATAAATTAATAATTTAGAGAGTTCCCTGTCCTTAGGCTGCTAATCTAAAGACATTAACACACGAGGAAAGGGGATGGCAGTGGGGGGAGAGGATCAAGTCCAGCAGAAGCTGCCCTTTATTTTCTTCCTCTAAGGCCATGGTGATGGCAGTTGGAATAGAGAGAGGGCCATATTATTACCATATTTGATTATTACAAAAGCTGATCTATTTTTGCTGGCTCTCTTTGGAGCAACCTGGCAGCTGCAGAACACTCACCATCATCACTTTTTTTGTTCTATTCCTCACAGCACAGGACACAAAGAATTCAATGCATTTTTGTCATATGTAACTTTACATAAGATATTCCATTTGAAGACAATTCTCAGTGCATTTATTTGCTGCCATTATCTTTCAGCACTTTTCACTGTCAGGCAACCCCTCTGGATCTGCAGAATTCCATCAGGAATGTAGTTCAGCATTAAACAGGTACCGTAAATGCTATTTTTTTCCTGGCAAAGTGAACATTAGCAGTCAGAATTGTGGACTTTTAAGAGGCTTTTCAGGGTTATCTTGTCTCATTGTGCTTTCCCTTCCAAAATTTCCACTTCTATTTCTGATTATACTAACATTCCTTTAGGTATTGTACAAAGGCCAAATTAATCATGGCATTGAGTACATGGATGGATTTAAAGCACCATTTCTTTAAAATAAGTAAATGTGCAAGGATGCTATTTACATTTTTAAAAATCAATTTATTATACTCAAATCACAATTGGTTTAGATATGAGGGCTTATAGAAATGAAGATGGGGTGAATACTAGACCTTTCCTATCACACAAAATGATATCATGATATTTAGGGCAGGCTTTTTGGCTTGCAGTGAGAATGCAATTCTTGACTGATTTTCTTTTCAAAAGGAAGCAATGAGTAATTTTTAGCAATTTGCTTCCTGCTGCAAAAAAAGTCTTCAAAAACTGTGCAAAAATTACAAAATTCATATTATTTTCTGTACAGAAAAGGCTGTTTTCTACATAAAACAACTGTGCGAATTTTGTGCAGAATAAGTTCCACATTCTGACAATTCTCATCAGTCCATGGTTCTTTTCATGGTTTCTAAATCCTCAAGAAATATGGCTTCTTTTTTACCATTTTCCAAATATTTTTAAAATATTCTTTCCATTCATAGCTTGTAGATATGGCTTTCCAATGGCACCATGGAAATTGACAGCTAGACATCTCTCTCCTTTTCCCTGTGTCACCTGTAGATGTCTTGAATGTGGTTGATTGTGTCATTGTCTAGCATGGTTGTTGTATTGCAAACCATAGACATAAGTGCACTGGTGTTCATTGGAAAATGCTTGAGACATTGCTCTTGGTTCTTAAGCATTTGAGTTACTATTCTTATGCAGTCATTAGCCATATTTCCATATGTGTCAGTCAACACTAAATGCCTTACTATAAAGCAACACTAAGAGCCTTTGCAGACTACCAGAAATAGTGCAAATTGAGTCCACTTTAACTGCCCTGGCTCAGTGCTAAGGAATCATGGAAATTGTATTTTTTTTTCTGGGACATTGAGCCTTCTCTGTCAGAGAGCGCTGGTGCCACAATAAACTACAGTTCCCATGATTCCTTAGCACTGAGTCAGGGCAGTTAAAGTGGACTCAATTTGCACTATTTCTGGCAGTCTGCAAAGGCCCTAAGTGTCATATGTAAAGCTACAAGGAACACCTAACTGTGCATATAAATGCAGAACAACATAAGTGTGCATACTAGCTATCTCCTCATTGCACTGTACCAATGCAGATGAAGATAGATATTGCTTTATGTCTTCATAAGAAAAATGGGGTACTACATCCCATAGAGCAAGGGGAACTACTTTTCATTACTGGAAAGTAACTTCCAATTCACTGCCTAGTTTGAAAAATAAAACCCTCTTCTGGATTTAAAACAGTACACACCCACCCAACAAACAGAGTAAAATACCTTTAATGATACTAATATTAAAAATAAATAACTTGGAGAATGGAGGCATGTGAGGTTTGAGCCTGTGAGGTCTGGTGAATGGCCTTGTTTGTTTTATTTCTCACCTTGTGACTCAATGTATCTTATATAAATTAAAACAGTTAAAACAGAAGAAAAATCATACTATACACATCAAGACACCAAACATTAAACTATAAACAGTATATTTAAAATGTCCATTTAAAAATAAGAAATACAGACAATACAGAATATTATTTAAATATCTTCCACATTACAAGTTCTCAAAGGGCCATTGAAATAAAACAAAATTATTGAAGTGGGAATTAGTCTAATCATTCAAAGAAAGGGGTTCCAGAATCTGGGGGCAGATTCTCTCCCATGTTGTGACCAGATGTATCTGTGAGAGTGAAGGGATGGAGAGGAAAGCCATCTTTGAAGGTCTCAAACCTGACAAGCTTGTATGGAAAAATGTAGTCCTTCAGCTTAACTGGACCCAAGTCATATAGAACTTTATAGTTCAATACCAATATATGAAAATCTACCTGGAAACATAATACTGTGGTTGACTCTTTCTGATTATGATATGAAGCTGTACCAATGGAAAATCCTAATTGTTTAGCTGAAAGTCTATGCTCCAGTTTCCCTGAAATCTATTTTTGTTAAGCATATAATAACAATGTACCATCAGGCCTTGGTAATCATCCAGCAGAATGCATTCAAAATCTGGAGGAAGCCATAGGGAATGACAAATTACAAGCCACAGGGTATATGAATTAAGCTATAGTATATGATGATTACAGTTTTAAAACAATGTGTATATATTGAGCTGCTTGCATCTGCCTAAACACTTTAAAGGTACCATATCCCATCTGATCTTGAAAGCTAAGCAGGGCCAGCTCTGGTTAGTATTTGGACAGGAGACTGCCTATAAATACTAGGCATCATAGTCTATATTTCAGAGGAAAAAACTGGCAAAACCACTTCTGAGTATTTGTTGCCTAAGAAAACCCTATGAAATTCATGAGGTCCCCATAAGTCAACAAGTGACTTGAAGGCCTATATGCACACATGGTTTAGTTACAGGTACATTTTCCCTATTTGGTGCATTTATTTTTATCCATTTTTTCCTTATACAGGAGCACTAGCTTTGAGTTACATACTTAGGAGCTAGCTAAATTGTTATGGGCTTTTGAGTTATATATTTATTAGGTATGCATATGGTATGAGATGTTTATGTTACAGTGTTTCACAATTAGATAGTTTCAAGTACCAACTTGTCTTTTGTTACAGCATTTCCTGTGACAACTGGCTAACCTATTTCACATTTTTATATTTTTACTTTTCTATTTTAATATTTTGAAAACCATAATCAAATCCAGTTTTGATTGATTTTATATTTATAGTTACTGTACCATAGTATAGATTTTATCAGAAAGTCATGTAACAACACTGCTTCTGTATGCATTAAAATAACAATACTGTAGTTCCACAACACTGCTTTATGAGGCTATAATCTACTTCTTTACGAGACAACTTGATTATGGCTTCATAAAAATGGCAAAAGCTCTAACTTTGGTTATTTTACAACACTTTTTTTTTGTTACTGAATCTCATTATTTTACTTCCACAAGTTGTGTTTAAATGGCAATAATATTTCTCTTGTCATCAGAGAAATTGGACCACACATCATATTCTTGACAACTGAACATACAGCTCTGGGCATGTTGACAAAATTTGAAAGAAACATAATTCCATGGAGGACATAAGAATTCTTGTAAAGAAAGGATTTTTTCATTGCATTGCATTGCATCAGTGTGAATTTTGCAGCAACAACCATAGATCTAAGTCCCATATCGTTTTATCATTGTTTACCAAAAGTTCTTCACCATTTTTTTTCACATGTAGCACCTTTTGCTTTTATCTTTGTGTTATTTTATTTCATGTGGCCTTATACACAGTGTAATAAATCTTAGATACACATACATATGCACATTATCTTCCACAACAGCAACTCTTGGCTGAATATATTGGTTAGGAAATACTTTTGCTTTCTTTTAGCACTTGTTATTTTTCATGTGACAGATGGATATAAAAATGAATAGTAAATAACTTAAAATAACTTCAGTGAAGCTTTCTAGAAATGTTTAGATCAAATGTGGAATAATTTACATAATGATATGTAAACCTGAAACAAGTGGCTACTGAATTCAGTTCCAACAAAGGCCCAAAATACATGGGTCAAAAGAAGTAGCTTCTGGACTCTTTGGAGACACGGCATTTAAATGGTGCATGCCCCCAAAGTGGTCAGAACCGATTCTGACACTCTCAAAAGGAGTTCAAGGTCAGACCACTACAAAAAGGAATTGATTTAAACTGATTCCTGGCCAGCACAGCTTGGGACCTGCAGTGGTGGACCATTTTGGAAGTGGGCCATTAAGTCCCGGCCCGATCACAGCCAGAATGGCTGGAGGCCGCTCATTCCCAATAATCTGCTTCATCCCAAAGTTTAACCACAGCACATTTAAAGGTTCCAGCTTCCTAGAATGCTTTGAGATTTTAGATTCATAGAATTGTGGTGTATGCTGTTAGATTGCTGAGCCAGTGGTGGTAACACCAGTGCAGAGCTTGCAAAGCCTTTCAAATCCTCTGCCCAGTTCTGGTGAAATAGACATTATCAGCTCTGGTATCAAGGAGAAGAAATAATTAGACTCTAGTTTGACCTTTAATATTGAATGTGACAACTAGGCCTGAGAAGTTGCTCTAAATTTATGACAAAAATAGCCAGGAATGGTTTTTTTATGTTGTGATCACTACTAGGAGATTTTCCATATGCAGTGACTCTGAGAATGTTAAGTTTCATTTATATATTAGTATCCAAGTCATCTTTGAATTTCTTTTACTTACTCTTTTATATGGCAAACAGTGTTAAGTAGAGTTTAGGCACAACATATATTTGTTGTGCCTCCCTCTTTATTTGTTTTACAACAAACTCTGTCTTCCTAATTACTCTAACCTACAGTCATTTTCTTTTTCTCTCCCTGGCCTTCATTAGATCATATATTTCATTATGGACAAGTAGTGTAATTAAAAGTACTTTTTTATGTTATCTAAAAAAACTAAGCTTATTTCTTTTATCCCCTAGACTTTTTGGGATGTTTGTGTGGGACTGGTTGTTTAGTTTGTGCATTTCAAATTATTTACTCTCCTTCAGAGATCCCCAGCAACGCCAAAATTTCCCAGCAGACAGAAGATTTTTTTTAATGACCTAAAATTAAATGTATATTTTCCTTTATAAACTTTTGAATAAAATAAAGCTAAAATAATCTACATTGTCAATGTTTAATTTTTTTCCTTGGAAAATATGTTTCAGGAAGTAGTAGGCACCACATTGTCTCTGTTTCTTTAACCATACCTATTTCCAATAATGTCTCCACAGGTTTTTTAGATCCCCCCCCCATACAGACTTAGGTAACCTCACCTCTCATTAACACTGAAGAGGCACCTTGTCTCAGCTGCGTTCATACATCTATCTGTCTGACTCCTTTGGTATTTCGCATTACTGAAACCTTGTAGAAAATGTTCAAGGACGAATAGTAGTTGACTAGTTTGTTCTTTTTCTTTGGGGCATTTACATTTGTTCTTATTTTTAAAATCCCATGGTCTTTTACTAAATAATGTATAGCATCAAATCAAAAGATACCAGGGGAAAAATGTATCTCTTCTTTAAAGAATCATTTAAAGAGAGAGCAGAATTTTAAGGCTAATATATTACAGAAGGAAAACTAGTAACAGCATTTCATGTAGGGTTTAACAAACAGTTTAGTATGTAACCTGTGTCAAGAACTTAAATATCCACATTTCCCCTTTACTTTCAGTTACAGAGCTATAATAAATTAGGTGACAATCTCCAGTTGGAGACTGTGGAGAATGACAATAGCTCAAATCATTAGAAACTCTGGGATCTCAGATCTCCTGAGATGCAACTAGTGAAGCTAGCAGGGGAGGGCACTAGCATGACTCAAATGTGGTTTCAATATGAAATAGAGGTTAAAACCTGGCTCCCCTTCACACCACACAATTATACCACTATGATTCTACTTGAAATGCCATGGCAAAATGCTATAGAATTTTGATATTTGCAATTTAGAGGAGGGTATTTAGAATTCTCTGCCAGAGAGCTGTGTGCCAGGATTCTCAAGATTTGTTGGACTTCGCTTTCCAGAATCCCTCACCATTTAGCCATGTTGACTAGAAAGTGAACTCCAAAGCAGCTGGAGGACCAAAGGCTGAGAACTACTACACTAGCATCTCACCAAACTACAAATCCCAAGATACCATAGGATGTTGTCATTGCAAAATAGTGCTATAGCTATGTATTTTGAAAGGGAGCTGTTTGTAGTGATTATTATGTTTAAAGAGATCTCAATTGTTGCTTTTGAAAATTAACTCCTACTTTCCCATGTTTTTTCTTTAAAAATAAGCATGGTTAAACTTGGCATTTCAAAGTCCAACATGGCTATCCTGAATATATATTTTTCCATGAGATTTAAAGATAGCAAATGTAGCTGCAACAGAGAGACAAAGGATTAGGATTTAACTCTTTGAGGTTGTTTTTTTTTTTAAATTCCAGCATATGTAAAACTCTCATTGGACAACAACTTGGGACTACAATTTGGTGCATTTTACCTTTACAACACCCAATCTCTCCTCCATGTATCAGTACAGAGACTCCATGAGAAATTCAATGTTCTTCTAATAATGGAACAGTTAGTTTCACACAGAACAGGAATGTCTGGAGCTCAAGAGAAAATACTTTTATGTTGCTAACGGGAGTTGAAATTTATTACCTGCCTTTTATTGTTCTTTGTCTCTAGTCCTCACATGGCCAATAATGAGAATGGTCTCTACCTTAATTGAAATCTCTTAAAAATATCTTAATTGACAACATCTCAAACATAATGTAGGCATGTGATTCTAACATTATCACAATTTTTCTGCTGTATGATTTTTGATATCTTTGCCTGGTGAAGAAGCCAGTGAAGCTTTGAAAGCTTGCACAATGTATTTTATGTTTTGGATTTGGCCTCCTAAAATTATCATTACTTGTTGACTTTAGATTTTGTTGTATTTGCTACTTGGTCAACATGACTATCTCTGAATATATTTTTATTCCTATTATAGGTCCAAAACACACTGCAAAAATAATCCAGTTTGAGACTATTTTAACTGCCCTGACTTAGTGCTAAGGAATCCTGGGAACTGTAGTTTATTGTGATACCAGAGCTCTTGGAGAGAGAAGGCTACATGTCTTACAAAACTACAGTTCCCAGAATTCCCTAGCATTGAACCAGGGAGTTCAAGTGGTCTCAAATTGGGTTATTTCTGTAGTGTGTTTTGAACCAAAGTTACTGTGCTGAAAGAAAGAAGGAAAGAAAGACAACTTTTTTTTATTTCAGCATATACAAAAAGTGAATTGGAACCTTGAACCAATTTCCGAGGTTGTGGTGAAGTGAATGTGGGCTAACAAACTGTGACTTCATCCTGTCAAAGCAGAAATCTGTTTGCTCAGCAGGAAAAGTACAGATTTTGGAAATATTAGTGTTAATGATAATGCATTCATGCTAGAGTGTTAAAGCTAATTGATTCATAAATGTCAAAAAGTTCAAATAAATTATAAAATTAATTGGTTATGTTAATCATTATTAACACACTATTAACACATTAGTTTATTTTTTTAAAAAAATGAATAAAATACCAAAAATTAGACAAAAATGGTTTGAAAATTATCCCCCTTCCACACACACACACACACACACACAACTAGTGAAATTAAATTTGAAATCCAAAAGCCATAATTTGAATGTGTAAAGTGAATTTAAACAAATATTATGAGGAAATAGCATTAGTTGGTGCTTAATTCCTACACAAAGAGATACCACAGCTAAAGTTGGTCTAGAATTAACATAATCTGATTTGGAACCCTTTATCCCCACTCTCTAGTTGGTAGATTGTCTGAAGTGTCTTCAGAGATCATCACACGTGAAATTCATGCCAGGTTACATGTGGGTTGTAATAGTCAGTGACGGATCTTATTGCATTGCTCTGTGCCTGGTCAGTAGGTAGCCCATATCCAACCTGGACTTCTCTACTAGCTTTTCAAGAACAGGATTTTTTCCTTTCTTTAAAAGGTGCCAGAGAAGCCCAGGATGGATACAGGACGTCTACTGCCCAGGCATGGAGCAGTGCAATAAGATCTACTGCAGATAGTTACAACCCACTGTGGAGAGAAGGCAGGTTAGAGCCAGCCCTGGTGACAACCAATCAGGACTGAGCTGGCGAAAGTCAATAGAAAAATTTGGTTAGGAACAGTTGGAAGTCAGATATGGTTTAGGATTCCAGAGAGTGAGGGTCTGGTGGTGAAGGTTCCAGAGTGGAACAGGGTTAAGGTCCAAAAGAGAGGGGCCTAAGACACATGCTAAACTCCAAGTAAGGGAGTTAATAAAGAAAATATCCTGAGGGATATTGATAGCCTTAGAGGCTGGTCAAGAATTAGTGGGTAAAGGTATCCAAAAAAGGGCTAAGAGTGTCCTGTGGGGTAACTGAAAGTGTTCCAAGGAAAGGAGTGTTTTAGAGTATTATTATTTGTAACTGTAACCAATTATAACAAGTGCAGCAAGACAGAAGCCTGGTGGAGAGCATCTGTATAAAAATTAAAGGGGAGGGAAACAACAGGGATGTTATTGTGGGAGTATACTACAGACCCCTGACTCAAGCAGAGGAATTGGATGAAGCCTTTCTAGAACAGATGACCACACACTCAGAAAGGAGAGATATAGTAGTGATGGCTATCATCAGCTATCCTGATATTTGCTGGAATTCAAACTCAGCAAAATCCTCAAGGTCTAGCAAATTCCTCACTTGCCTCGAAGACAATTTCATTGTCCAAAAGGTGGAAGAGGTAAAGGGAGTCAGCTATTTTGGATCTGATCCGAACTAACAGAGAAGATCTTGTTAATGGGGTGCAAGTGGTTGGGTCTTTAGGTCGAAGTGATCATGATCTTCTGGAGTTTATTGTACACTGGAAAGGAGAAGCCAGGCATAGTCAGACACAAATTCTAGGAAAGCTGATTTTAGTAAACTTAGAGAAATATTGGGGGTGATCCCATGGTCAAGAATACTAAAAGAGAAGGGAGTTCAAGATGGATGGGAGTTTCTCAAAAGGAAGATACTGAAGGCACAATTTCAAACAATTCTAATGAGGAAAAAAAAACGGGAGGTGACTCAAGAAACAAGGATGGATGAATAAGGAACTTTCAACTGAACTAAGTTTTAAATGGAACATGTATAAGAAATGGAAAAATGGGGAAATCACCAAAGAGTAATTCAAACAAATAGCTAGCACGTGTAGGGGTAAAGTCAGAAAAGCTAAAACGCAGAATGAACTCAGGCTTGCTAGTGAGGTTAAGAGCAATAAAAAGGGCTATTCTGGGTATGTCCACAGCAAAAGCAAGAAGAAGGAAATGATAGGGCCACTGTGTGGGGAAGGTGGCAAAAAATTAACAAGGGACAGAGAAAAGGCAGAATTACTCAACACCTTCTTTGCTTCAGTCTTCTCAGAAAAGGCAAAAGGTGCTCAACCTGAGGCTAATGGAGGAGCAGAGGACAGAATAGGAAAATTTCAGCACAGAATAAGTAAAGAG
>JAIPUX010001232.1:121436289-121449211 GCA_020142125.1 Phrynosoma platyrhinos
CTGGATGGCCATCTGTCAGGGATGCTTTAATTGGGAGTTCCTGTATGGTAGGGGGTTGGACTGGACTTGTGGTCTCTTCCAACTCTATGATTCTATGATTCTGTGAGAAGTGAAACAATGTTACTTGTATTGTAAATAAAGTGTTGTTGTTACCTTATGAAACACTTGTCTACAGGGTTAATGAATATCCATGCTACTAAATTTTATACAAGACAGATTACCAAACAATTTTAGAAGAGAAGGTTGGTGAAGGAGTGGCTTTTTGCATAGGGTGGTGACAGTTGTGGGATGAAAAGGGTCCATGGTGTGGCCACAAATGAAAGATAGGAAAAAATGTGTATCACACCCACATGTAACCCAGTGGAGATTTTGAATGTGATAATCTCCTCCATCACTAGGACAATATACTCTTTGGTTTACAACAAGTCATATGGCAAATTTTGCTTCCAGAGTGAAAAACCAAGTGCAGAACTTGTTACCACAGATTTGTATTTGACTAAAACTGTTTTCCTTTGAGTTCCATTTCTGGAAGAAAGGCAGGCTATAAATCCCAACAATCAATCAAGCCATCAAGCCATTAAGCTGTCAATCAAAACTCCTGCTCATTTCCCAAAAATAAACTTGTCTTACTTTGTGCCTATCTTGTCTTCACCAAACCTTAGCAATAGCACTTACATTTCTATACCACCTTATAGTGCTAAGCACTCTCTAAGCAGTTTACAATGTGTTAGCCAATTGCTCCAAACGAGCTGGGTACTCATTTTACAATGAATAAAGGATGGAAGGCTGGGTCAACTTGGAGCCTTGCAAGTTTGAACTCGCAACATTTTGGCTGCAGTACCAGCATTTAAAGGTCTTGCCTTGATCTCTAGACCATGCCAACCTACATCATCATAACAATTTTTATTTCACCAGCTATTGGCTTTGACAGCTTCCAAGTAAACATTCCATGTAAAATGCCCATTCCTCAAACCAAACTGAAATAAAATAAAATGTCTTATAGTATATGAATTCTGAACCTTTTTGTGTTGTGGATCCCTTTGGCAATTTAGTGAAGCTTCGGAACTCCTTCTCAGAATAGTGGCAGATCCATAGGTCTTTCTCTCTCTCTCTCTCTCTCTCTCCGTCTGTCTCTGGCAAGTCTAATAACTACTGTAATTTCAAACTACTGATAAGGCTAACTGATATTTTGTGATACTTGCAGCAATAGTAATGTGATATAGTGAGTTTAGTGAAAATAAAGAATTTTCACTATCACTAGACTCCTTAGGAGTCTATGAACCCCAGGCCAAGAATCTCTGTTCTAGTACCATTCTAACTTATACCAAAAGGATCTTTTATGTATTATGTTGAATCTCTGGAAACTTCCATGCCTTTCACCTAAGGCTGCAATCCTTTGGATACTTTTATGAGAGTAACTTTTCAGGAAACATGCTTAGGATTATAAAGCTAATGCTGCAGTCTTTCCATACAACTGCACCACTTAGTTCAGTTTTCAGATAAGGGGAATCACTCTTTTGAAAATTATGTCTTGTATCAGGGTTTTCCACCTCAGAGAGATGGTTTTTCTAACAACCTCTTCTTTGTGAGATTTCACAAGCCCTTTTATTTCCACATGGGAACACTTTCATAGAAAGTGACCACTACATTAATTCTCAGTAAGAATCTAACTCAAGGGAAATAGCACGAAGATGCCTGTGTCCATTTGTCCTTTATGCCTGAACTGTAACTCCTTGATATTCTGCTACTCATATTTTCAGGTGTTTAAAAATTAATCCTTTCTGAAGCCTTTGGGTTTTTCCCCCTTTAGGTTACATATAGAATCAGCAAAGTTTATGACCCCCTAAACTATGACTTTCTTCTATAGGAAGCTGAAGGAATTTCTCTGGGCAGCAATATCTATTCATGTGCTGTGCTAAAATACTTCTCAGGCAGGTCATGTATTGTTCTCTGCTATCTTGGATGCTATATATTTTCCTGCATTTTGCATTATCATTTGTTAAATGTACTCCAATATGCAATTTATCTTAGTCAGCAGATTTAAGACCTTTGCACCACCCAGCATGTCCAGGGATTTCAGAAATAAATCACTGTTTCCTAGGCTTGTTGTTAATGCAACAAATGGTTTGTAGAGGGGAACCCAAGAACAGTGATGGTCAATATCTTACTGGATATCACTGCAATAAAATATGTTGTACCTGTCCTCCTGGGTGCTAGGATATGCCTGATTCCATTTAATTTTCCATTTGCTATTTTTGCTATTTTTCATTTTTAATAGACAATGCTATTTTATTGAATCTAGAGTCTGAGAGTTATATTAAATTTAGATTCATATTATGTAGGAATACACTCCAGGAAAATGATGATGGTCTTGGAGTCTGTGCTGTTTCATTCATTTATTTTTGTTCAGTTTAAGAAAAAACAAACAAACAGGTGAGATAAAAGCTACATCATTATCCATCAAAGAAAAATATGCTTGTATTAAGCCAGAATTGGGCAAGCACATCACTCATTAGTGTACCATATTAGCCCCATGCGATACAAACTAAAAAATGGAAAAAGGAATGAGTAGAGGTTGAAAAGTTATTTTTAAAGTTGCTATTTACAGTTATAGTGACAATACTCCAAGTAGTTGGTCATTACCTTAGTTCTGTTTTAGACTAACTTAACTTGGCTGTTTTTCAAAAATGATGAAAATAATTTACCTTTTCTTCTTTGAAAGAAACCTCCACCAAACTTCTGGATGTGTCATGAGGCCCAGCATGACCCAGCACTTAACCTTATGATAGTGAGGCCACATCTGCATAGAAATGAAAGTAACTACTGGTAAATATAGTCACTCTGCAAAAGAAGTGAAGCTATCACATGTTACATTCCAATCATCATATAACTTAGCTATAAGTCTGTTGTTGAGAAAAAGAAATACTTAGATATAACTCTAGCTGTAACTAATATTTTCAAGTTCTGGAAATGGAATAGTGCTTCCTGTCTCACACATTAAGCAGGACTTGTGAACAAGGTGTCACACCCTTGCTTAATATAGGATCTGAATGCAATGTTTTTATCTTCCATTTTGGCAAGGTACATAGTTTATGTTCAAAGCCAACGTTATTGTGGATTTTCACCTCCACATGTTTGCTTGTATCATTTGAAGATCTATGCAGGGCTTCTGTGTACTCATTTCACAACAAAACTGAACCAAGGGGAAGACCCAAGGAACAACAAGAGCTCTGAATGAATAAACTAGCTTTGCTGCTCTTGCTGTTATGTGATTTCAAATTCACAATAAGTTTTAGTGACCTTATTATGGGTTTGGAGAAAGATTGTTTTAGAGGGGGATTGCCGTTACCTTTCCTCTGGAGGCTGACCGAATGTGACTTGCCACCCAATGGATTTCCATGGCTAAGGATTTGAACCCTGATCCCTGGGGTCCTACTCCAACACGCAGACCACTACACCAGTGTACTAGTTACATCCTAGTAACTACTTTATACCCTTTCCTCCTGATGACAAGGAAACTCACTAGGTTCTCAGAGAAAACATACAAAAATAATTATGTTGGTCAAACAGAATACACATGACCCATTTATAGTTAGGTCACACAGTGTCTGCTTATCCAACTATGACAATTTCTGTTTCTGAGCTCAGATCAAATATAACCTGGAAAGAAAAGATGTGAAATACGTCTTTTAAACAACCCCCCTGCTGTTTATCAGTTTCTTCATAAAACAGAGTTGCTACAAGCTTTGCTGAAGGATTATTTACTCTTCTTTCATTTCAATAGAAGCAAGTGGCTTTTGCAACAATACTTTGTTTCACTGTTGAGAACTGTGGCCAGTGTGGAGAATGTGTGGAAACTGTGTGGAGAAAGAGCCTTGTCCACAGAAACTATAGAAGAATCAATATAATTTTTATAAGTGTCTGTCCATCAAGGTATCATGTCCACTGCAGATGCTGTGGGTGTGGGGGATTCTGAAAAGTGTAGTCCCCTAGAAGTAACTTTTCCAGGCTCTGTCTCTAGCTTTTCCATTTTAGCATCAGTGTAGGCTGTTAATGCTATTAAGAGAAAGAGGAGAGTATTCACTAGATGATATGGAGAGTAAAAGCATTACAATTTATAGATAGTTCACAAAATGGTTGATTCAGTTGTTCAGCTGACAGTTTCCTTATTAAACTACTGAACTGGTATATATTTAGCAGAATCATCATTAGCAGCAGGGATCAGAAACATTCATTCTCTCACAGTGAGATGCATCTAACCCTTTTGTTAATTTGGAGGCAATTAACAGTGGAATGCAGAGGGATTGTTGCAACAGAGTGACTCATGTCATACTTAGTAGAGAACAATAGGATTGCTTTGATTTCTGAACCAAATCTAATTCTACAGACTACTTAGTTTCAAATAAGTGCAAACTATAGAAGCATTAGAATAATCTGATTCTTGGGTTTTACTCTGTTACCACAGCAATAGAAAGTGAAATGTTATCCACTGGTTTTGTTAAGACAAAATGAAATAAATCTGACGGAAATTAAATGTAAGATTTGTATATGTTAATCTCTATGAGTGGTTTTGCAAAGCTATTTCATTATATGTTTTCAGTTTACTCATAATGCAAAATATCAGCATGTTCAGTCTAGACAGCATCAAGTGTAAATGCCTTTTTCAGCCCACAACTTGTTTTAGCTGCAAGACCAAGGGCAGAAGTATGCATGTGCATACAAATATGCCACTAGCACCAAGTAGACAGAGACTTGGAATCACTGTGGTTGGAAGACACCTTATCCCATCCACATACCCCCAACTTTGAAAGTCAGTGAACATTCTCTCTTGTCTTCAATAGTACAGATGATTTGGTGTGCTTTAGGAAAAAATGTGTGAGATCCCACTCACTCTGAGGTTCACTCAGGGAGTGACCAAAAATTGCATGTATTTATATATACCTTTTCCTCCTAATGAAGAGGAAAATATACAAAATAATGCACCTGTTACAATAATTGATTTGATATAATGATCCCTTTTGGGACCGTGATGGATAGACTGAGAGAAGCCCTGATTGCCATAGACTCAAGGCAAGCACCTAACGTAGACACCTGAAAGGTCATATCTTCACTTACAAGAATTTGCAGATCAAAAGGGCCAAGAATGACCTGGGCATAAAAGCCAAGAGACTCTCAATAGATTGGAACGGATTTGTGGATCGTATTATTTGTGGTCCACAAATAATAGAGGTGCCTACAACCTCATCCAGCAGAACTGTAAAATCAGAAGGGAAAAGGAGCGATAAGAAAGGAGACCCAGTGTACCCAGTAATGTATAGGAACAATGGTCCCAATTCCAAGTCATTTCAGGAAGACCAAGGGAGAAAGGGGGTACAGAACCACTACTTCAGTAAATTTTCCACTGAAGGAAGATGAACTTAGAAGAAATACATGGAGACAACTCAGGGAAATGGAATATTCTGCACTAAAGCAATGCCAGCAAGGATAACAGGCAAGCCAATCCCTTCACAGGAATGGCTGCCAGTAATATTTTTTATCAACTTTTCCTGAGGACCCTGTTGCTTTCAACAGTGTTTTAACTTAGAGTGAGTAAATTTAGTTTCACCCCTAGATGGATTCAGCTGATCTTGGGCTATAAGAATATATAGTTAGTTTTTGTAAATAAGTTGTATTTTGATTTATTTGGGGGCAATTTAGGTTGGGTTTTGGGCTAATTTGCATATTTTCCCATCACTCCCTATCTGACCAGGAAGAAGGGGCCAGCCAAAATGGATGTTGCCAAATTGTTTAAAGATGCAGTGCTTTTATCATTGAGCTGAGCCTTGTACTAACAATAAGTTCATTTTACAGAGCCTGGATGGAAAAAACCACAACATCTATTTATTTATTTATAGCCCTTTTCTAGCTCACTGTCTCTTTTAAACCTTGTTTGTTCCTTAGCTTTTCAAGAGCTGAGGTGGGGGGGGGGGAGATTTCTTTTTATTTTCTCCCTCCTCCCCAGGGCATGTGCAGAGGTCTGGGCCTGTCTCTGAGTTTCTCTATTCTTCCATGTGAATGAGTGTGTGTGTCTGCTAATGAATGTGTTTAAACCTGAGGTTCCTTTGTCCAGCCAGGCACCCTCATATCCTCTGCTCCAGATGTCCTCTATTGATGTCTGGCAAGCTGCTTCTGTTATATCGGGCCATTTCCCAGACATCCTCCACAACTCACACAAATTGTTGCTAAAGCTGTTTCCAGACCTGAGATGCACCGAGCTAGATATAAGTTGACGTTTTGGAGATGTCCTCTCAAGTGCTCCCTGCCTGGATTCCTGCTCTACTTCATGTTTTCTGCTGCCCTGCTCTCATTTGCTTGCCAGCTGCAATCCCACTCTGCTGGAGTCCTGATCAACTTCATGCCTGCATAAGCCCTGATTTAATTTAATCCTAGACCCCGGTCTACCTAAGTCCCAGGAGTCCCAATTTACTCTTCTTTCAGCAATCCCGGTATACCTCGTTCTTCACAGGAAGCCCTGGTCTACTCAAGCATTTGCCAGGCACCCTCATATCCTCTTGCATTCAGCTTCAACTTTTTAATTCATGGACATTGTTCATACTTCCTAGGCTGTATGAACACAGATTGTCAAGTCTTCCACAGTCCTCCACGGGGATTGTGACTTCATTACAACTCTTGAGGCATCCCTTCAATGCCTCCATTCAGCCACTAGCACACCAAAGCACTTTTCCAAAACAATTTTGGTCCATCTGTTCTGGACTCAAGTCCAAACTTTTTCACAAACTTTCACCAAATCCATCCAAATTTGCTAAACATATTGATACACACTTTCTATACCAGTGCAGAACATGCTACAAGACTTTGGACATTGGTTCCTCCTCTTCATGACTATTGATGCCACTGTGTTATTGAACTCTTGTATGATAAATATTGAAAATAAACTTGAATGTGCACATGTTCAAGGACTTGAATTTTTTTTTGATGTTGCTATATTATTACTGGACATTGGTCCTTAGACTTTCTAGCAGACATTGGAATTTGCTATACCTATTCATTTTTATTGATTGTTATTTGATTTACCCATTATTGCAGGGGTAGGCAACTTTTCCCCTTTAATGGCCGAGGGACTTCAGCTCCCAGAAGCCTCAGCCATGTTGGCCAATAGTCCCATGTTGGCCAATAGCTCCTGGGATTCTGGGAGCTGAAGTCCCTCGCCCCTTAAAGAGGAAAGGTTGCCTACCCCTGCATTATTGCTTTGAGTTACTGATGGACATAAAAAGTGTGAATGGGTTCCAGGAATGAAAGATCTCTCCAGAAGCTGAAGGCTTTACTAAAGGATAATTCCCTGGACCATGAGTTTAGCTCCCCAAATTGACACTTTCTAAATTTTCATGACAAAGAGGATTTGGCAATGTGAAAATGATCACTTGTTCAATTTGCATTTGTACAGGTAGAAAATTTTCAAGGGGAGGAACTGTTACAATAACTGATTTGATATAAAGACCCCTTTTGGGTCCCTGCCATGGCCTTAAACTAGTAGAAGCACCAATCACCATAGACCCAAGGTGAGCACTTCATGTAGGCACCTGAAAGGTCACATCTGCACTTACAACAATTTGCAGATCAAAAGGACCAAGCCTAGGAGCTGCAATGCAAGACATTCACACCTAGAAGATTTATGAGTACC
The DNA here is from genome assembly GCA_020142125.1 of Phrynosoma platyrhinos. Taxonomy (NCBI): domain Eukaryota; kingdom Metazoa; phylum Chordata; class Lepidosauria; order Squamata; family Phrynosomatidae; genus Phrynosoma; species Phrynosoma platyrhinos. The sequence continues at coordinate 121,443,971 of JAIPUX010001232.1, forward strand.
AGCCAGGATGTATCCAGCTGAAAATGAGATAACATTAACATCTCTTTTCCCCTCCTTGGAAATTGTTTACTTCAAATAGTAGTAATCAAAATCCTTTGATATACAATAGCAACTCTTTGCCTCAGGCTAGGTTTAAGGGTATAAAAGACCCCCCAAAATCTCAGGCACATTGGGTCTCGTTAGATTTTACAGTGACACTGTGACACTGTGAACTCTGACTTGGGTCCTGGCTCTTTCTGTTGTCATTTCCCTTTTCATAACGGTTGAGTCTATCCATCTTCATTCATTGTTGGAGCAGCCTGCTTCAGATAACTATCATCATTGGAAAGCCTTGTGTTTCATCTCCAAGCTAACTACTTTATTCCTGAGTTCTTGTGTGTATGAGTGTATGGTAGCATGTCTTTGTATGTTTGAGTCCCCAAATAAATTACAGTTCATTGGAAAACTTTGTCTCTATCAGTCTATTGCCTAGCCACCTTCGTAAACATAGGATAAAAAAATCCCATAGAAGACTTGGATTTTAGTAATTCTCCAAGTTCAAGTCCTTCTTTACACACCCCATATACAAGTGAGGAAAGGGAGAGGGAGAATTTTCTTTGCTGATCTGTATCAATTTCCTCTCTCCTATAACAGTGACTGATTTGTATTGTAACTTATGAACGCTTAATATGAGCTTTATGAATATGGGTTGAAATTGGAGTCAGTTCTGATCTGGAATGATAATATTGTTCCATTGTTTCTCAGCTGTGAATCCTCATCTATAAAATGAGACTAGTGACATTAAGCAGACAGGCTCTCTCAATGGCCTTATTGTAGGGATAATAATTACTTTCCATACTTATATACGGTCATCCTAGCCTGAAGAAGAGTTGGACAAGTGACAAAATATTAGGGAAAGGCATTGCATAATCTTGGGAACACATCAGGAAAGGCCTTAGGGTTCCACTACAGTTTCAACAACTGAATAATAAGGAACTCAGTCTTAGTTCATTTATGGCTGTAAAGGTCAGGACCAGCATAGTCAGTGACAGGGAAGATGTAGCATTAGGACCTTCTGGTACTTATTACCACCACCATTCATCCATTCTTTCACTTAATGAAGCCCTCTGGGTGAGCAAAGTATGTACAACCAGTTTCTCATTAGGCAAAGGATTGTAAACATTTTTTAGTTTACCTTCTGGTACAAGCTTAGATGAAGTGGATACAGTGGCTCAAGTGGTTAAGACACTGACTCTGTTGATTGCAAGATCGTCAGGTTGACAATTTGAGCCCCAGGTGCTGGGCTAGTCCCAGCTTCTGACAACCTAGCAGTTCGAAAGCATGCAAATGCAAATAAATAAATAGGTACCACTTCAGTGGGAAGGTAAACAGCATTTTTTGTAATCATGCTGTAATCTGACAATGCTGGCTATTTGGCTTAATAACAAAGATGAGCACCGGCCCCTATGGTCAGACATGCCTTGACAACCTTGTCAATGGGGAATATCTTTACCTTTACCTTTACAACCTTGGAAGGGTGTATGACTGGTGTGCATGTCCTTATAGAACTCCACACTCCACCATAATGCTTGTATTGTAAATGGCTATTGTTTTTACAGTATGTGTTCATAATTTGTGTACCATATATGAATAACAGCACAAAAGAATGATCAGAACAGGATAGAAGAAAGTGTAGCATGACAACTACCAATAGTAACTCTTTGGAGTTTGGAAAGGTGGAACCTTAATGCAGGATCACATTCCTGATCTTGTTCTCTTTATGATATTATGGGAGCATAACTTCCAACATATCACATGTGGAATCTGGGAGATGCTTTATGCAACTGTAATACAAATTTTCCTACATGGAACAGAGTGAGACTGAGAATCTCTTTCCTTCATTGGGTTGCCATAAATTGACAGGCAACATGAAGGCGCACGCACGCACGCACGCACGCACGCACGCACACACACACACACACACACACACACTACTTCTTTTGTTTGATTGCCTTATGTCATATTCTTTTTTTCTAAAACAGTCCAAATTCAGTGGACTTTATTAATGTTAATACATTATGTACAGCATTTTTTTCATCATTGCCTCCAACTGAATGTTTAGTTTACTACTTCCTATGGATTATCTGATAGCAACAGTGAGCTGACACATATTTGGGAACAACTACTTGTCTAAGAGGTTAGATATGAAGGAGTAGAAATGATGTGATGTTATTTTGAGTTTCTGTGTGTGAACATTAATGCCCATACATTAGAGCCAAGAAGCAGTGTATCCTCTTAGAGTTAATTTCTAAAGGCCCCAGGGAGAAGAAAACAAATTTTTGTGTACCTTTACGGTCACCAGCAAAATATTAACAAAATATCCCAACATATCTGCAAAATTCAGAGGAGAACATAAGAGACTAATTCATCAGGGAATAGTACCATAAAACTGTGATTGTTTAAAAAATAGATATTTGAAACATATGTGAAAAGAGTATATATCTTATTGGAACATTATGAATAGTCTGGAGCACCCTTCTTCCACAACCATCCATTTTTTATGTTTTTTATTTTATTTATTTTTTATTGCCTTGATACCTACTGGAAGAGAAATATATCTGTACTGAGGACATGTTAAAAAGAATTCACCAGAATCCAAAAAATAAAATAAAATAAAATAAAATAAAAAATAAAAAATGGATGGTTGTGGAAGAAGGGTGCTTGAAATTACAATAATTAACAGTACTTAATAAAGCAGTGTTCATGAATAATGGATAGAAAGGTAGAATCTTTCATGGAAGAATGTTATATATATCAGTCATGTATTTAAAAGAATATTTAAAAGCAAGAGATGCTTAATATTGTTCTTCTTGGATTAAAATATAGAGCAATAGAAGCTTGTCAGTGAGTATTCAAAAATAGCCTATAAGTATAAAATGGTAAAAATTTAGCAGGAGGAAAGGTAACACCTCTTTCTTTCTGTCCTTTTCCTGGTTTTATTTCACTATTCAAATGAAAACTGCTGGAGGGTTGCACTTTCTCTTATTAATGTCTGGCATGACTTCTGTCAATAATAGCTAGTTTCTGTCAATAATAGCTAGTGGTTCACTATATGCTTTTGTATTATCAGCAAAAGGATATATGAATAGAAGGTGGCATTGCTCATGCAGGGCATCATCCTGTGAAGAGACGAGTACTTCCTGAAAGTCAGTGAGGTCCTTGAGCACCACTGAAGTCAATAAAAAATGAGCGAAGAGAACATCATGGTGCTTTAGTTAGGCAAATAGCACATTTTCTAACAATACATTTTCTTTCTTTACTAAAGAAAAAAAACAGATCAAGACTGTTCTAATGCTACATTAATTAGTGCTATATAATAATAATTATAAATAATGTGAGTTGTAATAAGGTTGTAATGCCACATTATAACACAAACTGTAATAAATTTGAGTTGTTATGCAGGTTACTGATTCAGTAACTGCAGTCCCATGACAAAGTAATGAAATCTGGCATGAGTGACTAGTAGTGTCTATCTGCACTACACATGTCTATCACCTCATACCACTTTAATTACTGTTCAGAAAACAGTTCGCACTACTTTAAGTGTTATGGCTCCATCCTACATAATCTTGGGGTTAGTGGTTTAGTTAAATATTTGAATTCTCTGTTAGAGAGCATTAATACTTTCCCCAAATGTAAATACTAAATTTAAAATCCCAATATTTGAATGGGTAAAGGGCCAGACTTCTGGCTGGAACATCACAGTTAAACTTCATGACAGTTAAACCTAACTATAACAGTTAAAGCAGTAATAAACTGTGTGGTACAAATATAACTTGGGTAGTGTACCCTATGACTATAAGACAGTTAAATACAGTACCATATCAATCAAGATCACACATACAGATGCACAGGGAAGCCTAGGAATCAGGCTGCTTGTCAGATGGGTTTTCCAGTCTGTGAACTTCATTTCACCATAGTGAACATGGTCTGTACAGTGTTAGAAATAAAGTGGTTTTGCAGAATATTGGAACAGAATATTCCTGCAGCCAGAAGATTCTTCAATGGTGAAGAATGCTCAGAGGAGCAGCCCAACATGATTGAGGGGGGAGGGCATATCATTTCCAACCTGATCTAGTGGGCAATGCCTGCCAAACATGCAAATGATCTAGTACCTTTAAAAAATAACAACCTTAAAGCTACATCCTGTCAGCAAATTATTTTTAAGACCAAAACATAAGGGATGTAATGCAGTTGATACCTAAAGATGTTGCTTTCAAGTTCTTGCTGTAATAATCTGGCATGCCTTATTTGTGTTCTGTATTTAAACTTCTTACATGTTTGTCCATTTCCACACACTGAATAGTATGGAAATTAATTTAGCCCAATTAAATTTTTATCGTGGATTAATGTAACCCACTATTGAGTGATAATAGCCAGGTTGATTTTACGTTGGACCATGTACCTATCATCCATAGGTGATTATGGACCTGAACACACTGCCAGAAATAATCCAGTTTGAGATCACTTTAACTGCCCTGGCTCAGTGCTAGGGAATTGTGGGAACTGTAGTTTTCTGAGACATTGAGTCTTCTCCATCAGAAAGCTCTAGTGACACAATAAACTACAGTTCCCATGATTCCCTAGCACTGAGCCAGGGCAGCTGAAGTGGTCTCAAGATGGATTATTTCTGGCAGTCTGTTCAGGTCCTAACTCAGTGGTTCCCAAACTTTGGTCCTTCAGGTGTTTCAGACTTCTGAAGTCCAAAGTATCCAAAGGACAAAAGTCTGGGAATCATTACATTAACTGATCTATGGAGAAAATGCTAAAGCAATAATTTCTATCAATATATATATTTTTATAACACAGAAACACACAGAGATACACACACACATGTATATATATACATGTACCCATACATACATACAAAGATGGGTCACTGAAATTACAATATCCATGCAAGTAGGAATAAAAAACAATCTATAACCATGTTAGTGAACCTATGGCATGCATGCCAAAAGGGGCATGCTGCCAGGTTTGCGTGGGCACAACAGCCACCAGTGGAAGGGGTAGGGGCAGTTCCTTGTCTCAGCTCAGTTTGCTCCAGGCCTCAAGGAGCCAGCCAGCACCGCCAGCATGCCAGCCAGAAGTCCTACCCCTCATGATTGGGTTTCTTGGAACTGCAGTTGTTTTGTGTCTTCAAGTTGTTTCCAAGTTATGGTGACCTTAAGGCAAACTTATGGTATGGGAGGTGTGGGGGGG
>JAIPUX010001232.1:121488956-121500342 GCA_020142125.1 Phrynosoma platyrhinos
ATGAGCACTGGACTTGGCAGCAGCACCAACTAACACCAACCTCCCCTAGACACACATACAAATAAGAAATATTTCTGGGCAAGGAGTGGCTGCACAGGTCTTTTGGCAATTTTGAACCCTGTTCCCCCACCTATTAAGAAGCTCTGTTTGCTTTGCAATGAACTGCCCATCCCTTGGATCTTGTCATCGCCCTTCCTTCCCTGCCACACAAATATACACACATAATTTGGCTGAGGGATAACTGGGGTTTTTTTGGGGGGGGGAGGAGAGGAGGGTATGGAAGTGAGAGGCTGACTTTGTTCAGGGCTGGGTGAATAATTTTGGGAATCCCCTGATTTTCTAACCTTCCTTGATTTGTGGAGGAGGGTCAGCAAGTAAACAAAGGGGGTGAGTTTCCCCAATCACCATTTTCCATTTGAGGGAAATTATTTGTTTCTTTCCCTTGATGAAGAGGGGGATTGTCCCTATGTCCTCCCCCCAGTAATCCACAGGGAAATCCTCTCCCCCCCAGGGGTTCATCTCTTGGGGAAAGACTCCCTTTTTATTCCAGGGCAGTGACTACATTGGTGGGGCTGGTTGCCCCCGAGCTGTCATTGCCACCTCCTTCTTTGCCCTTTTGCCCGCTGTATTGGCCAATGAAGGAGCCGTCCTCATTGAACTGGACATCCACACTCCCACCGTAGTCTGCCAAGCTGTCATCGCTTCCCAAGGCCTTGATATCACCATTCAGGGAAGGCTGGCTGCTTGTGAAGGGTTTCTCCTCATTGTCACTGCAGGAAGCAAGGACATGGGGAGAGAAGAGTAGTGAGAATGAAGCAAAGGTGCTGGCAGGCAAGTCCACTTCACAAGGCTAGAAGACAATCCTCAAGGAGAAGTGGCTCATTGCTGTGGTGTGGCATGCAAAGGAGCACATCGTGCACATGAATGTGTGGGTCCATGTGAACCTCATGCATGCAAATGTGTGCTAAAGCCAGAGAGCTAGTCCACACAATACAACAGGGCTTTGCATCCTCTGAGAATGACAACAAGGGAACCTGCATCTCTATGGTGGGTTACTGGCTGCTCCTTGAAAGGATTTCACCCTACATAGTGCTTGGGAAGTTAACTGTAAATAGTTACAGTTCTAGTTCCAAGGCCCCAAACATTTTGTTACCATTATAGAGAACTTTTAAAAACAATCAATACTTTGCTTTCTCAAGAGCAACTAAAATTGTTACTTTTAGTTACTTAAAAAATCAGATTCACATGCCATTAGCCTCTGGTGCAACACACAATCTTCCTCCCATCTTTAGTTATACCATCAAAAACACTGACAGTACAAGGCTGCAGTACAAGGTGGAGAAGAAGCAGCTGCCAGAGGCTTTAAAAACTGCCTCCTCTCCCTTCCACCAGGGCAGGAGAAGAAGAGACTGTCGGCGGCATGTGTCCAAGACCATCCAGTTTTCTTTGAGGCTCAGGCCCCTGAAGGACTCTCTTGCCCCTTACCATCACCTGGGGGCCGGGAGCAGCTGGGGATGATGCGGGGCCAAGGAGAACGCCAGCGGGTTTTTAATACTATTGTTTAATTGTGTATTGTTTAACTGATTAATTGTTTAACTGTTTAATTGTTTAATTGCTTATTGTTATTTAATCCGGTTAGTTCGGTTTGTTTTTAGGGGTTGGGTGGGTGTGGGAAGGAGGGAGGGGATTTGAAGTGATTTTATTTGTCCTTATGTTTTGATATGTTGTGTGCCGCCCCGATTGCTTGGCAGAGGGGCGGGATATAAATAAATAAAAAAAAATCTCTTCTTATAAATACTAGTTGTTAGGGAATTACCAGTGAAGAGGATTTTCTGATTTTAGTTTGCCTGTGTTAAAAGCAATATAAAGAACAGAATCACCTTGGTGATTCTGTTGGAGAACTCCAGCATATAGGCATGGTGCTGCAAAATATCTTGTCCCAAAGCAACTCAACTATACAATTGTCCTTGTTTACGATAGGGGGGAACCAGGAAAAGCATATATAACACAAGATTCTTTAATTCTCTATGAAGTCAATGGAAACAGCCTGCAAGAAACAAAGCAATTCATTGGCTCAACCTCTGATTGCATTTCTTATGTTCCTAAATTTAAAAAATTAATTTATTGATACTGCCAGCAGGATGCCTATTTGCCTTTTGTCAGGAAAAATGTTCATTACCAAGAGTAGCTTTTTAGATGCAAATCCAATTCCCTGAGAATTGCTTCGAATTTCTGTGCTAATGATACTAATGCAAGTTTCTCCCAAGCACTACTTTCTACTTGTACTAATACCCTTCAGCTCTGAAGTTTATCACCAGCCTAATGACAACCTGGAAATCTCTACTCTCTCTCAAAGGGATGATAAATGTTATCTGCCAATCTCTTCCACTGAATAAACTCACTTTGATCTGCATTAATCACATTTGGCAGGAGCTGTTCAAGCCTGCTAGCAGCAATCTTGGTGAACAGCTTGGCATTATTGCTTAATAATGAAGTGGAACAGTATTAAAACAAACACACATACACACACACAACCTGGAGGATCCTTCTTTCTTTCATCCTAAAGTCAATGGCAGAGCCATACCATTAAGAGAATAGAGAAGATAAAGACTCAAACCATAAACAGAACAAAACCATGTTCCTAGGACCAATTATGGAGGCTTACAGAAGACAAAAAAAAAAAATACAGTTTGGGACATAGGAAGGGTGCTTTTTCTATGAAAATGCAAAATCTTCATTATTTTCACTCAGCACCTAGAGGTTTTGAATACTTCCATGTCAAACACTAATGACTCCAACTCACTATATAGCATCATCCAAAAATCACGAAACAGTGATACCTTTATTGGGCCAACCAAAATGCACATTATACATGTTGCAAGCTTTCAAAGATCCATGGATTTCTTCATCAGACAAAGGAGTAAAAATGATACAGGGGGAAAAATGGTGATGTTAGTCATAGCCCTGCATTTTGTCAAGATGTTGTACTCTCATCCCTCCACATTTGCTGGGGTTAGGGGCACAGGACTCCCATGAATGTGGAAACACAAATAACAAAAACACTATGTTTTTACCTGAGAGAACATCTCTCTAGAAATCTCTAGGTCCTCCAGTGCAACTCTGTGATCAACATCTGCTAAATCTTGACCATAGAATTGGCTGAAGGAGCTACAAACGCCTAGTGGAGTGTTCTCTCTAGGAATCTCTAGATCCTTCAGTGTGACTTTTGGTTAAAGTTGACCATAGAGTTGTGTTGGAGGACCTAGGTATTCCCAGAGATAACACATTCATAAAATTTGTGAATAATCAAGTCTGCAAAAGTCAAAGATGCTAATGTGGAGGGATGAGTGTAGAAGTTGTCCTCAGTTTAGATGGTATGGAAGGGTATTGATGCAGGCTTGGACCCTCCTCCTTTTGGCCATGTGGGTGCTAGGAGATTCAGTCCAGGAAATAAACTTTAAATTCCATTTGCAAGATAAAAGACTAGTATTGAAGTAATAAATAATAATAAATAATAATAAAATTTATTTATATACCACCCTTTGGTAATCCAATCAGGGTGGTTAACAACTTGAAAAATAATACAAGAAACAATATACTCCCCCCCTTAGAAAGCCATTAAATCAATTACATTAAAATTACAACAACACATTAAAATTACAACAATTAGAATACAGCAGCAATGTCTCAGCAGCAATTAGATACTCCAGCAGCAATTCAAGGGGGAACTGGAGGCTTTCAAAGGAGAGGGTTTCCCGAGGCCAGGATTTTTCTATCCCGGAAAGGCCTGTCGGAAGAGATCCAGTTTGACAGCCTTTTTAAAGCTGTATAAAGATGTCAATTGATGGATCTCATCTGGCAGGCCATTCCACAATCTAGGGAAGACAACTGAAAAGGCCTTCTAGGAGGTAGCCGACAACCTAGCTTTTTGAGGCTGTAGCAAGTTTTTCCCAGAGGACCAGAGTGTGCGGGGGAGATTATATAGGAGGAAGCCATTTAGGGCTTTAAAGGTGATAACCAACACCTTGTACTGGGCCCGGAAACTAATAGGCAGCCAGTGGAGGGACCTTAATACCGGGGTAATATGGTCCCTCCTAGATGTTCTAGACATTACCCTGGCAGCCATATTCTGCACTAATTGCAGTTTCCGAACCAAGCACGAGGGTAGCCCCATGTAAGCATATTGCAGAAATCTAGGAGAGAGGTTACCAGCACGTGGACAACAGCCTCGAGATCCCTTACTTCCAGAAAAGGGCACAGCTGGCGTATCAGCCGAAGCTGGATAGAGTTTGGGGTTTTGCCTTTTAGATACAGCAATGAATCCCAGTTGGACCAGGACAAGTGTTGTAAACAGAATTGTTTTACTTGAAGCCAAAATCTCTCTCTCTCTCTCTCTAATAGATTTAGCAGAAGCACCATCCCAAGCCATGTTGCTGCCTGAGGCATTCATTTCAAAATGGTTTTAAAAATGCAATCTGTTTACAAAACTTGACTGGACTGGTAAGTTGCTTTTTCTTCAACACTTGCAATGAGAGAAAAATTTCTATCACATTTAGAGACAGTTGTCTAACTTTAAGGGAAAGTGCATGACACAAATTGTATTGCATACTCTAAAACTTGTTCCTAAGGCAAACATCCCACTCTGTGGTATGGCTGGCCCTATATAAGCAATTCTTCAGCTTCTATAATCTCAAGCAGGTGATTTACAGTAAAAGCCAGTCTTTCTGCTAAGTCCTCTGGGCCCCTTTCACACCACACAATTATAGCACTTTGATACCAATTTAATTAATAAAGCTGGACCCTATGTAATGCTGGGATTTGTAGTTTGGTGAGGCATTGCAGATCACTAGCAAAAAATTCTAAACACCTCATGAAACTACAAATTCTGGTATTCCATAGGATGGAGCCAATGACAAAGTGACATCAAAGTGCTATCATTCTGTAGTGTGAAAGGGACACAGGACACTTTCCTGTACAAATTCAGCTAAAATGAATGGGAATAGAGCAGACACATAACAGAGCTCTTCAACAGTACCCAGCTTGTTGGGGGCAAATTGGTTTTAACTCATAAGTGTTTTAACTTTTAAAATAGTTTAATTGGTGGTGACTTCTGGCAGGACGGCATGGCGACCAGTTCAGTGTGAAGGCTTTCTGCTGGACTGCCAGGCGGGGAAGAGGGGACTGAAGGATCCCCTTGCATCCGCACCGCGGGAGAGGAGCAGATCAAATAGGGGCTCGTAAGGAACCAGCCCGGACCACCAGGATTACCCAGGTTTGGGAAATCAAAGGGGAGAAGGACTGATTCGAAGAGCAGCCAGCCCCGTTCTGGGCGCTTATGGACATTTAGCCCTGCCACTGCTTTTTTAAAAAGAGAAAGGACTTAAACAATAACAACAGCAGAAATCAGAACTGTGAGTACACACAATTGGATCCATATAGATAAACCTTGCTAAAATTAAAGCTACTATTGGTGGGATTTCAGATCGGACTTACAGACATTTGTTAGAAGGCAACCCGAGTATTAAAACAACAAGACCGGGTTGCAAAGTGTTCATATTTGGAGCAGAATCAAAGCAGGATCAAAGCTTGATTCGGGTAATTTGGAAGAAGAAGAAAACTTTGAATGAATAAGAGTCGTGAAAGGTTAAATTGAATTATTAAGTGTAAGAAAACAAATATAAAGAGAAGGAGGAAGAAAGAGGATTGGATATGCGGTGAGGGAAAAATGGCATCTGTGTGGAATTAACAATGACAAGGGAAAGTGAAGCTAAAGTGTTGGAGAAGTGGATTAAAATTTTGGAATAAATTTAGGGTATATCTAGGATATAGGACTATAAAATATTTAGTAGCACAGAGTTTGTCTATATAAATTTAGAGATATTTTAAGAAAGAATATAAATACTAAATAGAAATAAGCAACAAAGAAGGAAGGAGGGGGAGGAAATAACTTAAGGAAAAAAGAACAAGGAAAATGAAGGAATAAGGTTTAAACACCAGAGAATTCCATATAGAAAGAAGGACTGACTGTAAGAAGGTTCGTGAAATTGGAATTTGAAGGAAAGAAGGGAAAGATACTCTCCTAGAGAAAAATAAAATAATTAAATAAATAATAAAAGTCTGGACAAAGAGAAAGAAGCGACAGAAGGAGGACGGAAGGAGGGGATGATGAACTCTGATTGGGATGTTATAAAATTAGAAACCTAAATCCATAAACACCTGGATGGGTCAGAGAAAGAAGTGGCGGAAGGAGAACGGGAGGAGGAGATGACAAGATTTTATATTTATTTTAGAAATAAAGAGGCAGAGAAAGAAAGCGGCGGAAGGAGGACAGGTGGTGGAGACGACGATATTGGTGTTTAAGGGGATCTAAATTTTGAAGAGATCCTAATATTTGCAAGCTGGGATATCAATCATAGTGGAAATTGTAATTTTTTGGCTAACTGGATCTCCACCAGCCCGTGAAAAGATTGGTATGTAACTCTGTGAGAACCCCCCCCCCCTTTTTTTTCTCTTAGGAAGAAATCCATTGCAGACAACGTCAGCAGGAAGACAGGAGGGTGAACTAATAACAATTGATATATAGAAAGGGAACTAATAACTGGGATTTACTTGTTTATCTCCCTGCTTTCTTCAGAGAATTGAAAGGAAATAATTGGAAATGAAGTATCTGTAATATAGTGAAATTTATCCTTGAGATGTGGTAAGAAATTGGAAATATAGCAGTAAGAAGAAGAGAGACTAATTAGATGCATATATTGAAACAAAATATAATAGGGTGGGAAAAAATCGCAACTGTTAATAATTATTGGGTTTAAAGTATCTCCTAAACTCCTAGTAGAACTTTAGAAAACTATAGAGAAGTTTTTTCTTTTTTTTCTTGCAAACAGGGTTACTTAATATGTTGTTTTTGTTTAAAGGCAGATTGATACTTTAAAACATATATACTTATTTACCTATACATTTTTGATAATTACTCTTGCTAAAGATTTGGATAATAAGTATGTCTGATTTGTTCTTTTCTTGTATCTTTGGGGGACTGATTTTATATATACATAAATTTTATTATTGAAATACTATTAAAATATTGAAATAAGAATTATGGCAATGGGAGGGGAAAAACAAACAAATATACCTGCCCCACACAAAGGAGGGGTTCGACAGATACAGTGGCAAAAGATCCTATGCATACTTTATTGGAGGAATTCCAGAGAATGAGACAAGAGATAAGATCAGAGATGAAAGCGGAACTTAAACAATCTAGAAAAGAAACAAAGGAAGAAATTCATAAGGAATTAGAAATATTTGGAGAAAAATTAGAAAAGATAACAGGAGAAATGGAAAAAATTAAAGGAGATGTCGAAAATATTAAAGGAGAAACAAAAGATTTGAAAAAGATAACTACAGAATTAAAAGAAGTACAACAGAAAGAAAGAAAGATAAATTTTGATTCAAGAGGTACGTCACAGGGAGAAGAGCCTGAAGCTTAGAGGGGTGCCAGAAGCTTTAAACCAAAATTTATATGAAAAAATAACAATCTCATTGGCAGAATTTATAGATATCCCAAAAGAAGAAATTTTGAGAGATACGGCCAAAATGTTTCGAATTAATTCCAAAATAGCAAGAGAAAAAAAATATGCCAAGAGATGTTTTGATCTCATTTATAAGAACCAGATTGAAAGATTTGATTGTACAAAAAAGCTATCAGGAGGATTTAATTATAAATGGGAAAAGTGTTAAAATTTTCAAAGATGTCCCTATGGAAATTTTATGAAGAAGACAGGAATATAAATTTTTGACAACTGAATTAATTAAAAGAGGAATAAGATTTTCATGGGATAGGATGGAGGGATTATCTCTAATATATAAGCAAAAGAGAATAAGAATTAACTCCATAGAGAAAGCAAGATAATTTCTGAAGAGGTTGCGAGCAACAAAATGGGAAGAAGGACAAAATTAAGAAGCAAAAGAAGAAAGAATGAAAACAAGAGCAGCAGCAAAAAAAGAAAAACAACAAGAATATCCAGAACCACAACAAGAGGAAGAGGAAGGTGGAGCTGAAATAGGTACAGGAATGGGAGAAGGAACCTCACAAGAAGGAAGTGTTTTGTCAAAAGCAGGAAGCTTTGATGAAGAAGAGGGAGAATTGGAGATTGACGAATAAATAAATTGTTTTGGAAATAAGATAAGCTAAAAAGGAAAAATAAGATGGCGATGGATATAAAAATAATTTTGTGGAACATAAAGGGGCTTAATTCTAAATATAAGAGAAGTAAAGTATTCCAGTATTTGCAAAAGAAAAAACCACAAATCACTTGTTTGCAAGAAACTAAAATAAAAAAAAAGAAGTTAAATATTTACAGAATCAAAAATTAGGACAATTATTTGTTTCAGCTTCTGATAAAAAGAGAGGGGGAGTTGCTTTATATATTCAGAATAGTTATAAAGCTAAAGAGTCACTACATTGGAGTAGAAATTCAAATTGAAGAAAGAAGATATTTATTGATTGGAATATATAGTCCCATAGATAAACAAGCAGAGCTTTTCAAAAAAAATAAACAAAGAAATACAAAAATTGGAAAAAGAAAACTACAATCTGATTTTTATGAGTGATTGGAATGGAGTAATGGATCCATAAAAAGACAGAATATCCTCTAAGAAAATAAAGAAAAATCAAGGAAAATTCCCGGCAACATATTTTGAATTAGTAGAGCAACAGAATTTAAAAGATGTTTGGTCCAATTTATATCCTAAAGCAGATGGTTGTACCTTTTTTTTGGAAAGTCATAAATCAGCTTCTAGAATAGATATGTTTGTGGTCTCACCTGAAGTAATAACACAAATTAAAGGCATGGAGATTTTACCCAGATCAATATCAGATCACAATCTGATTGTTTTATAAATTAAATATCAAAGGAAGAAAAATTATAGATGGAAATTGAATGATACATTAATACAAGACAAAGAATATAAGAAGAAGATGAAGGAAATGTTAAAGGACTATTTTAGATTAAACAAAACAGAAGCAATAAAAGCAAAAACTATATGGGATGCATGTAAAGCGGTGATGAGAGGATTATTAATACAGAGGGGAGATGAGGTGAAAAAACAAAAAGACGTAAAATTAAATGGAATTGAAAGAGAAATAAAGGAAGTGGAAGGAAAGTTAAAATTGGATCCAACAAATGATGGACTGGATAAAAGAATTAAGTGGCTGAAAAAAACAATTGGAAAATATCTTAACAGAAGAAATAGCCAAGAAGATAAGATGTATAAGGCAAAGAAATTTTGAATCAACAAATAAAATAGGGAGGTGGTTATCATATAGACTTAAAAAAGAAAAACAAAGAAGAATGATTACAAAGATAAGGATGGGAGACAAAATATATCATCTGCAAGAAGATATACAAAATATATTTCAAAAAGTTTATTTCAAACTATATAAAAAGGAAGAAATTAAAAATGAAGACATTAAGAAATATTTGGTAAATCAAGAGATATTAAAGATTCTGCCAGACCAACAGGAAATACTTAATGCGGAATTTATGGAGTTGGAATTAGAACATGTGATAAGCTGGATAAAGAAAGATAAAGCTCCAGGTCTGGATGGATTTACATCACTATATTACAAAACTTTTTTTGAAGAACTGAAACAACCTATGCTGGAAACATTAAATAAGATAACTTATGAAGGAATTCCAGATACATGGAATTCCACTAACATTACTCTAATTCCAAAAGAGGGAAAGGATGAAATGGAAGTTAAAAATTACAGACCAATATCATTATTAAATACGGACTATAAAATATATGCATTGATTTTGGCCTAGAGACTTAAAAAAGTTTTAGTAAATCAAATTAAAGAGGAGCAAACAGGTTTCCTCCCAGGCAGACAACTGAAAGACAATATAAGAAATATAAGAAATATAATAGAATACTATGAAAAGAGCAATGAGAAGAAAATGGCATTAATCTTTTTAGACACAGAAAAAGCTTTTGACAACGTAAATTAGACATTTATTATGGAAATATTGGAAAAAAATGGAGATGGGAAAAAACTTTTGTAAATGGATAAAGGAAATTTATAAAGATCAAACTGCTAAATTAATTATAAATGCTAATCTAGCAGAAGAGATAAAAATAACAAAGGGAACACGTCAAGGATGCCCGCTTTCACCACTTTTGTTTATAATGGTTTTGGAAATATTGTTAAATAATATAAGAAGATATGAGCAAATAAGAGGACTGAAAGTGGGAGGAATGGAATATAAACTGAGAGCATTTGCAGACGATCTCATTTTGATCTTGGAGGACCCTCTAACACAGACAGAACAAGTTTTGCGAACATTACGAAAATTTGGAGAAGTGGCAGGTTTTAAAATCAATTATGATAAGACAACAATTTGAACAGAAAACATGACAAAAGCAGAAAATGTGGAGTTAGAAAATAAAACCAATTGTAAAGTAAGAAATAAAATAAAATATTTAGGAATATGGATAACAAATAGAAACCTGGATTTATTTCATAACAATTACAAAACGAAGTGGTCTGAGATCAAAGCTGAAATGAATAATTGGTCAAAATTGAATATATCCTTGTCTGGCAGAATCGAAACGATTAAAATGATGATCCTTCCCAAGATGAACTTTCTATTCCAATGTATCCTGATTATACATAACAAAAAACCATTTAATGAATGGCACAAAGACATAAGGAGCTATATTTGGAATAATAAAAAAGCGAAGGTGAATTGGACAACCATGGCAAGAAATAAAAAAAGATGGAGGAAAGAACATTCCTGATTTGGAACTATATCACAAAGCAAATGCCCTAGATTGTATATCAGATTAGATAACATTAAAACAAAAAGAAGTTTTAGAACTGGAAGGCTTCAACAATAAATATGGGTGGCATGGTTACTTATGTTATGAAAAAGAGTTGGTTCATAAAGAGTTTAAACATCATGTGGTTAGGAAAGCACTTCTGGCCATATGGAATGAGATAAAAGAGAAAATATATAGGAAAATACCTTTATGGACCTCTCCAAATGAAGCCTTCCATAGGAAATGGACGACAATTAAAACATGTTTAAAATATAAAGATATAGTTACCATAGGCGAGGATTCTGAATTAAAAATGAAAACAATAGAAGAGTTAACAAAGATAGATCCAAATATTCAGTGGTTCACATATTTACAACTAAAAGAAAGATTCAAGATTGACAAAAAACTTCAAGGATTTGAAGATGAATTGATGGACTTAGACAAGATAATGTTACAATCTTCAAGACAGAAAATAAGCAAATTTTATAAGATATTAATGGAAATGAAACAAGAATTGGAAAAAATTTCTGACAATATGATCAAATGGGCAACTGATATAGGCAGG
>JAIPUX010001232.1:121506048-121517768 GCA_020142125.1 Phrynosoma platyrhinos
CCTGGTTGGCAGTCCATGGGGGGGGGTTCTTGCCTCTGCCTTAGGGCTGTTTAAGGCCATTGGGGTCTTGGGAGTTAGAGGCCAGTGCCTAATAGGGTCCCTATTTGGGACACTGGAGCACCCGAGGGGCTTGATTATCCAGAGAAATTTTTTTACTCTCTGGCTAGCAGCCCACGGGGCTGGTTCTTGCCCTTATTTAGGGCTGGTTAAGGCCTTTGGGGCCTCGTGAGTCAGAGGCCAGGGCCGAAAAAGGTCTCTGTGTGAGACACTTTGAGCATCCAGGGGGCTTGCTTGTCGGTGGGAATTTTTCTCCCCGGCTGGCATGGGGGGAGGTTCTTGCCCCTGCTTAGGGGCTGTTTAGGCCATTTCTTAGCAGTTCTGTTTCAGGTGTTAATTGATAAAGAATGACTTGGATCCATACTTTACTTAGAGAAGATTGAAACCAATGGAACATTAGTCCCATTCATTTAAATGGATCTACTTTAAATTTGACTAGGTCTAAACCCAAACAGTATTAGCATTATGTAGCGATGTTCCAGGGATACTGTAGGGGGAACGATGACCCTCTTTGGGGTTTACTGAAACTGAATGACATTCAGCCTCTTTCCGAATTCTCATCATAGTTTGGAAGTACCTGTAACAGCATGTTAGAACTATACTAAATACTCTTCATAACTTGTACGTAGCTGTAGAAAAAGTAAGGAAACTAATGAGAGAAGAAATAAAGATATTACATTCAGAAAAGCTAGTTTAAAACACTTTCCTTTCAGTCTCAAATAACAGGCATCACAGTTTATACATGTCTGCTCAGAAGTAAGCTTGGTGAGGTCTATTCCCAGAGAAATATGGACAGGACTGAAGCCTTATTTTCTTCATACACACACAAAAAGCCATATATATATATATATATATATATATATATATATATATATATATATATATATATACTGGTAGGCAAAGTCTTTAACACATTGAATATTTTCTCTGGTTGGAGAACAGGAGGTGTGATTTCTCATTTATGAGGGAAATTATTTAAAATGTTCAAGTAGGAAATAGCATCCAACTTCAGAAGTTACTAATGTTCAGTTTAAACCACTGGATACATATTGATATATAAGAAATATTTAGTGATTATGATTCAAGAAGTGACATTCAGATAATTGGTTCCCTCTAATGGTGTCCATCCAGCAACAGAAATGTGATGAAAATCCTCCAAAGTTCTTCATCCTCCCATGGCTTTTCAAATTTGTTCCAAACATTGGAAGATCCTTTAGATCAAATGGTGATATAGGACAATGCAGTAAGGGGGACAGCAAGAAAAAGTTTGTGTGTTAAGTCAAGTCATACAATGTTGTATATCATTCTAAATATATAATTGCACCAGGTTACACAGCAAATTAAAATAATACTGTAAGTAATTTAAGTCAAATAACATATTTAAACTTCATTTACAGAATTAAATTATGTTGATTCAATTTTTCAGTATCATAAAAACTGAATGATAACACAACTTTTATCCTAGTTGAGTTTCATTTGTGTGAACTGTCTATCTGATGCTATTTACATTCTTAGTTCAAAAGCAAAATATGCATCCTGAACAATATTGCCTAATGATTTCTGAGACAAAGCAGTATTTCTGATGTTACATTAAGCTGACAGCTTCTCAGATATGACCGAGAAGCTTATAATGAAAAGACTTTGTCATCTTTAGCATTGGGTTACAATGTCATGTATATAAACTTGAATGATGGTCAGAGGTTATATTTCCATGTGAATTTTGGGAGAAGTTATAATTGAGTATGAAAGGAAAAACTAGATTTGTTAGCACAGTGAGGGCTGTTGAATAACAGAGAAAGTTATTGCCTGGGGAAGGGAGTGTTGAAATAAGTTGCTATTTTAATTTTTTAGATTAATTCTAATTATCCCCTCTCTGATTATGTCTTTTAAATATATATTCAATTGATTTATGTAGGGAGTGCAATAACTCACAATTGGTGCAATGTCATTATGATAAATTGATCCAAGCTTCTCCTTTGGACCCATAATTCCACTTCAGTATAAAAGCCATGCCAATCATAGTGCAACAGAATTTAGGAATAAGACTATGATCTGTTATGATGTAATGTGTTAACTAATGAAAAAGAAAGAAAGAATTACAGTGACATTTGGGACCTCTACAGATGGGTGGCTGTGGGCTGTCCTGAGAAGCTGAGGATTGGGGCCGAAGCTGCCCCACATCCTGGCCCCAATCCACCCTTTAAGGGGCCTTCCAGAGCGGGCAGAAGGGGCACCCAAAGGGACGTCACACATCTCTTCCACATCCCTTCCAGGCCAGCGTGTCAGGACACATAGCTGGAACGATGTCATCAGAGTGCTTGCCATGTGCAATGGCAGGCGCTCCGATGACATCTTCAGGAAGGGGTTGGGGCGGCCGGCGTCTGGCTGTCCCTCCCCTTCCCCGGCTCCAAGACAGCACTTTGCGGAGAGCTATAAACTGAAAATTACATTTAAAATTTGGTGCAGCTGCTTTGTAACTGACAGAGAATAATAATAATAATAATAATAATAATAATAATAATAATAATAATAATAATAATAATTTATTTGTACCCCACTTTTTGCCGTAGCAATCAAGGTGGCTTACAGTTAAAAACAGATACAAACCCTGATAATAAAAATAATACCCCCATTAAAAATACATTAAATATTTAAAAAATTCTAGAGTTACAGGTATAGTAGTTACAAATGAACATTAATGGAAATGTGAAGTGGAGGCTGGAAAGAAAAAGACAAATCAGAGAGGTATGCTGGTGGATCACTTTCCAGAAGATTCATGTGTGTATCACTAACAAACAATTTCATCTGGCCCCATCCCCTGAAAAAGCCATAGGATGTTGGAGTGAAGAGATGCTCCATATGTGTTTGCCTATCCCAAAAATAGTCTAATCACAGACCATTGGCTCCCACCTTTCTTTTTAAGATTTCATGATCAAGTGTAGTAGTATTTTCTATGTTGGGTTCTCAGTTTTTCCTCAGATCAGCAAGAAATCAGTCCAACTAGATGGTGAAGCATGAAAGGTGACAGAGAACAATGAAACTGTAATTTAAAATATTTATACATATGTTTTAGTTCTGAAATGGACAGTGTACTACTACTTTGAAATAACTTGTGGATAACAAATAGCTGTACTCTGAACAATTACTCCTAAAATCTTGCATGGTCAAAAACATGCCAGAACTTTTAAAAAGTGTCTAGACAAGTCTATTAACAGTGCCTCAAAAATATTCAGTGAGTTTTCTGCTTGCTAATAGTGTTGTTTAAATGAATGTGCAAGCAAGACTGGAAAAATAGAAATAATTCTAATAAGATAGTATTTCCTTTTCTTTCCCAATCTATTCTGTGGCTTAGAAGTAATTTAAATTGCACAATACAGCATGGGAATTGTATAGGTTTTTTTAAAAATTGTATTAACAGTTTGTACAGCTTTTGCCTACACCTCAGATTGTAGTAAAGCACTGATTGTGAAGTCAAAGGCTTTCATGGCCAGCATCCAAGGGTTATTGTGGGCTTTTTAGACTGAGCCTGTGTTCTAGAAGAATTTCTTCCAGACGCTCTGCCTGCATCTGTGGCTGGCATCTTCCATGACAGTCACAGATGAAGGTGGAACGTCAGGAAGAAATTCTTCTAGAACATGGCCTCAGAGTCCAAAAATCCCACAAAACCCCAAAGCACTGATTATTTCCTAAGTAACATTTTCCCATCTTAGATTTGCTTACTTAGAATCAGGTTGCACTGCTGTTACCTGAGTTTACTTCCTAGTAAAAATACATAGGATTAGTCAGGATTCTATGTTTCTCACAGGAATCTGACCATCAAAGGGTGATGCATATGGAGGGGGGAGGGAGTAATCAAAGGGAAAGGCAGATGGGCATTGTAAATAGTAGCTGAGACATTGAGGTAGGTTTATGACTGGGATGAGAGTTTGCCTTCCCATCCCAGGCGATGAAAGGAGATGGACTTAGAAGAACTAAATTTCAAAGATCCTTTGATATGGACAAATAGATTACTGGAGAGGGGGAAAAGGGGGTTTGAACAGAGGACTTTAAAGTATGGGTTTGGTGGGAGATCCTTAGAGTTGTTTCTAAAAGGATTGCTGTGGTGAAGTATCTTGATTCCAGAATAAATCTATAGTGAGTTTACACTTAAAGATGTTTTTCCTGGTTGCACTGGCACAAAGAAGTCTGAACACCATTTTTTATGGATAACAAATTGGCCACAACTTTATTCATCTGGACAGAGTCTGAAACAATAACTTTTACATCCACAAATTTTATTTATTTATATCTTTCTTCTTGATACATGTGTATGTGCGCATCCCATAACACCTGAGGCAATCTTCAACTTAATAAACCCTCCACGGATCACTCACTAGGCCCCCCAATGGCCTTGGCACTGGCCTCCAGCTCTCAAGGCCCCAGTGGCCTTAACCAGCCCTAAGCATGAGGAAGAACCACCCCCGTGGGCTGCTAGATGGAAAGTAATGTCATTCAGTTTCAGTAAACCCCAAAGAGGTCATCATTCCCCCTACAGTATCCCTGGAACATTGCTACATAATGCTAATACTGTTTGAGTTTAGAGGTAGTCAAATTTAAATAGATCCATTTAAATGAATGGTCTAATGTTCCATTGGTTTCAATCTTCTCTAAATAAAGTGTGGATCCAAGTCATTCTTTATCAATTAACACCTGAAACAGAACTGTTAAGAAAGTGGCATGTATCCCTATACTGCATCTTTGAGGCATTCTTTGTGTTATTTTGGCAGTCAGCAAAATTTTTGATTTTCTTATACTGCCATGGTGCTTTTTTAATGGACGTACTTCTTTTTATCAAAGCAATTTTAAAACTATTTGTATCAATCACATTGACAGTGGTGCTTATTTTTTTAATAACTTCCTTTATCATATGTAGTTATTTGTATATCTACATTTCAATATGATGTATATGTTTTAATATTCTATGCCTTGGAGCACTATTTTTCTACTGTTGTGTTTAAATATTGCATTATGCACAGTTATACATTTGTATTAATCTTCACAATTGTATGTTGAAGAGCATGTCATTGTCTGAGTTTATTACAACTGTATCCCTTATTTTTGCTGTTAACTTGAAAAATGTCTACAATCTAAAAACTGATGGCCCGTCTGCTGCCATTTGCAGCAGTGGGAAGGTTTTGTTTATAAAAGAAAGGAAGGAAACTTCTGTTGTTGCTTCTCTTCTGGGTATATCACCCCCATGCATATTAATAGCATTTCTCATATTCTTTGAAAAATACAGTGAGCCCTCCACATTCACTGGTGTTAGGGGTACAGGACCCCGTGAAAATGGAAAAACCACAAATAAAAAAGTCTGGTCAACATCATCCAGATGTTATGCTGGAGGACCTAGAAATTCCCAGAAAGAACATATTACTTGAATCCATGGATAATCAAATATCTAAAAGTCAAAGCTACAAATGTGGAAAGCCAAAATGATGTGCAAATTTAAGCGGGTGTTCAGTTCCAGGGGAAACTTGCAGCACAACCCTTATTTTGATATTACTAATCTATGACTTTTTGTTGCAAGTTCTAATCTTCTTTTATTTTGTTTTATTTAGAACAACTATGTCCTTTATCTAGATCACCTTTACAAGCATGAATATTCCCAAACAACTATTGGTATTTTCCAACTGCCTTCTCTCATTGCTGCCATCTTCTTTCTGAAAGTCAAGAAAAAAATGTGATGTAGCAGAAAGAAGTAGAAGAAACAACACTAGAAGCAGCTATGGCCCCACTGGGAATTCTGGGATTCACATTAGTGGGAAATGGGTTTTGGGAGCATTCCAACCATCATTACCTTCCCCTGTCCTAAGGGGGAAAATGGGGTCTTGGGGAAAGGGAGGTATTGCTTTGTATGACTGAGGTGAATACAACACTGCTTACTATAGGCACGATGTAGTAAAACTTTGTTCACCCTGGCCCTGCTTAGAAAGGGGCATATATTTATATCAGATGAACATACTAGAATCCAGATACGTAACTGGATTCATACTATAGTAAAAGAACAAAATTTTATATCAATGAAGGCTTCTCAGCCCCAAGAATAGCTGGAAAGTAAGTTATTTCACCCAGATGTGGAGGATAATCTCTCCCCCCCCCCCCAATAATGGAGGCTGCTTATGCAATCTTGCTTTGGGATTTTCTTATTCTAAGGAATTCTGTCATCACATTATGTTAGACCACATTATCCTTGAAGTTCTCCCCAATGCTTTGATTATATTGTGTTTGAAGTTAAGTATCTTCTAAATATCTGTATTGCAAAGGTGTTTTCTCAAATGTCAAATCAGTGGGATTCAATTTCTTTTCATGTAGCCCTTTGCTGCAGGCAATAATTTACAGGCGGTGATGTCATTATTGAAGCAGACTGCTCTAACTTAGACTCTGAATGTTTGTCAGATAAAGGATAATCACTGAAGTCTGCTTGCATAAATCGGAGCACCCAAAACCTTTTCCTCCCAAAGGTTAATAAAAACAGCATGCAACCATTTAATATTTCTATTTTGTTTGCAAAGATTAAAGGATTTATTGCATCTTGGATTGAATCTGTGTAACTTAAAAAGTATTCTGTTGAAAAATATGGTTACCTGGCATTTCTGCAAACACTATAGAGAAGTTTGGTTGTTGTTGTTGTTTTAAAAAATCTATTGGCTACCTACTGTCAAAACCTTGATAGAATTTAAGCATATAAATTGGACACAACTACTTTCAAATACATCTGTAAATACTACTTTAAGAGGAATAGGCATGGTGACTAGTTCAAATAGATTATCACCCCAGTTCTGTGATAGATTAATTCATTCATTAGATTTACATCATGATATTCCTCAAAAAAGCAAAAGGTGGATAAAATTGAGATAATCTTTAAAAAGTGATTCCCAAACTTGGCCCTCCAGATATTGTGGACTTCAGGCCTTTGCAGACTGCCAAAATAGTGCACATTAAATTGAGGCACTGCCCTGGCTCAGTGCTAGGGAATCATGGGAATTGTAATTTATTGTGGCACTAGAGCTCTCTGACAGAGAAGGCTCAATGTCTCAGAAAAAAATACAATTCCCATGACTCCCTAGCACTGAGCCAGGGCAGTACCTCAATTTAATGTGCACTATTTCTGGCAGTCTGCAAAGGCCCATCAATTCCCAGAAGCCCCAGTCAGCTTGACCAACAGTCAAGAATTTAGAGAGGTGAAGTCACAAACATCTGGAAAAAACAAGGTTTGGGAACCACTATTTTAAAATGATCTGGTGACAGTGGTTATGCCAAGACTGACTTAGCAAATCCACTCAGTAAGCTTAATATCTGAATAGGGATCTGATTCTAGATATCACTAATCCAACTTGAACCCCTATCCATAGCAGCACAGTGACTAATAATGGTAAACTCCCATTATTTGTTTACATTATGAACTTCCTTGAGGGTTCTCAGGGAAAAAATAATTGCATATAATCTGATTGTTCCTCTTGGCTCATGGTGTAGGAAGATGTCATGCTGATTATGCCACCCATATAAACTGTAATTATATTAGTTCTTGAATATTATAATTTAATTTGTCTTGTACTCACTCCATGCCACTGGTCATGACAGAGAATTGTATGTAAATCCATCTGCTCCCCACACAAAACCCACATACCTTTGAACAGGGTGAGCATGGCAGCCAGTATGGGACAGCAACCATATGAAACACAAGAAATTTTCAAGATACTCAATTGACTTAAGTAGAGGGGATTCACTTAATAGAAAAGAAAAGGGTGTTTGTTAAGGTGGTGTAGGCACATTATTCATAAAATAGAGCAAAAGTTTCATTTAAACTAATGCATTAATATTAATTATTGTTTATCTAGGATTTTAGGGAGTTGTAGCCCACCACATTTAGAAGGAACTAGGTTTTGCAAGACATTATTATAAAATGAATTTATTTATTTATTATATTTATTTATATCTCACCCCCCCCCCATAAAAATTGGGATTCAAAGCAGCTCACAGTTTAAAAGAATAA
The DNA here is from genome assembly GCA_020142125.1 of Phrynosoma platyrhinos. Classification (NCBI taxonomy): domain Eukaryota; kingdom Metazoa; phylum Chordata; class Lepidosauria; order Squamata; family Phrynosomatidae; genus Phrynosoma; species Phrynosoma platyrhinos. Next base: position 121,514,138 of record JAIPUX010001232.1, read on the forward strand.
AATTGAAAACATACAAAAAGCTAGCAATAACATAGAATCAAACTGTTACAGTATTAAAAACACATGATACATAGAAAGAATAAATGCAATTTTAAAAGATAAAAGCATATAAAAACAGGACTATTAAAACTGTACAGCACCCCAACCCATTCTTCTTTTTTAAAGTTTTGTGCTTTTTTAAAAAAAAAACTTGTCTGAATAAAAAGGTTTTACCCTGTCAATGGAAAGACAAGGAAGGGGCTACTTTCCAGCCAACTTTTCTTAACCAGCCCACTTTTTTCATCAAACAGGAGATTTTAGTATAAAGGTAAAAATATTCTCTGTTGACAAGGTTGTCAAGATATGTCCAACCATAGAGGGCAGTGTTATCAGAGACTACTCTGTGGTCATGTGGCCAGCATGATTGCACAGAATGCTGTTTACCTTCCCAACAAAGTGGTACCTATATATCTACGTGCATTTGCATGCTTTTGAACTGCTAGATTGGCACAAGCTGGGACTAGTGACAAGAGCTCACCCCATCCTGCAGCACCCAGGCTTTCAACAACAAACCTACTGATCTTGCAATTAACAGAGTCAGTGTCTTAACCACTTGAGCCACTGCATCCCTCTACATTCTGGTATACAGAAAGACAAAATAAAGATTACATTCCTAGGGTTGTCATAAGTTAAAGCCAACTCAGTTACAAATAATAACAAAGTGTGCTTTAGAAAATAAATTGTTACCACACAATTATTACTGTTAAAGTAATTTATCACTGGGCAAGTCACATGTTCTCACCCTCAGAGGAAGGCAATGGCAAACCCTCTCTGAACAAATCTTGCCAAAAATAAGTCCTTTATAGGTTCACCTTAGGGTCACCATAAGTTGGAAATGACTTAAAGGCACACAACAAAAGTTATTTCATTTTATTTATTTATTTGGAGTATTATACCCCACTCTTCAGCCACAAGGGCTCTCACAGGGCCTTACAAATGGTTAATTAGATGATTCCCTGCCCAGTAGCTTACAATATAAAAATATGACAGAAATGAAGAAGGGAATGGCAGTGGGTAAGGGGATCAGGTCCAGCAGTTCTTCTCTCCTTCTAAGGCCTGGACCATGGCAGATGGACTGGAGGGTGGGCTCTCTTTCTTAATCTGGACTATGCCAGAGAAGTAATGTAGGAAACAGATCCTTGTCTCTGTCAAGAAAAAGGACAAACCTTTGCCCCCTATACCCAGTACAAGAATAAAGTGCAAGTGTAAAGAGCAGTACCTGCTGAATCAGGGTTTCAGTCCTGCAAAGACCTAGACCACTGAGGAAAGGAGAAGTCCAAAGCAGTAACAAACACAACAGCCTCCTCCTTCCTACAGGTCTCTATGGTCCTCAGTCACTCTGCTGGATGTTGTTTGGTAAGGCTTCCCTTTAATTCCTGTTTTTATAGTTCAACCAGGCAAGGCAGCTGTGCTGGGTGGAGGTCTATCTCCTGAGGGCTTCAGTCCTGCAAAGAGAAAGACTTCTGAGGGAAGCAGAGGTCCAAGGCAGCAGCAAATATAGCAGCCCCTTCCTTCCTACAGCCCCCTGATGGTCTCTGTGCTCCTCAGTCTCTCTCCTGATGGCTCATTTCTCCCTCAGAGGCCACAGCAGTGGCAGTTGGCCACCACCCAGTAACATAACCAAAAAAGAAAGACAAGCCATCAAGGATCTCAATTTGGACACAGAAATCATCATTCTCACAGCAGACAGAGGCAATGCCATGGTAATCATGAACACAAAACAATACAAACAAAAAAATTGAGGAACTCTTGGATCCTATAATTACAAAAACCTCAAGCAAGACCCAACTAACAAAATTGCCAGGAAAACAAATACCTTGATAAAGAAATCGTCAATTCAGACAACCATATACCAGAATCTATGCAAATCTGAGGCTCTCCCACCAAGACTGTATGGACTACAGTTCTACAGGGATTCCATTCCACTCTGACCCATACTGGCACCACTGGATCCTCCACATATGACTTGGCCAAGTTTCTGGTTACACAATTACAAACCCATATAGGGCAAAACCTCACTATATCAAGGACTCAGCTCACTTCATAGAAAAAAAATCAACAACCTCATACTCAAACCTGGAGACAGACTAATCAGTTTTGATGTGATCTCTCTGTTCACCAAAGTCCTCATAATGGACACTATGGTACTTATCCAACAAATTTTCCAGGAAGACATCACAGCCCTGTTTGAACATTGTCTCACCACAAGCTACTTCCAGTGGGACAACGAATTCTACAAGCAGAGAGATGGGGTAGCCATGGGAAGCCATCTAAGCCCTGTGACACAAAACTTTTGCATTTGCATGCTTTAGAACTGCTTTCGAACACTTTGAAAAACAAGCCCTGGAAACAGCAGCAAAAAAGCCCACAACATGGTTCCAATATGTGGACAATATAATAATAATAAATAATATTTTTTTTATTTATAGCCTGCCCCTCTGCGCAGCAATTGGGGTGGAGTACAACAGTATTAAAACAGAGCAAAGTTAAGAACATACCATACTTTTACCATTTGGACCCACTTTTACCATACTTTTACCAAGAACATACCATACTTTTACCATTTGGAGCCACAGAGAAGTGTTTTTGTCAATAGTCTCAAATATTTGATAAGGAGGGCTTTAAACTGAGTCATGTTGGGCAGGGAGACAGTATCTTGGTATATTCCGGCATATAAGACAACTGGGTGTATAAGACGACTCCCAATGTTTCCAGTTAAAATATAGAGTTTGGGATATACCCGCTGTATAAGACGACCCCTCTTCCAACACACACCAAATAAAAATTTTAAAAAAAATCAGATTTGATTTCGATATGGTAATTGTAATTCAAATGCTTATGACATGCAGGTACCTAACAGGAAAACTGTCACTTATAAACACAACAAACTACAGCTCCCATGTTCCCTAGCATTTATTTCTGCAATGTGTTTTGGACCTTACTTTTTAAAAAATAGTCCAGATTTAAATGCTGCTTTAAAAAATATTTCCATCTCCCAGTTATGAGATGGTTGGGGGGAAATGAGAAAGTGTTGTTGGGGGGAAGGACTGCCAATATACATGGTAATGCATTTTGGGGAATGGACAATTTGCAGCCAAGTAAGTGACCCTGAGCATGTCACACACTCTCAGCCTCAGAGGATGGTAATGGCAACCCCCATTTAAAGAAACATGCCAGGAAAACCCCATGATAAGATTGCCTTAGGGTTGCCATCAGTCGGAAAGGACTTGAAGACACACAAGAACAACAAAAAAGTCTGCCATTCTTTCATAGGTAGTACATTGGAATAGGAGCCAGCATGATGTAGTGGTTTGAGTGTTGGACTACCACTCTGGAGACCTGGGTTTGATCCCCCACTCTGCCATGAAACCCACTGGATGAACTTGGACAAGTCACACACTCTCAGCCTTAGGGGAAGGCAATGGCAAACCTCCTCTGAGCAAATCTTGCCAAGAAAACCCCATGATCACCATAAGGCAGGAATAATTTGAAAGCACACAACATACACATATAACTTCAAAGTTAAGGAAATTGGTTCTTCTTTAGATAAATCTTCAAGGGTACTTTCTCCCTCTCTCCCTCTCTCTCTCTC
>JAIPUX010001232.1:121517868-121530128 GCA_020142125.1 Phrynosoma platyrhinos
TACCCTTGATGTGGTCTTCAGTACAGAACAGGAATATCTGTGGGTGGAAATAATAAATATCTCTGCATTGTCATGGATGGATCATTTACTGATCAAGGCAGAGCTAAGAACCACTGTCTGCCCTACTGGGGGTGGTGGACCTATTAGAATGGTCCGCCCTCAAAGGCAAATGGATCCAATTGGATTCCAGAAAGCCCTAGAGGGTTCAGTGATTGGTAACGCTAGTGATTCTGTCGAAGCTTTCGTTAATACCTGGAACATCGATCTTGGCAAAGCTATCAGCACAATCACTCCCAAGAGTCCTTTCCAACCTGCCTCAAACCATAAGCCATGGTACAGTGGGGAGCTGAGGAAGATGAAGCAGGTTGGATAATGACTAGAATGCATCTGGCAGAAAACTCGACTCTTATCTGACAAAACTCGTCATAGGAACTTTCTTCATTATTATTGAGAGGCAATATGTGCAGCGAAGATATCTTTCTGTTCTGCTCGTATTGGTCTGCAGAGTCTCATCCAACAGAGCTGTTTAGTGTAGTAGGGGAACTGACACGGGTTCATCCTGCACATAACCCCTTGCTTCACCTGACAATGCCCTGCTGTGATGTGTTTAACAACTTCTTTGCAGATAAAATCTCTCAGATAAGAGCCGACTTAGATGCCAGTATTGACATAGAATCCACAGACAAGGTGTCCAGCAACTCCGTTACTGAGATTTTATTGGATCAATTTCAATCTGTGAGTACCAATGATGTGGACAAGCTCCTTGGTAAAATGAGGAAAACTACTTGCCCTCTCAATCCTTGCCCTTCATGGTTGGCCATCCAGGGTGGGGATGCTCTGAGAGTGTTCCTTAATGACATAATCAACACATCCTTTAGGGAAGGCTCTGTTCCATCTTGTTTAAAGGAAGCTGCGGTTAGGCCATTTCTGAAAATGCCCTCCCTAGACCCCTTGGATATAAATAACTATAGGCCTGTTTTGCTTTTACCATTTTTGAGCAAAGTGATCAAGGTGGCAGTGGCTCTCCAACTCTAAGCTGTCTTGGATGAGACCAATTATCTAGATCCATTTCAAACTGGCTTTCGGACTGGGTTTGGAGTTGAAACTGCCATGGTTACCTTGACTGATGACATGCATATAATAAATAATAATAATAATAATAATAATAATAATAATAATAATAATAATAATAATAATAATAATAATATTTATTTATATCCCGCCCCTTTGAGATCATTTGGGGTTGCTAACAACAATAAAAATACAATATAAAATACAACAAAATCTAATTCCCTCCCCCCCTTAAAAAGTTATTAAACCAATTACAAGTTAAAAATCAGCAATTAAAACACCTCAATAAATATACAACAACACACAACAGCAGAGGCAGTTCTCATTAGATCTTCAAGGGGGGGGCTTTTGAACTTCTCTAAGGGGAGGTTCCTGAGGCTGGGATTATTTATTCTTGAAAGGCCTGCCAGAAGAGATCCATCTTGACAGCCTTTTTAAAGCTGTCTAAAGATGTCAATTGACAGATCTCGTCTGGCAGGTTGTTCCACAGTCTGGAGACGACAACAGAAAAAACCCTCTGGGAGGTAGCCGAAAACCTAGATCTTTGAGGCTGCAGTAAATTCCTCCCAGAGGACTGGAGTGCATGGGGAGGATTGTATGGGAGGAGACGATCCCTGAGATAGCTTGGACCCAAGCCATTTAGGGCTTTAAAGGTGATAACCAACATTTTGTATTGGGCCCAGAAACCAATAAGCAGCCAGTGGAGGTACCTTAATACCGGAGTAATATGGTCCCTCCTAGATGTTCCTGACACTACCCTCTCTGCAGTATTCTGTACTAATTGTAATTCCGGGTCAAACACAAGGGTAGACCCATATAGAGCGCATTACAGAAATCCAGACGTGAGGTTACCAGTGCGTGTACAACAGTCTCGAGATCCCTTACTTCCAGAAAAGGGCGCAGCTGGCGTATCATTTGAAACTGTTAACAGGCGCTCCTGACTGTCACATTTACCTAATTCACCATCAGGAGCAGCGAGTCAAGGAGCACCCCCAGGCTGCAAACACAGTCACTGGAGGAGAGTGTGACGCCATCCAGGACTGGAGGTTGCAGCCCAATTCTTGGTTTCGGGGCCACTACCGTGAGCACCTCCATCTTGCCTATATTCAGCTTCAAGCTGTTTTTCCTCAGCCAGCCCATTACTGCCCAAAGACATTCATTGAGAGAAGAGATGCCATCATAATTCAAAGTCGACGAATGAGACACGTAGAAATAGATCTGGGTGTCATCAACATACTGATAATACCCAGCTCTATAACTCCATACGATCTCACCCAACGGCTTCATATAGATGTTAAATAACATTGGGGACAGTATAGTACCCTGTGGAACCCCACAGGTGAGCTCCTATTTACTGGAGCAACTGTCCTCGAGCAGCACCCTCTGAGACCTACCTGAGAGGAAGGACCAGAACCACTGCAATTCAGTGCCTCTGATACCTAACCCCCTCATGCGGTCCAAGAGGATGCCATGATCTATTGTGTCAAAAGCCACTGAGAGGTCTAGGAGCACCAACAGGGTCACACTACCCCTGTCGATGCTCAGATGCAGATTGTTGGTCAAGGTAACCATGGCAGTCTCAACCCCAAAGCCTGTCCTAAAGCCAGTTTGAAATGGGTCTAGATAATCGGTTTCATCCAAGACAGTCTGGAGTTGAAGAACAACCGCCGTCTTGATCACCTTGCTCAAGATTGGTAACAAAGAGACTAGCCTATAGTTCTTCATATCCAGGGGGGTCCAAGGAAGGTTTTTTCAGAAGTGGACTAACAGCCCCTTCCTTCAAACAGGGTGGAATATATCCTTCCCTGAAGGACGCGTTGATGATGTCCACAAGGAACTTCCTCAATGCATCCCCCCATGGATGGCCAGTCATAATGGGCAAGGGTCGAGAGTTTTCCTCACACTACCAAGGAGCTTGTCCATGTCATCGGTACTCGCAGATTGCAACTGATCCAGAATAACTTCATCGACGGAGTCGCTGGACATCTCTTCTAAAGCAAAGCAGCTTCATTTATATACCGCTTCATATCACGCATGAGATGTCTAAGCGGTTTACAACTGTGAGCTGATTGCCCCCCAACAAGCTGGGTACTCATTTTAGTGACCTCGGAAGGATGCAGGCCTGAGTCGAGCCTCAGCCCTGGCTGGTATTGAACTCTCAACCTTGTGGTCTATGAGTGAGTGGCTGCAGTACAGGCATTTAACCACTGTGCCATCAGGGCTGATTCTACAATTTCCATTATAAGACTGGTGTCTAAGTCAGCTCTTATCTGAAAGATTTTATCTGCAAAGAAGTTGTTAAATGCGTAGCAGCAGGCTGTTGTCAGGTTAAGTAAGGGATTTGGCACAGGGGGCACCTGTGTCATTTCCCTCACCACCCTAAACAGTTCTACTGGACGGGACACCTGCAGGCACAATACATGCAGAGGAGAAGGCTCTCTTCACTGCAAGTATTGCCTCCCAATAGGAAGAAAGAAAGTTCCTATGGTGAGTTCTGTCAGATAAGAATAAAATCTTCTGCCATTTGCTCTCTAGTCATCCAAATCTCTTCATTTTCTTAAGCTCAGGTGTATACCATGGCTTATGGTTTGAAGCGGGATGGCAAGGACGCTTGGGAGTGATCGTGTTGATGGCCATGGTGCGATTCAAGTATTCACCAAGGCTTCAACAGGGTTACCGGCATTTCCAGCCATTAACCCCTCCAAGGTTTTCTGGAATCCAATTGGCTCCATTAGCCTCCGAGGGCAGACCATTCTAATGGGCCCCCCACTCCTGGAGGGGCGGATAGAGGCTCTTAGTTCCATCCTAACCAGGAAATGGTCTGTCCATGACAAGGCAGTGGTTTGTTTAACCTCTGCCCATGGAAGTTCCTGTTCTGTACTGAAGACCACATCAATTGTATAACCTGCACAGTGTGTAGGCTTGGAGGCCAATTGGGATAGACCCATGTTAGTCATGGTATCCATGAACTCCTGAGCTGTGCCTGTTAAACTGGTCTCGAGTGGGATGTTGAAGTCCCCCAGGACTAAAATTCTAGGGTACTCCAACAGCAGCTGCAAGACCAAATCTGTTAGGGAGTCTGCTAGACAATGGGGTGGCCAGTAGACTAGCAGAATCCCTAAACTATCCCTGGTCCTCAGGTTCAGGTACATGAACTGGAAGTGGACTGTCATCCGGACAGGTATCCTGGTCAGAGTCAGGTTGTTCTTATAAACCAGAGCCACTCCACCCCCCTGCCCACTTTCCCTCACCTGCTCACTAACAGCATACCCTGTTCAACAGGAAAGAAGAAACCCTCAAAGTAAACAAGATATGGCTACCAGTCTTACAAAATAAGAAAATCAGCACTCAGCAAATGCAAATGGGAAACCAACCAGAGTCAGGGGCTTTCCCAGCAGACAATAGCAGACAATATCCTTGATTGCATATTCTCACCTGGAAGCCATGCCATTAACAACAGAACAATACCTATTCAACACAGAACAATACACAGTTTACAGGAGAATAGCAGACAATAACCTTGATTGCATACCCTGAAGCCATGCCATTTACAACAGAACAATACCTATTCAACACAGAACAACACACAGTTCACCTGGGAACCACTCCTCCCTACCCAGGGTCTCACAGTATATATAGACCCATTCTTTTCCATTTCAGTTTTTTCTGAAGATGCCAGCCACAGATGCTGGTGAAACGTCAGAAAGAAACTCTTCTAGAACATGGCCACACAGCCTAAAAAACCCACACAAAACTATAGATATGCGTCTTGTTTCTGACCGACCTGGCATTGCAAAGGAGCAGAATGAGGTTCTGTGGAATGGTTGGTCTGCTCTCCAAACCAATCTGGGAAACAGAGGGAACTGAAGGTGGGATAGCTCTCAAACAGCAATCCCACCTTCTTTTGTAACATATGTTCACTCTGTTCCGTCCATATCTCCCATTCCCCAACACAACTCCAATTGCCGTCCCCTCCTCATTCCCAACCTCAGGTAGAGAAGGGGAAAATAGGGCCACAAAAGAGTGGGGTAGATGGAATTAGAATTGAGCATCAACAGGGGTAGTTTGACCCTGCTGGTGCTCTTAGATCTCTCAGCAGCTTTTGATACAATCGATCACAGCATCCTCTTGGACAGCCTAAGGGGGTTAGGAATCAGAGGCACTGCCTTGCAGTGGTTCTGTTTCTTCCTCTCGAATAGATCCCAAAGGGTGCTGCTCGGGGACACTTGCTCCAGTAAAAAGGAGCTTAAATGTGGCATCCCACAAGGCACTATACTGTCCCCAATGTTATTTAATATCTATATGAAGCCTCTGGGAGAGATTATTCAGAGACGTGGGGCTGGGTGTTATCAGTATGTTGATGACGCCCAGATATACTTCTCCATGTCCCAGTCATCAGCCTCAACTTCAGATGGCATCTCTCCTCTTAATGACTGTCTTAGGGTGGTAATGGACTGGATGAGGAAAAACAGATTGAAGCTGAATCCAGATATAACGGAGGTACTCACAGTAGCAGCCCCGAAACCAGGTATTGGGATGCAACCTCCAGTCCTGGATGGGATCACACTTACCACGAAGGACTGTGTTCGCAGTCTTGGGGGAGGGCTCTTAGACTCGTTGCTTCACATGATTAATCAGGTGAATGCAACAGTCAGGAATGCCTGTTATCAGTTTCAGCTGATATGCCAGCTGCCCCCTTTCCTGGAAGTAAGGGACTTTGAAACTTGGTACATGCTCTGGTAATCTCCCGTCTGGATTTCTGTCATAGGCTCTACATGGGGCTATCCTTGTGCTTGGTCCAGAAACTTCAATTAGTCCAGAATAAGGCAGCCAGGTTGGTCTCTGGTACATCTAGAAGAGACCACATCACACCCATCTTAAAAAGACTTCACTGGTTGGCGATCAGTTTCCGGGCCAAGTACAAGGTGTTGGTTATCACCTTTAAAGGTTACATGGCTTGGGTCCATCCTATCTTTGGGACCATCTCCTTCCATATAATCTCTCCTGCACACTACGGTCCTCTGGGAGGAATTTGCTTCAACCTGCTAAGACTTGACTGTCAACAACCTCCCAGAGGGCTTTTTTTGGAAACTGCTCCCAGATTATGGAATGGCCTGCTGGACGAGATCTGTCAAATTACCAACCTAGACAGCTTTAAAAAGGCTGTCAAGATGAATCTCTCCTTGCAGGCCTTTCCTCATTAAATTCCTGCCAGAGTAAGTTAATTTCCTCCCATCTGTTGCCACATCTTGCCATACTATTTATTGCTTGTGGGATTCCAATTAGATTGGTTTTAACATCTACTGTTGCAAATTACTAAAATTGTTTTATTGTTGTTAATTGTTTTAATTTCATGATGTTCATAATTTCATGATGCTTAATACTGTTTTAAAGGGAAGGTGGGTTTGGGAGGGTTTATTGTGAGATTTTATTGGTGTAAGCCACCCCAATTGCTTTGGTAGAGGGGCGGGATAAAAATAAATAAATAAATTATTATTATTATTATTATTATTATTATTATTATTATTATTATTATTATTATTATTATTATTATTAACTGGACTCTATAGGCTAATGGTTACTCCAGCAGGCAGACCCAGAAACGGAAGTTATTTTTACCATACAGAATAGTGAAACTAATAAGGAAACAAACCTCCAAATGGTCTACAAACTGACCAAGAAAATCCAGGAAATGCTGTACTCAGTGAAGGACAGGAGAAACCCTCTCACAGGTACAGAAGTTTCCTGCATTCCATGCAGCTAGAGACAAGTCTCCATAGGGACCACAAAATACAGTGTTCAAACACAAATCAAAGAATAGGAGAGACATTGCAGAATGGGCCAGCCAGAAAAGTCAGCAGTAGCAGAACACGTTATAAACCAACCCGGGCATAAAATGCTATTTGAAAACACTGAAATTCTGGACCATGCCAAAAACTATCAGGTCAAAATGCACAGGGAAGCCATTGAAATCCACAAACACCTGGACAACTTCAACAGGAAAGAAGATGTTGATTTATTGATGTTGTGTGCTTGAAATGCAGCAGAACTAGGAAATTGGCTTCCTTCATCAGCCATCTCATGCTGAAAGCATGCAGACAAAATCATGTAGCTCCAAAGTAGAGCTTTATTGTTCCATAAAATAAAAATAATATATATATAGATATAGATAGATAGATAGATAGATAGATAGATATAGATATAGATATAGATATAGATATAGATATAGATAGATAGATATAGATATAGATATAGATATAGATATAGATATAGATATAGATATAGATGATATAGATACAGATATAGATATAGATATATAGTCAATCATAGGATCACATCTTGCTGATGTGGTAGAACAGAAGAGTTACAGATCCATGTTTCCAGATCCAGAAGTTACATTGTAAAAGCAATATAAGCATATTATAGTTCAGAAATTAACTCCATGGTTAAATCCATTGCAGAGCACACACACACAAGAAGAAAGCATGAAATATAAACAATTATAGACAAAGAGATTTCTCGGCCCTGCCCTTACTCCACCTCCTGGGTGTTAACCTTATGCTGATTGGATGTTGCCCATATGATGTGTTTTAACCCAGCTCCTTGCTGTCCATCATCCACTCATGTGACTCCTTTCCCATGATCTCATATTGTTTTGAATTTTCATTATCTGTTGCTCCTGTTTCTTAGCTAAAAACTGTTCATGTTATGACTCTCTGGCCATCTGGACTGATTTGTCTTTGTCTAGATGTTGTTCTTATGAGGAAAATTCCACACACACATCTCCACATTTCACTTTTGACTGTATAATTCATCCTTATTCCAACAGAAGAAACCCTGAAAATGAACAAAGTTTGGCTAGCAATCCTGAAAAACACCAAAATCAAGACTCAGCGCATGCAAATGAACTTCACCCAGGAGCAGGGGTTTTCTCAACAGACAATGGATCACTAATTAAATAGACACTAATCCTTCTTGCATATCTTCCCACCCTGAGGCCTTGCCATTCAACAACAGAACAATACACAGATTAACATGCAAATCAAATCCTCTCAACCAAAAGTCACACATTATATATATACCCCTCTCACTTCTATTCCACCATTCTCTAAAGATGCCAGCCACAGATGCAGACAAAATGTCAGGAAGAAATTCTTCTAGAACATGGACTCACAGCCCAAAACCCCCATAGAAACTGATGTAGGAAGTACATTTAGTGGGTAATAATCCTAGGAAGTAGCAGCACAAAACTATACCTTTCTGTTTCCATAAGACATTCTCCCAAACAAGCAAGCAAGCAAACAAGCAATTTAGGATTGCAGATGATGTCTTGCTGAACACACTGAGATTTCCACATCTCTGCAATGACACTTATCAATTTCAATATCTGATTCCTTCATGGACCAGGATCAGTGTTTACCTTTTTCAAAATGCCCACCTTTGAAATTATGTCTTCTCAACTACTAACCGAAATTGGGTTTAATGTCTGTTATCTATGCTTAAAAATGGGAGTGTACTTTCATTTTATAAGTCTGTTTGTATAGTCTTGTTTATTAGAGGGCATGTGTTTGTGTGCAGGCATGCAGTTCCCCTGGTTGGCTGTGATGTTTGCATGTTGATGAATCACTTATAGGTAAGGTAAAGGTTTTCCCTGTTGAAAAGGTTTTCAAGTCGTGTCCAACCATAGGGGGCAATGTTCATCTCCATTACTAAGCCTAAGAGCCAGCATTGTCAGAGACTACTCTGTGATCATGTGGCCAGCATGATTGCACAGAATGCTGCTTACCTTCCCACTGAAATGGTATCTATTTATCTACTTGCATTTACATGCTTTCAAACTGCTAGGTTGACAGAAGCTGCGACTAGTGACAGAGCTCACCCCATCATGCAGCATCCAGGTCTTGAACTGCCAACCTGCCAATCTTGCTATCAACAGAGTCAGTGTCTTAATCACTTGAGTTACTGACAGCCTTGGCAGACGGCTTATTGAGCCATCTTGGAGGCAGGGAAGAGGATGGGCAGCCACACGCACGGCGCCCCTTCCTCTTGCCGAAGTTGCCCTCAGAGCTGCCGGCCCTCCGCACGGCCAGTGCTCCGAGGGCAACCTCCCACCGCAGCGTCCGCACACGCTGTGGCGGAAAAGTCAGGGAAAGTGTGCCCTACGCGTTTAGGGTGCACTTTCCCTGACTTCTGAAAGGAGCACCAATTTAGCGCTCCTTTCAGGGACGCTGCCGGTGCGCTGCGCTGCGGCTGCCTCGCTCCAGCAGCGCACCGTCCCACAGCATCCCCGATGCCGTCGTCTGCTTCCCCCCTTAATCCTTTATAAGTCTTCTAAAACTATATATCTAACAAAGAACTTTGCTCATATGTATCCTCTGTTCTCCCGTCTCATGGGTGACTCTCTATGTCTCATTTGCTGGAGCAATCCATGACACTGGTTGAAGAAGGTCCCACCTCTTCTCTTTACATCTACACTCCTTTGGTTCATGCTGATGCCTCTGAGAGGGATGGTATTTGCACCAAGCCCCTTTAGCTAGTCATCATTGTTTTTGGCTGCTTCAAATTCTGGTCTGGAGTGGGGACTACAAGACTTCAAGCAAGATTTGGCATCAAGGGAAATCTTGTGGGACAGCAAATACCATGAGACTACACATGAGACCTCACATGCATTTAAGGGCCTGCACATGTAGAAAACAACCATTTTCAGCTGGACCCCAATGTGAGCGGGTTACATTTTGTCAGGTACCTTTCCTTTTAGGCCTTCTTACCACTCAGTCTGGCTAGGGAATGGAGCTGTTTTGAGGGCATTGAGGGGACCATGGGAGATGGATACATGTGTAGAGAAGCAAGTGAATGTGAAGGGCAGGGGTGGATGTGAGCAGAGCTGGGTAAAGGGGGACAGGTTCAGTGGGTCAGGGGAAGAAAAATGGATGCATGGGAAGCAGGTGCATGAAGAAGGAAGGAGTGGAGGGATGGGCATGGGAGCAGTTGAGAGAAAAGTGGTTCTGCTGACTCATCGGCATGGTAATATTTGGCCTCCATAGCTTGCAACATCAGTTCCTGGAGACTCTCATTTTATGGACAAATATGTTACCATGATGGGTTTGGCAGGGCATTCATAGTGATGCTAATCAGGACGTCATCTGTAACCTTGCCTAGATAGGTGATGCTCCTGTCAGTCCAATGATTTGAGCAGATTCCACCTACTTAAACATGGATGGTGATGAACATCTTTCCCTTGCAGGCTGTGATATCTACTTGGACTCCCTAGTGCAGCAGTTATGACACTCAAAGGGGTACACTGAGGTACACTGGCCTCCTCTCCTATGGTGGATATGGAAGGGAAGAGGGGACATCAGGCACAATTAAATTTCAGGGGAAGAATCTCTTGGTGGCTAGAGAGATGAACTGCCTCGGCAGACGGCTAATTGAGCCGTCTTCCGGGCAGGGAAGAGGAGGGGCAGCTGCACGAGCGGCGCCCCTTCCTCTTCCTGAGGTTGCCCCCAGAGCTTCCGGGTCACCGGACGGCCGGCGCTCCGGGGATGACCTCACGGCGCAGCGCCCACATGCGCTGCGCCGTTTGAGTCAGGGAAAGTGCGCCCGCCGCTTTTGGGGTGCACTTTCCCTTAAATCTAAAAGGAGCGCCAATTTGGCACTCCTTTTAGATTCGGCAGGGAAGCGCCGCGGTGAGGCTGCCTTGGCCCCGCGGCGCTGCAGACCAGGGCGTCTTGGACGCCCTCGTCTGCATCCCCCCGAAATGACAGGGGGAGGCCTACAGTTAAGGTGGATGCAGGTCATCTCATCTCCAGCTGGCTTTTGGACATGTCACACAAACTGGCTAATAGAAAAAGCTGAGCCTAGAAGTTTATCAGACCTATGTGATGGGCAACCCCACTTCACTGTTTTCTGTTCATGAAACCATCAGGGCCCATGTCTCCACAACCTTAATTTGCCTACACCTTGTCAGCCTGAAGAAGGGATTTTCTATGATGTATATATGATTTAAAATTTTATTCTTTGCATTAAAGTTGAGGCCAATCTATTTAACCCATAATATGGTGTCTGGCCTCTGTCTTGGTGCAGTTCAGCAGCAGAAACTAAACTGTTCTGAGCAGCTGCAGGAAAATAAGACATTTTAAAGAATACATGCAATGAATTGAAGCCTATGGCAGCAGCCATTTTTAATCTTTGTAGTAAAGTGTAGGAGTGGAAGAGTTTTAATTAAGTTTCATTGTTTCTCACTTCAGTATTCCTGGGCATCATTTTATAAAGTTTGTGGCAGCCATGTTTATTAATTAACAATTTGCATGTTGTTTTCCTTTGCTAGGAAAAAGTTACTACTCTATTCATCTATCCTCTCCAAGGCAAAATATCTCATCCAGTAGCTTCATTTTATTTCCTCAGCAACTCTGCATCTGCTTAGAGATCTCTTTACAACTAATATGACATGAAGCACCAGGATACCAGAATTAAATTGACAAAATGATGTTCCATTGTGGTTTGGTATGATTTAAATTAATCCATGATGTTGATGAAAAACCCCTCTCTCTTTTAATTTTGCATGCTTTTTAGGAATAATGCAGCACATAAAAAACTACCAATTGTCTTTTAAATTAAATGATGTCTTCATATACATTAGCCCTCATTCCTCCTCCTTTTTCAGTTCTCAAAGAGCAAGATTTATTGTGGTCTGTCAAAGGGTTGAAGAGCCTTCTAAAATATGCATAAAGGAAAAATGGCTATCTTCTGTCTGAGAGCTAACAGCTTGAGGACTATGTGATGAAAGAACAGAGATTTCCTAGGCCTAGTGCCAGCCCCTTGACATCTTTTCAGGACAATTCCCTGCATTTTTTTTTAAATAATAAGAATGCTTTTGAAATTTTGTGTAATTCATGTTTGCAGCAGTTTTGTCAAATGCACCATTTTGATTTGCATATAACAGAGGGAAAATTGAAGCTCAAAACAATGTCTGTTTGTTTGTTTACTTAGGTATGAATTGCACACCATCCTGTACATTTAGTAAGGATTGCAACTGAATAACTTTCAAAAAGTGACTATTGTTGGCTCTCCACATTTGTGATTTAAGCATTTGCCAATTTGATTAATCACAATTATTGTATTTGTTGCTGACTTTGCTGCTGCCCTATATGCAACCAAAACAATATGTTTTCTCTAGGCATTTCTCTTTT
>JAIPUX010001232.1:121580798-121600221 GCA_020142125.1 Phrynosoma platyrhinos
AACCTTCAAGTCCTCACAAATCCCCCTTGTGATCCTAATATGATGGTGCGATGCAAACACCCCTAGAGTAGCCCTATATAGTCTTGCACAGAATGCTTGTCCCGGAACTATTACCTTACAGACAAAGTTTAGAAATCCTGTAAGGGATTGAAATTCATGAAGTGTAGCTTTTTGCTTCCCCAACATCACACTAACCTGCTGCTTCACAGCCACCAATTTGTCATTCAGTAATCGAGAAATACCAGCTACGGTGTCTATCTCAATACCCAAAAAGGTAAGCCATGTGTCAGGCCTCTCAGTTTTTTTTCAGCTAGAGGAACTCCTAACTCTAGCATCAATTCCTGAAAATCAGCTAAAGTGTCCGTACGTTGTGAGGAATTGGGATTTTCAGCAATCAAGAAGTCATTTAAATAGTGGGTTATAGTCCTGTTACCTGACCTCTTGACTGCACATCAATGAAGAAAGGTGCTAAAAGTCTCAAAAGCTGAACAAGAAATCGAGCACCCCATTGGCATGGATTTATCAAAATAATACTTTCCTTCAAACTGAAACCCCAGTAAGTCAAAATCATCTGGATGTACAGGGAGCAACCTGGAAGCGGATTTTATGTCACACTTCACTAAGAGGGCTCCCTTGCCTAAATTCCTGACCATCTTGACCGCTGAGGGCAGACTATGGCATCATTCACAGAGTCACCCTTCGGGTATGATAAATTATGAATCAACCTAAATTCCCCAGGGGCTTTCTTGGATACCACACCCAAAGGGGATAAACGAAGGGTGGGAATTGGCAATTGATCATGAGGTCCAGAAATCCTTCCAGCAGCTATCTCTTTCACTAGCTTGTCCATTACGATGGTCAAGAATTCCCTCACGGAATGAGCATTGGGCGCATAGCAATGAGCCCTAGAACCTGTGTAAGGGATACAAAAGCCTAAGGAAAAACCATGAAATAAATAAGATGCAACCTCCTTGTTTGGGTACACCCTCAGCCAGGCTACCATTGCATCTAACTTAATTGGTGACAGAGCCTTTTTCTCCTGGTGATACTGGCTGGGAGGTACCTCCCACTCCTGATCGCTTACCTCTGCTGCAGGAAGCACCAGAAGGTGTAAGTCAAGGGCTGTATTCATTCCAGCAAAAGGAATGGATTCAGTATGCACAGTTACTCCTGATAGCACAGGAGCACCCAAAGGAGACACTGCAGAGGTGTCGCTAGCCAAAGCAATTGGCTGACCAACCTGCACCCTAGAGTCAGGCACCTGTGAAACTGCAGGTGCCTGCACAGGTGCACCCAAAGCTGCAGGGATAGAGAATTCCAAACCCACACCCTGACTAACCTGGCCACCTGGAGTCCATACCAAGGTGGGCCAATTTGCCTGCAAAGGATTAGTAGGGACAAACCTGATATTGAAGCTTGCTGGGAAGTATCACCAGCCAACTGCACCGGTCCCCCGAAGTGTGGCCCTGCAACAGCTTGGGTGTCAGGCAAAGACGAAGCAGCAGCAGCAGCTGCCTGATCTCTCCTCTGTGCATCACAGTTTGCTCCACTGCACCACCACTGGGAAGAACCACTCCTCGCAAGAGGTTATATAGATCTGCCACAGTAGGCTGCTCAGAAACAGGGGCAGCAGCACCCTGAATCTCCACTCCTTTTAGGAGTTCCCACACATTGGCTATAGTGGGTTGCCCCGCCTCTATAGCCAAAACCACTGAAGGACTTGGTGTAGCAACAATTACCTGAGATTCAGGTACAGGAGGGAGCAGCACTTCTGTGTCAGGGCTACCAGAACTGTTAACAATAGGGCTGGTGGATGTAGCCTGTAGCCCCTTCTAGGCAAGTTTATTACAGACTGCAACTGTCTTGCCCAGTTGTGCTAGCTGCGCAGCAATCTTGTCATCTCTGCTAGCCACCTGGGAGGGCCTCTTAGAAGCAGAGTGACTAGAGCCAGGCACAGCCGGGGCTGCGCGCCTCTTAGATTAAGCCTTACTTCGGAACATCACTCCCCCAGTGAGTGTAAACACGGGTCCTATACACACCCAACCTTGGATAACTACCACCAGGCCAAAGGCCTCCCTTACCCAAGTCTCAACAAGAGACGCAAATAGCCAGGAAGCGTCACTGGCAACAACCAACCAGGGGGAAGGTGTCCACCAAGAGTCCTATTAGGCACCCTTCCCAAAGACAAGTATTGCCTTCACACACACACCACTGGGAAGCGGTATAAGACCCTCCCAAACCAGTGATGGGGTCCCGACCTTACCAGACCGTAGTAGCCGGGGCACCGCTGGGCCTGAGATCGAGCGCAATGTCCGCACACCCAGCAGAGAGGATGCCTGCTGCAGCACCCACCTCGGATAGGTGTGCAGCCCTTTGAGTGTTGGAGATGTGCAGGCTGCCGTTCCAGGCCCAAGGGGATCGGCCCGAAGGCCTCACCCAGCCTATTCCTCCAAATGCAGGGAGACTCGAAATTAAGAACTCCCACCATGAAGAGGAATCGTAAATCGAAGTAAATTCAGCAAGAGCCAAATTGCAGCAAGCCAAGAATTCGCTAGGCCAAAGCCAAGCAAGCAGCCAAAGCACAGAGCAGAGCGAAGTGACTCGCTCAGTTCCAGCTCTAAAATGGCTGACACCATGTGGTAGTGTAGAGCTATAAAGAACAAACTCTTGGAGGAAATCTCATGAGAGTACAATCACCGCGAGACCTCCTTGATTCAAGCAAGCGACATGATTGGGCCAAGCACGCAAGAACTCAGAGGTCCCTGCGCACTTGTCCAATCAGGCTTCTCCTGTCCTTATATGGCCAACACAACAAGAAACCCCTCCCGACTCATCGGGGGGGGGGGTCTTTCCTTATCATAGTTTCCTGATATTTAAGAGTTTGTCTATACTGCCTATATACCCTGAACCCCCCCCCCCCCAGGCTGGCTGTGTGCTGTTTATATTATGCAGCCTCCAAAATCAAAATTGGGCCCAGGTTGTTTATACAATACTCAAGTTTCCCACAAAACCTGGACAAAATTCAGCATTGATGGTTGGCTCCTTCTCACATGGTCTTTGCAAGTATCTCTGTGAGTTGCTTTGTGAGCACAGGTTACTCTGAGATCAGAATGAGACTGGGCACCTTGTTCTGACCTCAGAGCAACTTGTGCCTGCAGTGATGACTCCAGCTAGCTCACAGGGACCGCATGGAAAGGGAGCCACCTACAATTGCTTTATTTTTCTGCAGCAAGTAAGACAGAAGGATTCAGGTGGAATTTGGATCCAGAATACCCTGGGGGCAGCCCAGATTATTCTGGCAAATGTAAATACACCCCCAAAAACCTATTTTTCAACAATTTTTCAACAATTTTATGATATTCTTTCTATATCTGATACCCTCAATTAGTTAAGTACGTTCACCATTGGGAGTGAAAGAGGAAGGACAAATAATCATGAAACCCTTTGTTAGAAATCTGATGTAGCCTGTAGGCCACATATGTCCCATCCCCCTTTGTACATCTGAGATCCACTCCATCCCCATGGCCTGGCACTGGATTAAAATTAGGGTTAGAAAGAATATCTGAAGACTCAAAGAAATGAAAAGGGGTTTATTGTGTGTTGGGAAAAGCCAGTGTAGCAAATACAGAGGAATTCTGGCAGATGCAGCCAGAAAACATGCAGTTGACCATACACTTTCCACTTTTACTCTAGGAGGAATATTCCATCTGCAACAACAACTGAGGGGCTGAATCACCAACTAGATGAACCAATCATCTAATTTCTGGTCCGTTATCAATTTTGTGTTTAGTCATTTGCCTGTTCCATCCGATAGCTGCCACTGTCATCTGAAAGCTGAATGGAAATATTTTGTGTGTCTATTAAGAGTGGCTGTATAGCAATAGTGGGAATCTATTTCTCTGAAACAGGCATTATATTCCACTGCTCACATTTTTCATATGATTATTTTTGTTATTGTGCTTTAGGATGATATTGTGAAACTACCTTCTTATGCCAGTTTTTCTATATTAGCCCACCCATATAAAGACCATCTGTAACAGTAAAGAGTGACAACTTATATAGTCATGTTATGGAGACTCAAAAGAATGTTCAGTGTATTTAGACTGAATGTATATATTGAGTATTTTCTATTCCTGTACATAATTATTCCTTCTGTAAAGATAATATCTAACAACTGGAAAAGGAATCTGTTTTAATTTGAATCAAATGCTTCCCATAAGTCATCTCTTCAGTATCTATTCTTAATATGTTACTCTTGTGTCAGTTCCCAATGCTTCAAACTGCTGCTGAATCAAACAGCTGGTTTTCATGAAAGCACTTGTAAATCATAAAATCAGCAAGGTAATTTCAGTAGAGTGGATGAGTTAAAGTGAAAAGCCTTTGCTCAGGTGATAATTGTACACTTCTGACCTAAGGCATTAGTCAAAGATTTCTGAGGGACAACCATTGGTGCAGGCAATTATATTTAATAATACTTAATTACAGAATCATAAATATTTGAGATTGGGAAGACCCAGTAGGTCATCAAGTCCCTTCCCCTATCAGTGCAGAATTTCTTTCCATTGTACATTTGCTTCTGTCATCTGTACTCTAATGCAGCTTCCCATCAGGAGAATTAGCACTGAGCTCTGCTTCTGCCTAAATTTTCCATTTCTTAATTTCATCATTCTAGCTGTACCTGTTCACTCTGTGTTAAGCAATTGCCCTGCTGTCCCAAGTGTTTAAACCAATCAAATATTTGTAGATGGTTAGCATGCTTCTCTTCAGATATCGCTTAGCCAAACTTTACATATTTATTTAGTTCTTTTAATCTTCCTTATAGGTAAATCCCTACTGCACGTAATTATTTTGTTTCTCTTCTTTGATCTTTCTTGTGGTTTCCATCTTTCTGAAAATGAGTTAGGCAGATTTGCATGCAGATGTAGGTTTGTTTGGTGCTGGGATTATTTGTTTTTTAATGCTGTCACTGGAGCAAATGAAAAGAGGCTGGATGAATTCTCTTCTTTATCACTGAAACTGCTCTTTTCACAATGCAGAACATTGTTTGGCTCAAAAGAAGGTCAAGAAAGGGTCTCTTAAAATTATATCCTTACAGTGTTAATAGCAACCATCCCACTTCAGAACACCCATCAACTATCATATTGTTACGATGTTATTTATAAGATAAGAATATAGAGTGGGCCCTTGGTATCTGCTGGTGTTCAGTTCCAGGACCCCTCATTGATACCAAATCCATGGATGCTCATGTCCCATTATATACAATGGTGTAGTATAATGGTGCCCCTTATATAAAATGGCGAAAATCAAGGTTTGTATTTTGGTGGATTTAAAAAAAAACTATCAAGACATGGATGGTTCAATCCATGGATGCAGAATCCATGATCAATTATGGATAGAGAATTGTGGCATCAGACCAAAGTTTTATCTAAACCAGTGTCCTGTTTACTACAGTGGCCCACAGGAAACTGAGATGGATCCCAAACTAGGCAGGGGGAGCCTTCCCCACATCCCTGTTTGTTCTGTGGGCTGCTTCTGAACTTGCCCACAAAAGGATATAAAGTCAAGTTCTTGTTGGATTAGGGGGAGATTCCCATGATGTTAGGCATTGTTCTGGAAATTGTTCTTCAGCTGTGCATGCAAGTGAAAGTGCTGAATCTTTTTGTTCTCTCCAAGGCTAGCTTCAGTAAAATAGGCCCTAGCTAATTAAAGTAAGGTTATCAACTCAGAAGAATTGGCATTCACTATATTGAAGGATAAGGAAGAGATTTAGAGGAAGAGGAAGAGAGGGAAAAGTATTTCATGTGGTTGCAGACACACCTGGAATATTCTGTGGCTTCATGGGTGTTTTGCTTAGAAGCATGAACACACTGATGACCATGCATTACAACTGGTGGTTAAACAAATGGGAAAAGTTCTTAAGAGACAGAGTAGGGGAACATAGGAAACCCTTACAGTCCAATGTTCTAATAGCAAATGGATGAAAAAGAATTCTTGGTTTAAAAGTATTTTCCAACACTTGCCCAGCAACTGATATGCAGAAGTATGCTTCCTCTCATTTTTGAGGAAACTATAGAGTGATTTTGACTAATGCTTGCAATGATAGCTTCTTTATACTACACCTTTCTTCAAAGCAGTGTTCAAAGAGTTTGAGGCAGTTTTCAATCCAGATGTGAATTTGAAGCTTAGTATCTCCAGCAAGCTTCTTGTATCAACTTCTTTCAGGTTTCATCATGTGTACATGGGCTGTTTTTGTTGTTGACCATTCCTAATTTCCCAGACTGCACCTTTTTCTGGTCATAAAAACAATGATTTAACTCTCTTGGGAAATGCCATGAATAGCAAGTTATCTGTTAAATTGATCACAGCCTGCAGTGTTTAACATTTAAAGAAAGAATATTCATTTTTTTTTTTCAAAATTAGAAGTGGCCTTCTGGCCACTTTTGTTTTTGTTTTTTGTTTTTATTTTGGCTTTTGGCAATCTGCCTGGCTCTAGGATGGTCCTGGAAGTAGAGCATTGACCCTTGGGTCCAGCTGTTGCCCATCCTTGACGTAAAGATGCAATAAGCACCAACTGCTTAGCCATTACCATAGGGAAAATCCTGATAATGTACAGCAGGTGAAGTATACAGATGTGGTGATCACCTGTGCTTTTAAACCCTCCATTCTAATGTGTTGTTTCTTCATGTTTTTCACCTCCACTGGATATGGAAAGACTATTTGAAAATACTCAAAAAATGATTTATTCTTTAAAAGGTATTTCTTGATTAGGTGAATCCTACAAGGGTAAGAAGCCAATGTACTTTGAAACTTTGTTTGGAGATGTCCAGAAAGTAGCATATTTCTGTACACAAAATGCTATTTTCTGAATTAAAAACACATGTGCATTTTTCCACAGAATAAGCAAATTGTCTTTGAAAACAACACTGGTTTTTGACACCTTTCTCTCTCTGGGAAGAAAAATGGTGAAATTATTTGCTCTTGCCAGTGAGAACAAAATTTATGAAGATTTACATCCCTAACTCTCCTCCAGTTATGTCTGATAGAGAAAAGTATTCATATGTCCTTTCTTCCCCATGAAAAGGATAGCCCACTTTATTCACCATTTTTTTGTGTTATAGTCAAACAGAAATGCTGTATTTTTTATTTATTTTTCATTTTCATTGGTGTACTTAGCAAGAACTGTCTGAATGGGAGAGATCTGAGCCCCTTCCTCTGGATATATCTCCCTCTCTATAAATCTCTGTCACAGTTATCCTCATAGAGACTTCATCTAAGCCAGTGAGATGCTTTGTATGTCTTTGCATAGTTCAGGGCTATATGGTGTCATTCCTAGAGATGAGGGAAGAAATAATCTTAGTTCATTTTAACCAGGAATTGTAATGAGTTTACAAATCACAGAACCTTACAGAGTTTAATAGACTTTCATATTCTCAAAAGGTGCCACCTGCATAGAACCCCAGCTGAACAAACCAATGGTGTATTTTTAAAAAGCAGCAACAACAATGACAATACATATATCTTGTGTGTACAACAAAGGAGACAGGAGAAAGACCAATCTTCCTGTAATGCAGCGGAGAGAAGAGGTATGTAATTTGAATGTTTGTTTTCCAGGCTGAATATATTATGGGGTTTCTTGGCATAATTCCTCCAGAAGCAGTTTACCCTCACCTTCCTCTGAGGCTGAGAGAGTGTGACCTGCTTAAAGTCACCCAGTGGATTTCAGTGGCTGAGTGGGGATTCAAACTCTGCCTTCCCAATGTTCTAATTCAACACTCACTCCATGACAAAATCTTGGTTCTTAGGAAATGGTTTGTGAAGGAGAAATGTTAGACAAGATTAATCTTACCTTCTTATACTCTTCTGTGACATATTTTGATCAGAACTGTGCTGTTCTGGCTCCCAAGCAAATGAAAATTGTTGATAGAACAAAATAAAATAGAAAATAAACAGGAGGCAGTCAGTGGTGGTTAGGAAGATCTGTTGTGGTGCTGTGTGAGATGAAAAGATGAAGCAAGGAGAGCCAGTAAGCTAGATATAAGGCCTAATGGCCTTAAAGCACATTTCCTAAGGAATAGCTGTATTCCAGAAACCATCAGGACTCAGCTAAGCCACACATATTTTAAAATGTTTTGACATCCTGCCCACTCAATGAAGAACAGATCATTCAAAAGGATCTATTCTAGCATGTCATCTAGTACTTCTTCAGCAGTCTGCATTCTATTGAAGTTCCTAAAGGGAAGAAAAAAACTTTCTGAAAGTCCCAGGTTTTGTTCCTGTACAAATTGATTTTCTTTTGGAAATCCACATTACATTTTCTCCAACTCAAATTATTTCCTGGGAACTTCCAGGATTATCAAGGACATTTCCTTCTTACTTCCCAAGTTAGTTTAAATTAAACTAATGTATTTTACTAAGTGAAAGTATCTCTACTTGGCAATCTGTTTGTATTGCTCCATAATTAGCTAAGATGTCTGCTGTGTGTCACCATTAAAACACAGTGATTGTTTCCAAGACATAGATTCAGTGGCGATCAAGTGAAAGAAAGGAATATTTGTACTAAAACAAAATATCCTAATATATTGAACTAGTATTGCTAAGTGCAGTTTTGCATTTTGACTATAATTCCTGAATAATAATAATAACAATAATAATGAAAATGGCTCAGTGGAAATGGGTAAAAATCAATTTATTAAATACAATGGACCCTTCATATACATGGGGGATCTGTTCTGGATACCCCCCCCCCATGTATGGCAAAAAAATGCAGGGCCTTGTCCCATTTTTCTATGGGTGCACACTCCTGCACTCAGTGCCACATGCACGCCTGCAATGCACCCACTATTTTGGACTTCTGGGCTTGCTATCCGTGTAAACTCAAAGCCATGGATGGCAAGCTCATGTATGGCATGGATGTGCTGTATTGCATGCATTTATACCTGACGTGTAATTAGTGGGAGGGAGAGAGGGAAGAACACAAGGGAGTAGGAATGAGGGAAACCCAGAATATTTCAAGAAAGAGTTTGGATGCAAACATGAGAGTATGCATGTAAAATCAAAACAAAAAAATTGGAAATTCTTAATACTTCCAGATGTAATTTCCCCCTTCTGGTTGAGCCCTTGGAAGTCCAACAGAAATCTCAAGTAAACAAAGAAATGTAAAATGAAACTTGGAGAAACTGTTGAGTCAATTTTGGGTAGGGAGTTTTGAGGCTCTTTTATCCTGGAGTTCTTCATTAGCTTGTCCTCAAAAGTGCTTCAGATCCTTTAGGGCCCTATAATCTTTCTAATATCACCTTCTCAAAATCCTGCTGCCCAGGTCTGAGGACATAACCTGGGAAGAATTATAATGGCAAGAGTCCAACTTCTCAGTGTGTTTTGGAAATCCATCAGAATTTCACACTTGTTAACAAGATTAAAATTATAATCCTCTTGCTGCTGGAGCTTACCTTAAATAAAAGAAGCAGAAAATGCATAGGAATTAAACAATTAAGCAATCCAATTGTGTCTGGAGTTTTTGGGGAAAGGATTCATGACAGTATCAATGATATCATCCACTCAAATAGCCTAGCTGCAAATGCAACCTATTTCAAACTAAAAGAGGTATTAGTAGATGTGACCAATAACAATTTCAAAGGTAAAATATACATGTTAAAAGGAAGTGGTTAACAGAAGAAATATTTAGAGCTATTGGAAGAGATATAAGAATGAAAAAAATAGATAATATCAAATATTTAAAAAAAAATACACAAGAGCACCTGAAACAAAAAGGGAAGCCAGAGAAAAATGGTAGACTAAATGATGAACCAGCAAGGTGTAATGGCTGGATTCTTGGACTAGGACTATGGGAAGAAGGTAATGGCAAGTCCTGCCCCCCCCCAAAAAAACCCTCAGTGATAACATTATAGAATCATAGAGTTGGAAGAGACCACAAGGAGGCCATACAGTCCAACCTCCTGTCATGCAGGAACACGAACTCAAGGCATCCCCATCAGATGACCATCCAGCCTCTGTTTAAAAACCTCCAAAGAAAGAGATTCCACTGCAATCTAAGGGAGTGTGTTCCACTGTCAAACAGCTCTTACTGTCAGGAAGTCCTTCCTAATGTTGAGCTGAAATCACTTTTCCTGTATTTGAATCTATTGCTCCAGTCCTATTCTCTGGAACAGCAGGGGGGAAAAAAAGCTTGCTCTAGCCTCAATATGACATCCCTTCAAATATTTAAAAGGACTATCATATCATCCCTTTACCTTCTCTTCCCCAGGCTAAATATACCCAGCTCTCCAAGTCATTCCTCGTAGGGCATGGTTTCCAGACTCTTCACCGTTTTGGTTGCCCTCCTAAAGCAATCCTAAAGCTCCAGCATCTCAGTATCAAGGATTGCTTTAGGATCACCATAAGTTCAAAATAACTTGAAGTCAAACAATAAAACAATGTACAGAGCTAAAAAAACAAGAGAAGATCCACAACTCCTTCAATATATACAAAAAGATCAAGAAAGCAAAAGCCATATTTTTTAAAAAGTTACAATATCCACTAATTGCAGCATGGAACATTAAAGGGTTCTTTGTAGATAGTGACCAGAATTTAATGAATCAAATGTCAAGACTAGATCAGAATATAGAATATCAAAATGTCAAATGTAATATGGTTAATTAGAAATGGAAAGCTTATGTTTTCCCAGAAATATTGGAGTTATTTTCCAGAAATATTAGGTCTACACACCTTGACCCTTGGGCAGGCATTTTTTTAGTGACAGGTGTTCTTTGAAGTTTCAGTCTCCCAAGATATTGAGGGCTTTTAATATCATCACAAGTACAGAGGTATATTGATTGTCAGCACAACTTTTTAAAAACCAGTATTATATGGTATCTGTGGTACTCTGAAAGCCAATGTGGTTTAGTGATTTGAGCATTGGACTGAGAGAAGAGGGTTGGAATCTCCACTTGACCATGGAAACCCTTATGAATCTAGTAAGTTCTGCTTTTTTGTTCTAGCTGCAGCTTCTGAGTCATCTACATGGGCAACCACAAGTAGACTGTATTAAAGTAGACTAATCCAAAAGGTTCCCAGTGTATTAACTACTGTGGTTAAGTTATCCTTTTTTCTAGAAAGGCTATAGCTGGAGGAGCAGTCAAAGCTAGTAACCTCTAATAACAAAAATCAATCAAGAGATTCCCTACTTACACACTTGCTGCCGGGGGGGGGGGAGCCATTTCATCCAGAACAGACCATTTACCCAGTTACATAACCCAAGAGACTCCATCTTATCAGGATTCAACTTTAATCTATTGACCCTCTTTTAGCCCATAATAGCATCCAAGGTACTTGGTCCAGAACTACCCAGCCCCAGCTGACTTTGGGCCTTTGCAGACTGCCAGAAATAGTGCACTTTAAATTGAGGCACTGCCCTGACTCAGTGCTAGGGAATCATGGGAACTGTATTTTATTGTGGCACCAGAGCTCTCTGACAGAGAAGGCTCAATGTCTCAGAAAAAAATGCAATTCCCAGGATTCCCTAGCACTGAGCCAGGGCAGTGCCTCAATTCAAAGTGCACTATTTCTGGCAGTCTGCAAAGGCCTTTTGATGATAAGGAGGATTAGAGGTAAGCCTCATACACAGTGTCATAGCATACATATTGTAAGCTGCCCAGATTGGTATTCCAGAGGGCGGGGTATAAATAATTTTTTATTATTATTATTATTATTTATTACTGACAGCAGCCCATATCTAAAATGCTAATAACCTACCCCAGTGGCTTCATATAACTGTTAAACAGCATGAAGGATAGGGGTGGAACCCAGTAGTATCCCACAGCTCAGTAATCATGGGAATGATCAGGAATTTCAAAATGTTACTCTCTGGAACCTGCCTAGTAGATGGAAGGACAACTACCAAAATATGATGCCTCCTATTTTCATCCTGAAAAACTTTGATACAACAAACAATGATATCAAAAGCCACTGAAAGATCCAGGAAGACTAACAAGGTAGAACTCCTTTGTCTTTTGCCTAAAGCACAGCATTAGTCAGAGTGACTAAAGCCATTTTGCTCCTGTGAACTGGCATGAAACCAGCATTGGTCTAGAAAGCTATGGGGAGGGATATTTACACTCCCCATGAAATCTCAGACTCACAGCCTGGGTGTCCTCCTGGCCTCCACTCTGAGTCTAGATGCCCAGGTCTCAGCAGTGGCCAGAAGTGCATTTGAACAGTTAAAACTAGTGTGCCAGCTGCACCCATTCCTTGAGATGTCAGATCTGGCTACAGTGACACGTGCCTTAATTACATCCCGTTTGGACTACTGTAACACACTCTATGTGGGGCTGCCTTTGGAAAGTGTTCAGAAACTTCAGCAGGTTCAAAATGCTGCAGCCAGAATGCTGACCGGAGCCAGTTATAGGAAGCATATTGAAACTGCTTCATTAGTTAATGGTTTGTTTTCAAGCACAATTCAAAGTGCTGGTCATGACATATAAAGCCCAACACAGATTAGGTCCAGACTATTTGAGAAACCATCTATCCTCATATGAACCATCTAGAGCCCTAAGTTCCTCAAGAGAAGGCTTTCTCTTGGTCCCACCAAGATTACAGACTCGTTTGGTGATGACACAAGAGAGAGCCTTCTTGGTGGCTGCTCTCACCCTATGGAACTCTCTTCCATGGAAGGCTAGACTGGCCCCCTCCCTGCTGATCTTTTGCCAGCAGGTAAAAACATTCATATGCAGGCAGACTTTGTACAAACATGCAAGACTGGTTTTTTGGGGGGGGTTGTTGTTTTAGATTATGTTTTTTTAACTTTTGTATGTTTTAAATTTAACTTTGTAGTAATTAGGTTATTTTAATTGTCTTTACAAAAATTGTTTTAATGTGTTTCTATATTGTGAGCCTCCTTGGGTCCCTTTTTGGGAGAAAGGCAGCATAGAAATAAAATAAAATATTTGAATAAAATTGTAGGGAATCAGGCATGAACCTTTGGATTATAATAAGGAACTATCTACCTTCCCCGCCACATATGTTGCCAATAGGATTTATTAAGTCCTTGTTTGCAGTGTTTGTTGTTGATGCTGTGTGTCTTTAAGTCATTTTTAACTTATAACAATTTTAAGGTGACCCTATCATTTTCTGGGACTGAAGGTGTGTGACTCACCCAAGGTCATCTAACTGGTTTCCATAGCTGAATGGGAAATCAAACCCTGAATGGGGAATCCAATGCTCAGACCACTACATCACACTGGTGCAATACATTTTAGTCACTTTTTAAGCCTTTGGAAATTCTGTGTGATGTCTAGTCTAAACTATATGATTTTGGCAAAAAAATGTCTAGGAACTGGAAGAAGACATCTACCATTTAAATTTGCATAAACAGATGACTAGAAGTGTGGCTGAGATTTCAGTTCTCAAAATATTAGTGCAGGTAGCCCATTTAAGTCCTCAAAAATAACTATCTATATATTTGCAATGCTATCCATGAGCTAAGAGATGTTTTTCATATTATATGTTGTCTGTTATTGGAGGGAAAAAATAAGCTGTAAAGGGGTGGGGTGGATGTTGATGGTTGGTCCACACTGTTTTCCCCTTGTAGAATGATGTTTTTTTAAAATCCTGATTGGTCCCCTTTGTTCAGGATGCTCTGCATGTTTAATAATGAAGAGTGTTGGTTTTAGAACCATTTATTCCAGCCACAATGTGAAATAAAAAGCATCAGTGTGTTATATTCAATTAGATAATTGATCACTTAGATTACAGCTTACTAAAGAGGTTAAAAACAAATATTAGCAATGCACTGTCAGAAAACAGACATCTCCAGAGACTGGGAAAAAACCTTTCTTCATTGGTAAATAATTAAATCTTTAAAAAGGAAAATGAGATAATGCAAGTGCAGAACTGATGATACATTTGATAACTACAGCCATTTTACTTAATCCATTAAAGACATTCCTAGAATGTTATTAACAATATTTAATATTTTTCAAACCATTTAAAAATATACCTGAATGTTTTTTTCAGTACAGTTTACTGCAGCCTCTTGCTAGGCTCAGACTGCATTGAGGATGGCTCCCTCTATTGTCAGAATACTATTTGTGCATCCTTTTTACATAAAAAAGTGTCTTGACCCATATTTGAAAGCAATGCCTAAAAAGATGCAGCTCACATGTTGGCATTGCTGGTTTATGACTGTAATAAATATTCTATTATTCTATTCATGTTGAAGTTGCTGATTACTAGATTGCTCACCTCAGTGATGTAGATCATCTAATGATTTAATCTAGATCACTAACCTAAATCCATCTTGCACTTGGCTAAGAGGACAAAATGTGTTTTTTCTATCAAATATATGGTTAAAAAGTGCAGAAGAAATGTCTAGTACAGGGACAGGCAACCTTTTTGACACCTGGGCCAGTCTTCCGTACCCCAGGTCTCGGCTGGGCCAAGGGGGGGAAGTCAAAATGGCGGCCGCGATGCGTTTGCACCTGCGCAAGAGTACTGTGCATGTGCAAATGTGTCGTGACCACCATTTTGACTTCCAAAATGGTGATCGCAGTGAGCGCAGCCAAAAACATGCCCTGACGGCGGCGCATGGCAGCGGCGGCGCAAAACGGCAGCAACCTTCGGCCTGGGCAGG
Organism: Phrynosoma platyrhinos; assembly: GCA_020142125.1. Classification (NCBI taxonomy): domain Eukaryota; kingdom Metazoa; phylum Chordata; class Lepidosauria; order Squamata; family Phrynosomatidae; genus Phrynosoma; species Phrynosoma platyrhinos. Next base: position 121,595,422 of record JAIPUX010001232.1, read on the forward strand.
TAAGTCCGGAGCCCAGGGCCTTAACCAGCCCCCAGGCTGTAGGTTGCCGGTCCCTGGTCTAGTACATCACTGTATAACAGAGAACAAGATGACAACACTTCATGGTTCTATGGTGTATCTGTGCCATACAATTATATCAATTTCTTACCACTTAAACTGTCCCAGATCCATCCTAAGGAATTATGGGATTTGTTGCCTGGTCAGACATTCAGAATTATTGGCAAATACCAATAATGTATCTCCTGGTAACAAAAAATTGTTGCTACTTCAATAAGCTATGAATTCCATGATCGTATCAAATGGAGCCATGACTGTTAAATTGATATACAGCTGATATAACTGATCTCTAGTATCATACACACTTTTCTCATCAAAAATAAGTGTCTCTTTATTTACTAACAATTAAATATGGCTATTGCCTAAATACCTGAAAGGCACCAGATCTCATCTGATCTTAGAAGCCAAGCACAGACAGCTCTGGTTAGTATTTGGATGGGAGACCACCAATAAATGCCAGGTGTTGTAGGTTATATTTCAGAGGAAGGAACTGACAAAACCACTTCTGAGTATTCCTTGCCTAAGAAAGCCCCATAAAATTCATGGCATTGCCATAAATCGGCAGGCATAAATTGAAGGTATACACACAGAGAAACATGGATATTCCTCTCACTGTTCCAATGCAGCTTCTACTGTGTACATTTGAGTTGTTGAAACAGATAACCTAACATAAGCAAAGTAATCCATTTAAGAATACGGGATTTATTGTGTATGACAAAATGAACATGAAACAACATGATGTTGTAATCAATAATGGTACATTGAGTACAGTGCTTCTGATTACTTCCTCTATATTACTTCCTCAGCATTGAGTCTACAATAATACACCAGGCATGTTCAAATGTTAATAGCATTTGATATATGTACCCCAAGGGTGAAAACTGTGGCCAGCATTTCTTTGTAGACTTACCTCTTAATAAACAAACTTATCTCTGTGAGAAATATAATTGAAGTTTTGCAACATGCATGTTCAGCAAGGGGCTGTTAAGTTACTGCATAGGGGAGCCAGCAAAGTGACCATTATGCATTGGAACTGATGCACAATAGGACCCATTACACAACATAACTCTCAATGCACAATGGGACCAATGCAGATTGAGACACTAGCTATGAAATGCTGATGTGCATAGATAAAGCCTGATGCATATCAGGACACTCTTGCTGGTGTCCCATTATACATCTTCCCAATTCATTGAAAGGGTTCTTTAGTGCCTCCGCTTCATAGCTAAGTATGCATAAAGTTATGCAATGTACACTGCAATAAAGAATTCTTGCCTCGTGCTTTCCAAATGTTGCTAGACTGTGGAACTGTATAGATGGCAGATCGGGGCCTTGCCAGATTGGGGCCACAGCAACCACATTCCACAGACTTGATCTGGGCTTTCCACAGTGCAAAAAGAAGCCACAAAAAGCGGCTTGAAAATAATGTTACACTTGTTAAGTTGCTTGTACAATGGACCCTTGGTATTCACTGAGGTTTAGTTCTAAGTACCCCATAGATACCCAACTCTCATTAATGTCATAGCAAAATACAACCAGAAAGAAGGCTATACACATGGACATCACCAGATGGTCAACACAAAAATCAAATAGATTATATAATCAGAAGTGAAAGAGGGTGGAACTCTATACTGGTGGCCAAGACTAGACCAGGCACCAACTGTGGCACAGATCAAGAATTACTCATATCAAAAATAAGATTCAAGAAGAAAACAAAACCAGTGGTTATATCAAAACATGATCTAAATAACATCTCAACTGAATTTACTGACAACATAAGAAACAGGTTTGCACTACTAAATACAATAGACCGAGAAATATAGGAACTATAGTTTGAAACCAGGGACATAATAAAAGAAGAATGCAGACAGACACTTTCAATAAACAAAAAGAGAAGAAAAAACATGGATGACAGAAAAAATACTACAAACAATAAACAGAAGAGAAAAAAAACAAAAGGGATATAGGAACAAACTAAGAATTATGAATGCAACAGAACAATGGCTTGTGCAGAAAAATAAAGAGAATTACTACAACAGCCACTGCAGAGAAATAGAAGAAACAACAAAAAGGGAAAAACAAGATATCTATTTCACAAGATTGGGAAAATCAAAGGAAAATTCAAACCAAGGACTAGGAAGCTCAATGACAGGGGTCCCCAGACTTTTTGACAGGGGTTCGCTGGCCCCCAGATCTTCCGGGGGGCTGGAGGCATGCACACATGCGCCCACCACCCAGATGCAATTTTGTCTTCCAAAATGGCATCCAGAGTTGTGTGCATGCACACGGCATCACGCATGCATGCACATGACTCCAGGTGCCATTTTGGAAGACAAAATGGTGCCTGAGTAGTGAGCATGCGTGTGCGATGCCGGGAACCATTTTGGAAGACAAAATGGTGCCTGAGTAGTGCGCATGTGTGCATGATGCCAGGTGCCATTTTGTCTTCCAAAATGTCACCCAGAGTTGTGCGCATGCGTACGTGATACCGTGCACATGCGCACAACTCCAGATGCCATTTTGGAAGAAAATATTGCATCTGGAGGCAGACGCAAGCATCAGCAGCAGCGCGACCTACCGGCTGGCCGGTAGGAAGGCCTCAGTGGGCCGAGTCTGGACCGCGGACTGTAGTTTAGGGACCCCTGCTCTATGACAATAAAAATAACATAATTCAAAACCAGGAAGGACTAAAAAGACATCAAATACACAGAAGAATTATACAAAAAAGATGACAAAATGAAGGACACATGGAATGAAGAGCCAAATGAAGATGAACCCCAAATTCTAAAATGTGAGGTGGAAAATGCAATCAGAGAAATAGCAAAAAAACAAATCACCAGGAAAATATGATATTCCAATTGAACTGCTGCAACCCACATTGACAGAGTCAACTCTAGTGCTAACCAACATATGTCAACAGGTATGGAAAGCAAAATGATGGCCAACAGATTGGAAGTGAGCAATATACATCCCCATCCACAAAAAGGGAGATACTAGAGATTGCTGCAAATATAGGAGCATAGCACTGATCTCCCACACATGCAAAATCATGCTCAAAGTTCTGCAATATAGAATAAAACCATACATGGAGAAAGAAATCCCACAGGTTCAAGTGGGGTTCAGGAAAGTAAGAGACACTAGGGACCACATTGCAAAACATACAAGGAATTTCAAAAGAAAATCAGCATGTGCTTTATAGACTATAGCAAAACCTTTGACTGCATAGATCATTAAAGGGTGTGGAATGTACTTAAAGACATGGGAGTGCCAGCACATCTGAAAGTCCTGATTAGGAATCTGTACTCAGGACAAGAGACTACTGTCAAAACAAGAAACAGAGAAGCAGAATGGTTCCCAGTTGGCAAAGGGGTCAGACAAGGCTGCATCCTTTCACTCTATCTGTTCAACTTGTGTGCAGAATATATTATAAGAAAAGCAGGTTTGGACACAGAAGAAGGAAGAGTGAAAATAGGAGGAAGGGATATCAACAATCTAAGATACGCAAATGACATCATAGTACTAGCAGAAAACCTCACAGATCAGAAACACCTACCAAGGAAGATCAAAGAAGAAAGTGCTAAGGCAGGCTTAATGTTGAACATAAAGAAAACAAGAATAATGACCACTGAGGACCTTCACAATTTCAACCTAGACAATGAAGAAATAGAAATAATAAAAGAATTTCCATACCTGAGATCAAACATTGATAGAAATGGGCATTACAGTTAGGAAATCAGAACAAGATTAAGAATGGGGAGGGTGACTGTGAAAAAACTAGAAAAGATTCTAAATTTCAAAGATATACAACTCAGCACAAAAGTTAGAATCATACAAACCATAGTATTGCCTATTGCTATGTATGGATGTGAGAGCTGGAGAGTTAGGAAAGATGATAGGAAGAAAATCAATTCATTTGAGATGTGGTGCTGAAGAAGAGTGTTGAAGATCCCATGGACAGCCAAAAGGACAAACAAATGGGTCATAGAACAGATCAGGCCAGACAACCCCTGGAAGCCAAAATGACCAAACTGAGGCTGTTGTACTTCAGACACATCATGAGAAGGGAGGACTCATTGTAAAAGACTCATTGTAAAAATTGCTGGGAAAGGTGGGGAGAAGTAAGAAGAGGGAAAGGCAACATACTAGATCAGGGGTAGGCAACCTTTCCCCTTTAAGGGCCGAGGGACTTCAGCTCCCAGAAGCCTCAGCCATGTTGGCCAATAGTCCCATGTTGGCCAATAGATCCTGGGATTCTGGGAGCTGAAGTCCTTCATCCCTTAAAGGGGAAAGGTTGCCTACCCCTGTACTAGATGAATGGATTCTATTAAGGAGGTTATGGTTATGGGGTTGCTGGAATTAAGCAGAACAGTGGGGGACAGAGGGTCTTAGAGATGTCTCATCCATAGGCTCACCGTAAGTTGCGATCAACTCGAGGGCAGGTAACAACAGCATAGTAAAATAGTGCCCCTTATCAAAAATGTCTAAATCAAGGTTTGCTTTTTGGAATTTATTTTTTTAAAAAAAAAAAATATTTTCAAACTGTGGATGGTTGAATTCGTGGATTAAAAAAATCCATGGATTTGCAAGGCTTACAGTAGAATCATAGAATCTTAGAATCATAGAATCATAGAGTTGGAAGAGACCACAAGGGCCATCCAGTCCAACCCACTGCCATGCAGGAAATCCCAATCAAAACATCCATGACAGATGGCCATCCAGCCTCTGCTTAAAGACCTCCAAGGA
>JAIPUX010001232.1:121609269-121621558 GCA_020142125.1 Phrynosoma platyrhinos
TCCACTTTATTTTTGCTTTCTGGCCCACGTGTGATAATGTCCTATGTTACCACATATGGTAAGTTGTCAGCCTCCCAAATTAACCCACTGCCTTAGGTGCTGTGGAAGAGACTGCCATGTCACCAGTGTTCAAACAAGGCTTAACTTCTAGTCCAGTGAATATCAGTGTGCATCAAGTGGAGAGGAAACTCCACCTTGTCCTTTGCTGCAGGCAGCAACATATCTTTGGCTGGCTCTCCTGACCATTCAGGATCCTATACAATCAAGGTGTGGCATTGTCAGTTGATGTAGTGATGGTCACCACTGAAGAGAGCTTTAAACAGACTCAACAGCTGTTGCTGTCAACTGTAGTGTGTATCAGATTGTCAGATGGTGGCATTTAACAAGAGGTAACCCTCACCACTGTGCTTTGTTGTCTCTAGAGGCATGAGTGGAGGCAACTGTCTGGGAACTGTTGGAAACAAAATTAGACACTAGACTGACTTTTGCATTTATCCAATAGACACCTCTTACACTAATTTGGCTGCCCATTTTTATCACCAGATTGCTTTGCTCCTTCTTTTTTCTTTTTTCTTTTTCCCCCTTTTTTGTAGCACCTCTTCCTATAGGCAGGCTGCCTGATTCCTTCTGTAAGTTTATAGCTTCTTAGGACTTAAGTTATTCACTCTTTTATGGCATGCTCAGGCTTGGTTCTTTGAATGCTTACACCTACTAAATATTTCAATTATCCTCCTGGTCATGTACTCTAAAGCAAGTTTGAAGCATTAAGGGATAGTCATTAACCAGATGATAATTTAAAGAATGATGGAATAAATAGATCACATTGAAATATAACACATTGAAATAGATCACATTGAAAATACATTTAGGTATGGGTCAGATTTCACCAAATGACCTTCTTAGTTCATGTGCTTCACTTATCTGGGGTTTTACACACAAAAGAAAAAAAGGAATTGTCTGAATAAACTAGAATATTGTGGAATAAGCTGAAATGACAAGAGAAAAAAGGAAGGGAAGAAGCCTTCTATCTCCTTGTGAAGCATGTTGTAAAATATCAGTGGCTCAAAACCTGAATAATTCCATTCTTGGTCATTTTATTTGTAAAGATTAACTGAAGATCTAAACCTTGTATCCTGCTGAGCTGATGCCTCTCTATTTTCTGGATGGTTATTGTGACCGATTTCAAAGGACTAAATTGTCAACATAGTCTGGTGGATGTGTGAAATTTAATCATTTTTGTACTGATTACAGTGCCCTTCTATTTGAAATGGATTTTTGAATTTGAGGGGTTGGAATTGCGTCTTCGACCATCACTTGATTGTTTGTACATATTGCAAATGCCTTTGGATCTAAGCAAAGCACTAATGGCTTCAGGCAGGGTAATGGTCTTGCAGACGGGTTTTCCAGAGGACTATATGTACTGGCCAATAAGTTTTTCTGTAAAATATGCATCACTAAATGGTGTTAGCAGGAGGTGACAGTATAGCCTAACTTCTCCAATGAATAGGTGACAATTCTGGTACTTTTGTTTGCATTAGTAATTTAGAAGCTGAATAGCACCATCTGGGAGCCCTGAGAAGACTGCTTTTCATATTACTTCACTCTCTTCCTCCTGCAAATGGGTTTCTGAAACAACTTTTGAAACTTAATGGGGGAAAAACAATTCTAGTAGGTATGGAGATTTCAGCTTTGATCCATGATACAACAAAGGTGAACCAAAAAATCTGTTTCAATGTCAGTGTTCAGCTTGGTTATGAAACAAGGATGGGTGACTATGACAGGTCTAGGATTTCTCTGGGGTCTGTGTGGACTGTCAACAAAGCAAAAAAAAAAATGAAAGTAGCTACACGTATACTTCTTTTTTTGAAAACTGGGGATTGAATTCGTGATTGCAGTTATAAAAATAAAAATAAAAAATAAATATTTTTTTGTGGGTTTTTCGGCTGTATGATCATATTCTAGAAGAGTTTCTTTCTGATGTTTTGCCAGTATCTGTGTCTGGCATCTTCAGAGATTTTTGCTGTGCCTGGCATCTGAAGATGCCAGCCACAGATGCTGGTGAAACATCAGAAAGAAACTCTTCTAGAACATGGCCACACAGCCCAAAATTCCCACAAAAAACTATGGATGCCCGCCATGAAAGCTTACGACTTCACAAAAAAATAAAGATTTTTATTTATATCCCACTTTTTGTAAAAACAATCAAAGTGGTGTACAATTTAAAATAATACAAAATATATACAATTTCCTCCTCCCCTTAAAAAAGAGAATTAAACAGTACTAAGATTAAAATTACAATTGTTAAAAACAAAACAATAATACTACAATATTACAGTGACAGTGGGTAGAATCATCACAACTCATAAATTCACAAATATGAGGGTCTTTAGGTGGCTGGGTGCTATTCTGGAAAGGTCTTCCAGAAGAGATCCATCTTGACAGCTTTCTTGAAGCTATCTAGGTTGGAAATCTGATGGATCTCATCTGGCAGGCAATTCCATAAGGTGAGAGCGACTGCAGAAAAAGTCCTCTGGGAGGTCGCAACCAATCTGGTCTTCACTGGTTGCAATAAGTTCTTCCCAGAGGATTTCAGTGCATGGGGCAGATTTCTACCTGTTTGGGGCAGAAGTAAATATAAATAGCTGCTTTAATTTTGGAAAACAACATCTCTCACCCACCCTTAGGAGAGAAGGAAACATCTGCATTAGTTTTGGAAAAAATCAAATACACACTCACTGGTGGAGGATTCAAGGACGTTAGTCCCAAAACTAACTTTCTCAAACTATTTGACCTGCTTTAACTCAGTATTCCATAAATGACACACCTTCTGTGTCACATATCTGATCCAAATCTCTCTCTGAAGAAACAAGTCAGTTATGGTCTGCTGAAACATATTACCACCATGAGAAATTCAGATGCACTGAAAAATAACAGTGTGTGTCTTCCCCTCATGTATTCAAAAAAGTGTGTCCTGTTGAAATCAATGGGCTATTCATTATCGTTAGAACTGCAGCCTAAGTTTCAGTTATGTGAAGAGTTATGGAAACATTCATCAAGTGAAGCGTGCAACCTATTTTCCAATTTCTTTTAGCAATGTTATGCTACATGGACACATTCTTTGGCCACAGCGCCAACACAAAGGACATTAGAAAGTTAAAAAAAATCCTTCTCAGCTAAACCACCTTCGGCCTAACTATAGTTAAGAACCCTTCTTCTTTGTTTTCAAAAATCAGTGAATGACATCCTAGTCAGCATTTCTCCTTTACCAGGCTGATACTTCCCATCTGTTTCACTCTGGCATCTTTTTTGCTTCTCCTGATACTCATCTGATAAGGATGGATTCAATTCTTCCTACCGCATGTACTCATTCTTCAGAATGAAATGGAATACATGAGGGGAAATATGGTTGAATTAATAAATTGCTCTGGGATATGTATTCCTTGCTTGTGAGAATAAATAATGTGAAGAGAAGAAATTTTCCATCTCTTCTGTTTCAGGTAAGTAGCATCCATCTATGTATTATTATAGATGCAAGTAAAAAAAAAAAAAAAAAAGAACATTTTATGGTTCATTAAATCTGTTTCACCCCCTGCATATTTGAGACATGCTCTATTGCACAGTCTGTGATAATCAGCAAGCAAATTCATTTCAACCAGTGGTTTTTAAGAAGACTGATCACTAACTTGGATGTCATTCAGAAAACCTGCCTGAAGTGTAATTCCAAATTTCCCAGTCTGTGGGTCTAAATTATCTGCCAATTAATTATCAAAATAATGACTAGGATATTAAAATTTTAGCTATTAGAGTCTCTGTGTTAAATTTTCCTAACTAACTTATGCACATGTCCTCACTATTTCAGAAAGGTCATTATGCTGACATCTGTGATAGAGAACAGTTATGGGGAACTAGCTAAGTGGGTAAAGGGATGCCTATCTTCAGCAAAGCAAAGAGGGCATTCTAAGAACTTGGCTGAAAAGGTCTGCCCTGGATCCCAATGTAATGAGTGATTATTACCCACTTTTGAATATTCCATTCTTGGGATCAATGGTGGCATCTCAACTTCAGGAGTTTATCAATAAAGTGGATTATTTAGATCCATTTCAGTCTGGCTTCAAACATGGTTATGAAACAGAGACTCTTTTGGTCACTGTAGTGCATGACTTGTGCTAGGTGCAGAATAAGGCAAGTGTGTTCTTTGGGTTTCTCTATACCTCTCAAAGGTTTTCTAGACCATCACCCTTGGCATCCTTCTGATCCAAAGGAGCTTCTGGTTTTGATTAGCTGCAGTCTGCTGTCATATTCAAACCAATGAGAGTAACTATTGCTAATTTTAACTATGGTTTTTGTTTGAAACAAGATAAAAGTCTAACCATGGCTTCTGATCTTGCTGTTAAAAGCAGCATAGTTACCAAGGTTATCAGAGTAGAAAGCAGTTTTTAACCACATATTGCAAGGATGTCCCAAAAATGCATCCCTTTACTGATAGCTGGCCAGAGCATCTCCAGATGGAGGGCTCCTCATACTAGCCAATAGAAGTCACCATGGAGCTCTTTTGTCCTTTTCTTCTTAATGGATTTCTAGGTTGAAGAAAAAAGATGGAAGGAGGAGTGGTAAAACAAAAGAAATTGTGAGCAGAGGAAATTGTCTGAAAGCACACAAAAATTCAGAACGTGGTGCAGAATGATTAAGACCTTGTCTGAAATTGCTTTCAGTCCCAAACTTAAAAGTACTATATAATGTTCTTTGGGACACTTTTGTAGTGGGGGCAAACTTTGCTTTTTGTACCTGATACAGGGAGACCTGCTATCACTGACCCAGAAACTGTAAGAAATAAATCCCTCTTAAGAGTGCACAGAAGCCCAACCCACCCTTTCTCACAGGGATCTTTACAAGCTCGTTTTCCCTCTAAGCCATACAATTGCCCATCATACTGAAAAGCATTTTGCCAGAGATGCTTCTTGTTTCCAGATTTTGACATTCCAAATGAATTCTCATTATCTCATTACAGCATGAGAATGATCCTGATTGATCCAATGGAAAGTCCATCAGCAAGGCATTATTGCCCTTGAATCTCCACCTCCTCAGAAAGTTAAAGCCTTAGGAATTATCCATTATTTTGATGAGGAGTAGAGAACAGGGAAGGACAACAAAAATGCCAAAGAAGGCATTATTCTTCCCACATTTTCTGATCCAGTATTGAAAATGGACTATAGATTGATGGGCTAAAGCAAATATGAGAAGAAGGATCTCTAATTTTCAGATGTCAGGGCCTAGCGTCTCTTCTCTGGTCCTCAAATTGAGGGCATCTGAGTTCAAGACTGCTGACTTGAAGTGTATGTGTGGTTATCTTTTTTTAGACTTTGTGTATGTGTGTGTGTTTAATTTGAATGACATAAATTCATGCAACTATGTTTGAGGCTCAATGTATCAAGCTTAATGGCATCACTAGAGCTTCCCCCTTGTACAATGCCTAGATAATATCATCAAAACCCATCTTCTGTGATATCACCAAGGGTATCAGGCCCAGAAGGAACCAAATTCAGGAACTCAGGCTTTAGTAGTTAAAGACTCAGCAAACCTTTATTTAATTACTATAGATCCATGCCAGAGATATTCATTGTCAGAACTAAAGAGCAAGCAGTAACAATGCTTAATTAAACTACACAGAATTTCAAACTCATGGCAGGCTTAATTTTCATTTTTTAAAAAATTAATAATGATATTTGCTCATCTTGATTCCCATACCACTGCTTTTTGTTCTTACAGCCAAATTATTCTCAGAGGAATGACCTTCAACACGCTTGAATCATGCCTGCCTCCTCTCCTGTGTTATCACACCATCTGTGGCTGAGATCACCATTTCTCTACAACAGTTGTTCTAATGTATATCCCATCTTAAAACCTAAAGTTTCATCCTAAATTTTATGTGACAGGCAAGATGTATATGCAACTCCTTACAAAAAGCTACCCATAGGTCTCATGTTTTGGCCCTGAAATTTCAGGGGCTTGGATAATCTTGATCTGGCATCTTTTTTCATAGCTCCATGGTAAAACACAGGCTTTGCATACAGAAGGTATCTCTTGATTGCTGGCATTTTCATGTGATACTGAGGGGGAAAATCCTGCTTGAAAGCAGGGAGAGACACTGGAGCTTATTGCACCGCTAAAAAAAGTGTCTTACCTCTCCCAAATTCAATTCTAATTTGGGCTGCATTCCGATACTATCAAAGGGATTTTGTCACTGAATCCACCGCCTGAATATAGCCCAGGTCCCGGGGCACTCAGCACACCTCTTTTCAAAAGTGGGAGTTTTCCAATTTTAAAAAATGGCTGCCAGAGCACTTTTGGGACTAGGGCTGGACCTGGGCTGTATTTGGGTGGCAGATTCGGCAGCAAAATCCCTGTGATAGTATCCAGATGCAGCCTGAATTAGAATTGAATTTGGGAGAGGTAAGACACTTTTTTAAGCAGTGAAATAAGCTCCACTGTTAGTCAGTGTCAACAATACTGAGGTGTATGGATGACATCTAACATAAGTGGTTTCCTATGTTCCTTGACATTTATGATAGCTTGGGGTACTCAGTCTGAAAAGCAATGAGTAAGAAAAGAAAAGTTTTTTGGCATTTCCTCTTCCCTCTCACTTCCTTTAGAAAGTATCTGCAGATGTTGCATGTCAAGATAAATTAAGAACCCCCTTACATCTATTTATCCACTACAAGATGCAGAGTTGTTCTCCATGTCCTTTTTGTGTCAGTTCTCTCTGACAAGCTGCAGCTTATTTGTGGATGAGTCTCAGCAAACCTTTATTCAGTGTCTCTCTCCAAGGCACAATTCCAGTTTATAAAATGGGAGCTCAAAAATATAAAGTAAAAAGAAGTCCTTCCCAAGTTATGCGAAGGTTTTTTCCCCGGTTTGTTGCTTTTTGAGTGACAAAAGCTTCTCAATAATCAAATCACATTGGATGAGTGATAGATTTGCAGTATTGTTGGAGAACCAAATCAACCTTTATTCAATAAAGTTGTCCAGACAGAGATTTGGACCAGCTTTTAGTGATGGTCTTCTATTTGAATCTCACTTCTTCTGCCAAATCCTTTTCTTTTCTAATGTGCACCTTAAATCCTATAAAGAGGGGTAAGCAATGTTCTGGTACAGATTTTTCACACCATGAAGGTTCCCCTGGAGTGGAGGAGAGGAAGTAAGTCCTAATTCCACTAGCTTTGGGTGCCAAAATACACTAGTGAATATAGAAATGCACTATTGTATCTTAACATTGGGTGTTTGTCTGGAAAAATTATGCCATGTTTGCAAGGTCACTAGAAAAATATACACACAGCAGTTACCCACTAATTTGTAGTAGGCTGCAGGGGAGCTGGCAATGGAAGGAATTCAAACAAAGTGAACAACACAGCTAAGAAGTAACACCATTATTCACATCTGTTTGAACACCATTATGAAAGTAAGATTCTTAAGTAAACTGCAGAATGGATTCCCATGTCTAGCACAAAAACTGGGCAAAATGATTCATATTTAGGAGATGCATGTAAGATACTAGTGAGCTTATAATTCACCAAATTAAGCCAGCTAACCTCTTCTGGCTTCAATCCTGGATTTGGGATACCCCCAGATGTTATCAGACATAAATCACTCCCGATTTAGCTCTTCAATATATCTATTTGTAGCTCACATTTTCCAAGTCCAAGGCCCAAGGCAGCTTATAGAGTTTAATCTTGATACAAATATATATATATATATATATATATATATATATATATATATATATATATATATATCAACCCTTTCCTAATACAAAAGTTGAGAATATAATTAAATCAACAATAAAATTAGAAGCAGTTAAAAGTATGAGTGTTAAGAAAACAAATATAAACAGTACAGCACATTCTCAAAGTTTCTTTCCTCTTGAGCATCCCTCAAAGTCCTGCAAAAACAAAAATGTCTTCACCTGCCTCTGGAAGGACAGCAAGGTTTACCCAGTTTAACCTCTCTAGGAAGAGTCTTCCAGATCCTGGGAACAACCACTAAGAGGGCTGCCTCCCATGATATACCTATGAAAAGGATGGGATAGGGAGAAGGGCCTCCCTTGAAGTTCTCAAAACACAAGGGGACTCACATTATTGTGGTTGTTTCTTCTCCTCTCTCTTCTTCTCTTCTGCTGCTGTTTCTCCTATTTTTCTCTTTCTCTTTCCATTTCTTTTTTAATCTCATATCACTACTATTTCCACTGGTGCTGGTATTGCAGCTGTTCCTGCTAGATTGCTGCCATGTATAAAAATCCAGTGTTATAGATTGGATGTTATATATTGCACGTATATTTTGCAAATTTAAGGCTCTGAATTTTACAGTAAATATTGAAAATGTTTACATAACCCTCATCAAATAATTAAGCATATATAAAATTAACATTATTGTTCTAAGTAAAAGTGTTGTCTTGGGGCTTGTCTACACATGCCAAATAAAGCAATCTCACTTTGTTTTTACAATGAGCAGTCCAGACAACATACAAATCAGCTCAGGCCAGATCTGGGCCTTTCCAGCACTGGATTTAATCTGGAGGGGAAACAGTGGGAATTTACTTTGGATTTGAGTGGAAAATTCAGATGGATGTGTGTGTGTGTGTGTGTGTGTGTGTGTGTGTGTGTGTGTGTGTGTACTGCATTCCATAATGACTTTGGTATGTGGCATGGGGTGGGAGATGTTTTGGAGGGCAGTCTAGTTAGGTGTGTCACCATGTTTTTCTATTTCATTGTATGTTCAGTCATAAGATTAGCAGTGAAGGTTAGACTGGGCCACTGTAGGTCCACAAATCTAAAAGATCATTTCCAAGATCTGTAATGAACACGTCTGCAGAAGTGGGAAGCGCTAGATTTGTTTTCAGCCGTATATGTACAAATATTGTAAGCCAGGAAATTTTAACTGTTGTTCCAGGAAAAAAAATGGTCCCTAAGAAGAAAAGCTAGGATGTTGCAAACACAGCATCAGATTTCACAAGACAGCATTAAACTGTAATGAGATCATGCACTCTGTCCAGTATAAAAGTGTAAAAGCTCACAGCAGATTGATGGAACAGGTTTACTAAGACTTTTTCTCTGTTGTTGTTTTGTGTTTTTTTTCATTATCTCAATAGCATTTCCCAAACACTGCACAAGGAACTGCTTGCTTACTCTAGGACTCTAGGTCCTTTTATGAGCCTTGAGAGATATATTGTATAAGAATAATTTAATCTAATATAAAGAGAGGTTCTCTTATCACAACACTGCATGACAATTTTTATTTAAAATGTATTGCTTCATATTTGCCATATTATGATAGCACAAGCCTCTCTGACCTCTTCACTTTCCCCTCATTTTTCTTATATGATGTTGCTCCTGGCTCTCGAAGGAACAGTTATTTGATAAGAGTATATAAATACAAAATGGACTTTTGACCAATAATAAATGTGTGTTTCAGATTGAAATATTAATTTTATTTACAGTCCTCTTGACCTTTTAAAGTGCTAGATCTGTTTTTAAATGTCGCACATGCCATCCATCTGAAAACAAGAAAGGAAACACTGTAAAATGTAAATGATCTTACCCACCATGAAATCAATAGAATGCTTTAAGAATTCCCTACAAATACACTTTTGTAAGAAAATACATTATCTGTCTTTAGCAGGAAGGCTTTAAACACATGAGTGGCAGACATAACTGCAGTATCTGTCTGCCTATTTATCATCTATCCTTATTCATCAGAATGCATTTCCTCCAAAAATAAGACAGAATCACAGAATATACAACTACAGCACTATTGAAAGATATCCAGCCAACCTCTGTTTAAAATCCTCAAAAGAAGAGAGTTCAGCCCCTCAAGGTGTCTATTCCACTGTTGATCAATTCCTGAAGTACTATATATATTCATGTACAAGTCTAGAAATTTTAGATTAAAAAGTGTCCCAAAAACCTCAGTTGACTTATCCACAGGTCAATGTAGATACTGTACTTTAACTCTTATTTTAAAAGGAACCATTCCCAAGTGAAAGACAAGAGTGTAACCTCTCCTGGAAGCACTAAATAAAATAATAAATAAAACTTTTATTTGTATCCCACTTTCCTGCTATAATAGCAATCAGAGCAGCTTACATGTTAAAACAAACCAATGAGCCCTCTCTGGTCTCCCCTTCATCCACCCTTTGGGGTCAGCACAAACAGTTAGGCCTGCCAGAATTTTGTAAGTTCCTTGGCGTTGTTTTCCTTTATCTCATCCTTTAGATCCTTTGTTATATGAACCTAAATTTTATCCTTAACTTATCCATGGGACATATCCAAATCTTTAATTTTAGCTCCAAAATCTGTCCTCTTTATACATGAAGTCAACTTATAGTCAAGTATATATGGTAAATAATTTATTGAGGGTTTTTTTTTAAAAAAAAATGAGAGAGTAGTCTCTCTAGCAAAGTAATAATGCACTAGGGCAGAGGTTGGAACCATAACCAGCCCACCTCTCCTACACATGTCTTTAGCAAACAAAAGACTCATACTCAGTCTTCTTTAAAAAGGTATTAAAAGAGTTTTACTTCCATATGTGCATAATCAATACACAGATTCAGCTTCTTGAGGTAGATAAAAAGAAAGAATAACTACATGGTTTCAGGAAGGCCAGAGCTTCTCAAGCAGAGAGAGAGAGAGAGAGAGAGAGCTCAACCCACATGTTTCATGGCCAGAGATCGAGCAAAGAACATGCAGATGAGACGCAGAGAAAACAAAAGGAATAACTAAGTGATTCAGGTACTGAGAGAGTGTGAACAAACAAGCAGGAGGTATAGTGCCTAAACTTTTAGAGTGCCATGCAATATGATTACTAGTGTGTTCATGTATGTGAGGTTGCCATCTTCAGCAGTTCTTCCTAATATTTAGGTGGCATCCAAGGATACCCATTTTCAAGAGAGGTAAATTATTGGGTACCTTTCAACTTTCCACAAATCATTCAAGGATCATCAAGTTTATAAACATCTATATTGAGATAACAGACTGTAAAAGGATGTGCTGTCTTTTAATATATGGCAATTGCATTCAAAACCATGAGGCAGATCAAAACAGATTGATTGGAATCAAGTCTGAAAAGCTATGTTAATAAAGGATAGGCATCCCAAGCTGATGAACATCAATATTTGGGATTTTTAAAATATTGGCATTTCATTGCTACTCAGTGAATACATTGCAGTCTGTTTCTTGTAATGTGGCTTCTTTAAAAAAAAAAATACTCAGAACTTCCTGTGCAAGCCATCTCTATCATTATGTTAACTACATGAACCCAGTTCTGCTTGGGATGAATTTATATTGGCATGGTTACAGTTGCCTGAACAATAGAGTACACATGCTTTGCCCTTGTTTGTTGAGACACCACTAATAAGTAATTGCAGATATAAAATATATCTCAGTCTCTCATTCTGATACAAAAGTATCCCCTCAAACATCTTTTTATTAAGAAGGCATTTGGTTTTTAGTATGTTGCTACAGAGAGAACTTTTAATGAGTGATGGTGTTGTTGGTGTTGTAGCGCTTGTTTTTCATTTAGTTTTAAATGTCTTTTTAAAACTATTTTTAACTTGTGTTTTTAGAATCAAAATTGGTTTAATTATGTTTTAACTTTTGTATTAAAATTGTATTGTGTTTTTGAATGTTGTACACCATCTTGAATTCTATGCTGGAAGAAAGGCAGATGATACATTAAGCAAACAAACAAAGAAAGAAATATAGATGGTCTCAATCACATTCTATCAAATTACTAGAACCTAAACAACATTTTAAGCAGATCAATGGGACTCAAATATCTGGTGCATGCCCAGGTGGCATTGTTAGGATAGTATGGACTGCCTTCTGCCCTAGATATGCTCTGAATGTGTGGAATATTGCTAAATCCACAAACTGCAAATGCATTGCAAAGTTGCACTATAATTTCCATTTATCCCATTTATTCATAGGATTTACATACATGTTGACTCTTCATTCCGCAGTTGATTCAATTACACTACTCTAGCTGGAAATAAACAATTGGTTTCAGGCCAGAATCTATACAAGACTTCCTCTTTACATGGAGTCCTAGCAAAACTAGAATAAGGAGGTAGAGTCTCCTGAACAGCTCCCATAACAAGCCCACTTCTGTGCACATTTGCAGGCACTTCTCTGTTGGAGTACCAGCTTTAGGGTGCAATGAATTAAGCTGGATAACACTGCTAGGTGGAGTGTGTTAGGTTTTAAATGGGATATAGAGTCAATGTTAAAATGTTGAAATG
>JAIPUX010001232.1:121621658-121632731 GCA_020142125.1 Phrynosoma platyrhinos
TTTTAAAGGACTGTTTTTCAACACTCCTACAACATTATTTTAACAGAGTGGACCAAGGACAGAGACAACTTAGGGTTCTATATGTCTTTGTCCTAGCTGGTGTAATGGAAGCCAGAGACAAAGAAGCAATACCCTCAGTGCATGATGTGCCTCTTCATTCTTGCAAATGAAGATCAGGAAGTAAACTCTTCCAGTCTTTGGGGAAGATGGTGTAGAGTTATCTTCCCTCTTGTTGTTAACTGCCCTTGAGTCAACTTTTACTTATGGCAACCCCATGAGTGAGACACATCCAAGACTCCCTGTCCAATACTACTCTGCTAAAGTCCTGCAGGCCCAGGGCTGTGGCTTCTTTGATTGAGTCTATCCATTTAGTATGTGGTCTTATTCTCTTTCTACTGCTCTCCACCTTTCCTAGCATTATTGACTTTCTAATGAATATTCCTTCTCAAGTGTTTGAAAAATGACAATCTCAGTTCGGTCATCTTGGCTTCTAGGGAGAGTTCAAACCTCATCTGTTCTAGAACCCACTCATTAGGGACCATTCTCTCTTTTAACAGGATCACAATACAAAGGTGTGTGTGTGTGTGTATGTGCATGTGTCTGTTAGTATGTATGCATGTGTACATATGCAGCAGCATGAGGTTCCTAAACACTAAGAGCCATGGATCATTGCTCCCAGAAGCATCATTGATATATTCTTCTGAAAGTTGGGGTGGTGGGGGTAGAACAATAGCAACTGGATTAACTAAAGGAAATATTTCAGGATCCATATTATTAACCTGTAGGATTTCTTACCATATCTACAGTTCGTGTTTGATTTCCCATGACTTTTAATGTGAAGAAGGAACCACAATGGATTTCTAAATATGACTTGAGTTGAATTCAGTTGCCTACAAATCAGTCTGAAATGAATTAGGCTATCGTCTAAATCTCCAGATGAAGTCAGAATGAAAGATTCTGATTCATGTGCACTGCTAGTGCAAAAACCTAAATCAGTCTAGACCAGGAAGTGTATCTTGATGCTAGCAACTTACCCTATACATTCCTTACAGTGAAGGAAGCATACTGTAGAGTGGAAGTCTTGGAATTCATCTTTTGATCCTATACTGCCAATCTCTGTTCTATCTAAAGAGATTATCACACTCAAAAAAAGAAACTTATCCCTGATGTGATACAGTTGCATTTTGGATTATTACCTGGTTTTACCACACTTAAATTGCCACTGCTGCTGCCAGGGAACTGCAACCTGCAGGCAGCCCAGGTCCCAGCTGTGCTCAGCCAGCCACCTTCCAAAAACAGCAAGCTCCCATTTTTGTAAAGCATCTAAATGAACACAGCTGACACCCAGGTTGCCTGTGGATTGCAGTTTTCCGGCAGCAACGGCAGCAATTTAAGTGTAATAAAACGAGGTAATAATCCAAAACGTGACAGTATCCCATTAGGAATAAGTCACTTTTTTTGAGCATGATAATCTCCCCAAAGAAGTAGTCTTAATGTATGAATGATAAAATCTATATTGCTTCCTGTAATTTTTCCCTTCACTGGACCCAAGATCCAAAGAAGTGATGGATATAGGGAAAGCCTTCACATACCATTTGTGGGGTCTCTGTTTAATGAGTTAGAGCACAGTGATGAAGAGAGAACTGCATCAGCAAAAGGAATGTGAAAGACCAATACAAAGTCGGAAGCTTCCCTTTTTGAAAATTTGCCAGATGAACATGGCTTTGACCTGTGTCTGACCCAGGCTGCATTTGGCTGGCGGCATCATGGCAGAATTGGCAGTGACTTTCATGTGATAACATCTGGGTGTATCCTGGAAGAAAACGGAAGCCAGGAAAAGGTAAGTCACTTTTTTGACAATGCAATAAGCTCCTAAGTAATATTTCCTGGCTAGATCCTGCTCCAAGCCCACCTTAATAGACAGATCACATTAAATCAGATTAGTTGAAGGAGAACCATTCAGTTTCCATTCCAGGTATACACAGACTACTATGGCCACTCCCTTCCCAGCAGCAACAGTTTACAATAAATTTACAGTAAGACTATGTAGTCTTACTAAATATGTCCAATAACTAAATACTAGGCACTATTTTCTGTGCAAATCAATTTTTTGTGCAAAATCCGAGATTTTTGCAATGGGGATTCTGTATAAAACAAACCCTAAGTAACTTGTTTGTTTGTTTTAAAAGTACTTTAAAATCTTACGGTGGACCAATTTGGGGTGGAATCCTGATGTGTAAAGATATGCTTTGTTATTAATGACAAGAAAAAGAATTGTTTCTGGTTTTTATACTGAGATTGGGCCATTTGATTGAGGCCATTGTACTCTTCCCTGTGTATATCTCAAATGAGGAACCTGGCCCAACTGTACAAAGGGTTATTTAATTACTGAACTGTATATATTTTTAAAAAATATTCTGGTTTCTATATTTTTATTTTTATGACACAAAAATTACACTTGCAACAGTTTTTTAAAATCCCATTGTTATTTGTCTTAGCCATGCTATTAGACTAGCAAGAGCTATGAGTTTATGGTGTGTTACCAACACATATGATAATTACTTACTGATGTCAAAATTAACAGTTTCTAAGGAAATACTTCTGCATCCCTATTATTAGTTCACTAATTGCCTACCTAGTTTAGACTTTGTATGGCACTTCATAATATATTCCACCCTCTTTACAACACCCTTCAGCATGGCTAAGTGCTTGCCAAACTGTAAAGAGGTCTTGTTATTTTTAATGAGCTCAAGGGTATTTTATAAAGAACTTTAATGCTGTATAGTAATGTGCAATAGCTTGGAATTATGGAGCAGTATTTAACAAAAGGTCTGTGAAGGTGGCCTCTCTTATCAAGGTAAAGGTAAAGATATTCCCCGTTGACAAGATTGTCAAGTCAAGACCATGGGGGGGGGTACTCATCTCCGTTACTAAGCCAAAGAGCCAGCACTGTTAGAGACTACTCTGTGATCATGTGGCCAGCTTGATTGCACAGAACTCTGTTTACCTTCCCACCAGAGTGGTACCTATTTATCTACTTGCATTTGCATGCTTTCGAACTGCTAGGTTGGCAGAAGCTGCGACTAGTGATGGGAGCTCACCCCATCATGTAGGACCCAGGCCTCAAACTGCCAACCTGTCTCCTATAAAACCAGTTAATAAAATCTGATAATATTGCAAAACAATTCAGCATCCCACAAACTATAAGTAAAGCTTGTAAATAACACAAAAATGCAACTGATCCTATATTTTCATTATTGGAGGACTGATTTTTAGCATAATCCATAAACTGACAATTTAGCAATGTAGCAAAATATACAAAATTAAGCAAATGCTTACAGCAATCTGTCACATATTCTTTCATCTTGTTTTCCTGAAGTATAGGACAACTGTGGAAATATGGCAACAAGTCATTTGGTCCCTTACTTTTCTTCTTTCTCTCCTTTTTCTCAGGATAATGCAATTTTCATGATCTTTAACACTTTCTCAAAACCTGTAAAATTTGCTGTTTGGATTACAATTCCAAGAATCCCCAGCCAGCATGGTGAGTAGCATGTGATCCTGCTTTTTCACCTCTTCTTTACCTCCAGTATGCATGCCCTAGAATAAATAAAACAGAATTAAATTGCTTCTGATTTTCACATTAATAGAAGAATTCAGCCCAGACAGGAAAGGTTAATATGCTTAGAAGTCATCATGTCTCAGTTGTTAATTTGTGGCCAACTCATACGCTTAAAGGCAAAAGCGATTATGTGAATTTTAGAGCAATGTTGTAATTTAGCATAATAATAACACTGATATAAGTTAATTTCAATATTTGGATGTATTTTTTGGAAAAGGAGATAGTTGGCAACATCTAACAGTCTTTTAATTGTTGCTGCACTTACTAATGCAATTTAGTTTTGAAAATGTCTATCCTGATTGAAAAGAACAGTTGTAGTTTTGTTGCCTACATTTATGGAAGGAGCAACATTCAATGTGCTGCCATGATTTGACATAGAAACAAAGTTGTTGTTGTTGTTATCTTATATACCGCCTTTCTCCCAATATAGGTACTCAAGATACATGATTAGAGATGATGTGGATAAATCTCTTAAAGCTCATGTTAATCTCTTCAGTATGAGTCATACGCACTCTTATCCTCTCTTTAGAGATAGCTGTGTTACCTCAGCATACTTTCTTGAATCCTTTCTCATGATCATATGCATGAAACAAAAGACAATATATAGTTATTCACAGTGAATATCTTAGAATAATACTATTGCTGATATATCACAGTTCAAGTATATTATTATCCAAAAGAATTGACCAAGAAATCTCTATAAATGTCAAATTATTCTGCAAAAAATGATTCTCAATAAGTAATAAAATAAAACCAGATGCAATTAAGAGATTATAATATGCTTCATATTTGGAGAGCTGGTCAAAATTAGCAAAGTGAATTTCGACAGGGACAATGATACATTGCAATATTTGGGCAGGAAAAATGAATTGCACTAATATAAGATAGATGATAACTGGCTTCAACTCAGATTCTAACTTTTGTGCTCAGTTGTATATTGTTGCATTTTAGAATCTTTTCAAGTTTTTTCATAGCCACTCTCCCCATTCTTAATCTTCTGATTTCCTGACTGCAGTCCCCATTTCTATCAATGTTTGATCCCAGGTATGGGAATTCTTTTACTATTTCTGCTTCTTCATCTTGTGAACTTGTGAAGGTCTTCAGTGGTCTTTATTTTTGTTTTCTTTATGTTCAACATTAAGCCTGCCTTTACACTTTGATCTTCCTTAGTAGGTGTTCCAAGTCTGTGAGGTTTTTTGCTAGCACTATGGTGTCATCTACATATCTTAGATTGTTGATATTCCTCTCCTCCTCTTTCTGTATCTAAGCCTACTTTTCTTATAATATGTTCTGCATATAAAGTGAACATGTAGGGTGATAATGCAGCCTTGCCTGGCCCCTTTGCCAGTTGGGAACCATTCTGTTTCTTTGTGTTCTATTCTCACAATAGCTTCTTGTCCTGAGTACAGATTCCTCATCGGGGCCATCAGATGTGTTGGCACTCCCATGTCTTTAAGGGCATTCCATACCTTCCATCTATGCAGACAAAGGCTTTGCTATAGTCTATAAAGCATATGCTGATTTTCTTTTGGAATTCCCTGGTTCTTAATAGACTACAAGCTAAAAATGAGTCAACAATTTGATGGAGCAGCCAAAAAAAGTCAATGCAGTTCTCAGCTGTATTAATAGGAATATACTGTCTACTTTGAGGAAGTACTAGTACTAGTCTATTCTGAAGTTTTAGACAGGAGTCTTGGAGATGTTAAAACCAATATGTGCATACTGGACTTGTGCCTTTCCTGGCTCATAAAAGCAGCTAGGGGGGAACTGTTTGAGTGGGCACCAGAGTAGTAAATGCATCATTATAGAAAGCAGGTTCCCAGCTTGCCTAAAAGAGGCAGAGATGGGGCCATTACTGGAAAAAAATCCTCCCTGAACCATACATATTGAAGTATTATTGGCCTGTATCCAGTATCTCCAATATCCCTTTTTTGGACATTGCAAAGTTTATGGTGGTTCCCCAGGGGTTCCTGAATGAGATGGATTATATAGAACCATTTCAGTTTTACTTCAGGACCAGTTATGAAACAAAGACAGTTTTGATTACCTTGATGGATGACCTATGCAGGAAACTGGTTGATGAAGTATGTCCCTGTTGGTTCTGCTGGACGCTTCAATGGCTTTTGATACCATCAATCATAATATCATTCTGGGGTTCAAGGTGGTCTCTTCTTGTGCAAACAGAAAGCAGCAATGAATGGCAATGATGGTAATATACAGTAGCAGGTGGCTCCACCTGAGAAGGAGATAGCTGTTAAGCACATGCCCCTCAGCAAAGATCAAATTTATATATGGTTGTTATTTTCTTGTTTTGCTGTACAGGGTCTTCAGAGCCAAGGCAATATATGAGGAAATAGGAAATTGCGGGTTAAAAAGGTACAGGAAATTTCTTTAGTTAGTCCTCCCAAATTGTCTTGCTCCAAAGACCTACAGAGCTAGGCACTGAGGAAAGAGGCAACCACTGATATTCCCATTATTGGGAAATATACACCAAGGAATTGAGTATCCTAATGTCTGTGGAGTTAATGCTCTGTTCAACTAATAAGGATCTAGATGTCCATGAGTACAACAGTATTTGTATCCATGGGATGACACCATTGTATACTGGTCTCAGTCTTTTGAATTTTGAAATACTGTATTTCATGTTGATATGGTCAGCAGACTAATCAATAAATCTGTTGTTGTTGGTCTCAGTCACCTTGTCTGTTTTCCACCAAGATATTAACAAACTGTCAAAAAATTCTCATTTGAATGCATGAGCAGTTGTATTTTTATCTATATGCTGCTCTAAGAATGGATATCAATTATTTAAATAAACTGACAAAAGTTTTTTAAAGGAGATGCATTAAAGTTCAAAAGTTGAAAGAATACCAAATTACAAAAACATACCAAACACTATTCTGTTGCAGTCATGCCTATTTGGATGTCACTAATATTCTTGTCACAGGTAGTGTCATGTCTGGTAACCAGTATTTCCATGACAGTTCTCACACACATTGCTATGGCTGAATCAAATGACTGGAAAAGTTGAATGACAGAGTTCATATATTTTCAAATAAAAGCTGATAATCCAAAGCCCTGGGTTCTGAAGAAACTAAATGGAAGGTCTTTAAACAGAATCTATGGATAGGAGAATTGGTTTTGCTTTTGGATATGAACAAGATGATCAGGATGGTATTTGAAATAGCTTGAAAACTGGTGAGTCATTGTTGGGGGTAGGTTGCAACTCTCCCACCCTGTTGTCATGTTGAGATGTGAGGCCAATTTTTTTAATCTTGTCACCATTTTAGTAATAAGTCACTCTCTGTTCTTAGCCAGGCTGGTTTTCAGATGACAGGTGTGTTTGACACCATGGCCATAACAAAGCTTTACCAGAATCTGCTAGAGCTTGTACTCTGCTGGCGTATGTAGGTTGCAGCATTAATTGTCTATGGTTGTACCTCCATGCCACTATGAAGTGGCAGAGTAGGATTCTGTGAAAGGAATTAAATTTTGAAATTCACCATATATTCAAGTAGAAGTTTAATGTGTAATCATCTTCAAATATGTGAGGAATAGGAATTCTTGCATCAGCTTTCCCATGTCCTTTGAAAAATGGAATGAAGACTTAATTCTTACTTTTATAACTTTCATCGCCAGTTCCCAGTACTTATATACAGTACTTATATACAGGAAAGGTGTGTAAAAGATATATTAGAATAGATGCAGTAATGTAACAAAAACTTGCTCTTTTTGGAAGACTTATACCTGTTAAGTAAAATGGTTATTAACAAATTATGGTATTATTAGGCATATCAATCTGGCCCCATTGAAGGAAGCATTCTGCCACGATCACAGGATATTAAACCAGGAGCCATCTTTTCCCTGTTACATCCACTTTAAGAAATACTGTCAGATGATTTTACACAGAAAGAAAATATGAGGCTATTTCTGGATAATTTAAATATTATTGTCAGGCTTTGCATCCAAGATGTTGTTTGAGCAACATTTTCTATGTGGAGTCTTTATTCCACAAAGTCACAGTTAGTTGATCAGTCATGATGTGTAATTTGGCATTCTAACATAAAATCATGTTTTACAAAATGCTGCTGAGTTAGGTTGCCAGGAATTTTGAACTACGCACATTGTTTCACCACAAATGCTTCCTGATATGATTTATTTATTCCTTGTATTTCTCTCTGAGGCAAAGAGAAACCATTGCACAAGCAAAAATGGCAACACACAATGATTGAGTTCCAAAGAGCTACTGTGGGTTTGCCAAAAGGTTTGAACACATCTAGTAGGTTTTCCAACCCCCTCCTTTGAATTGGTAACCCTGGCCAGAATCTTGTTAGTGACATTTGTGCCTGTAAATGTGGCTTATGTGTCTATTTGTCTCTTTTTGGATTTAGTGAAAGATGCCATTCTGTAGCCCTTTGCACAGTGTCCCACATCACTCCCACAAACATACACAGAGGTAAACCAATGGGGAGAGGAGGAAGGGGGAGGCAGCTCAGATGATATAACTGAAGGGAAGGTATGGGAGGGTGCACTCCATCCTTGAGCATGCTCCCATTTCCTTCCTCCTCTTGAGCATGCTCCCTCAGCCAAAATGAGCTGGTCCTTTATTGTCTGACTTGCTTCCTCACTTTTTCCCATCCCCATCAGTAAGAAGAATCAACAGCAGCCCATCCTAGAGCTTGATAGCTGTGGGTGTGGGAAGCTTTGGATAGAACACTAAAGGATAGGCCCTTGTGCCCCATCCAAAAATATATATCTGTGGTTGGTAGTCACAGAACTTCACACAGAGAACATTAGACTATCTCAGGGGTAGGCAACCTTTCCCCTTTAAGGGCCGAGGGACTTAAGCTCCCAGAAGCCTCAGCCATGATGGCCAATAGTCCCATGTTGGCCAATAGCTCCTGGGATTCTGGGAACTGAAGTCCCTCAGCCCTTAGAGGGGAAAGGTTGCCTACCCCTGCTCTATCTGTTTGGTGGGGGATCTCAGCCTCTGTGGTATAACTAAAATTTTAGGAAATGCCTCCTGTTCTCAAAACATCTTGATGTGCAACTGCAATGATTATTCAAGAAAATTCTTTATTGGTATTCATAGAACTTTGGAATTTTGTCAGTCTTTCATTAAAGAGTTGTGAGTACTAAACAAGTTATAGAGCAAACAGCCTGGCTAATATGGTTGAGAACTGATTCTTCAGAACAGAGCAGCTACTCTGTCTCTGTTAACATAAGAGATGGTGGCCACAAATATGGTTAGTTTTATCTACAAATATTACTACAGGATTGGGATTGGATTAAATGTCCTCTTTTGTCATAAGTTTCAATTCTATGAGTGTAAAAATAGCTGCTAAAGGCTTGTCTACAATTTTAAAATACTCCTCATTCAAATCGAATAAACTGATCCAGCCACATGTGATTCAGAAGAATTTGGGCTTTTGTGATGATTTGGATGGTCACACTGTTGTTAGGTAACCAAAAGTACTAGGTTACCAGAAGCTGTAACTGTGGATCCCTGGTGGTGCAGTGTGGTTAAATGCCTGTACTGCAGCCACTCACTCATAGACCACAAGGTTGCGAGTTCAATACTAGCCAGGGATCAGGCTAGACTCAGGCCTGCATCCTTCTGAGGACACTAAAATGAGTACCCAGCTTGTTGGGGGGGGGGGCAATGAGCTTACAGTTGTAAACCGCTTAGACACCCATAGCGCAGTATGAAGTGGTATATACATGAAGCTGCTTTGAAGCTGCTAACTGTTTGATAATCTCCCTTGCCTGTTCTGGAATGAAAGAACCATTCTGGAGAAGACATGAATTTACTTCCTCTCTTTTTAGTTGTATCTCTCTGCGAGTACCTGTGTGTGAACATGTGTTTGTAAACTTAGACTGTCAGTTTGGAGAGAGGCAAACTAAAATTAAACAGTTAAGTTTTATGAAAGCTACTTTAAATTGTCTGTCAGAGTGTTTAATCATGTGTTTAACCACCCATTATAGGGTTAGTAAAAAAAAAAATAGTACCAAATCAAAGTCCTGTAGTAAGAGTGTAACCACATTAACTGAATAGTCACATAATGAAATGAAGAAGAAAGGCATGAAGTTCTTGCCTGTGCATGGTAACTGCTGCTAGTGGCTCTGTACAAGATGGCAGCATCAAAGCAAGAGAAGGCATTTTGCATGATAGAATTCACATGAACAGGGGCTGTTGTGACAGTACAGTGACACTTTCAGACCAAATTCTGCAAATATGCAGTTAATAGGAACTGCATTGTGTGTTGGATGAAGTAGTTCAAATCCACTGGTTGTCAGAAGACGTCCTGGCTGCCCACAGATTTTTGAATGAGACAGTGGACAGGATCTGAGCTGAGTCCAAAAAGATTAACAAAGCAGAATGACAGGAGATGGAAATTTTCATAGATGGATTGGGGCTATATACAATGAACAGAAGGCACAAGTAGTAATAAATGGGGAAAGTGCAAAAGTTAGCAAGATCCAAAGAGGCACCCAACAGGGATGTCCGCTCTCACCATTACTCTTTATTTTAGCTTTAGAAATTTTAAGTTCAGCAATTAGATGATGATGATGATGATGATGATAATTAAAGTTTATTTCTAAAGTGCTGTCAATGTACACAGAGCTGTACAAAGAGACAATCAAAGCATAAAATAGAAATAAAAACCTGCCAAATGCATACAATCTAAAAATACAAAACAATAGGTAAAATAATAAAAGTTAATTAAAAGCAAAGAATGATTACAACAATTAAACAACAACATCCACTGTCTGCCCAAATAACAGAAAGAGGAAATGTATATTAGACAGTGCCTGGGAATGCCTCCCTGAACAGGGTGGTCTTTAACTCAGATTTAAAAGTAGACAAAGAAGTAATGACCAATGTTTGAGGGGGAAGAAGGTTCCAGGAGTGATGGGAGGCAAGCAAGAAGGGGTGAATCCGGGATGGATCAGTGGAGATCCTAGGTTGGGACAGCAGGTCTTTAGTACTAGAATGGAGGGTGCGGGAGGGAATGTAAGGAGAAAAAAAGCTCAAATAGGTAAAGAGGTGCTAGCCCATGTTAAAAGTTAACAACCGAAGCTTATATTGGATACAGAAGAGAAAGGGGAGCCAGTGAAGAGAAGATAGCAAAGGGGAAACATGGTCAAAGCAGCGAGCAGAAGTAATGATGAGAGTGGCTGAATCTTGGACAGAAATTAAAGGGTGAAGATGAAAGAGGGGAAGCCCAGCTAGGAGGAGATTACAATAGTCTAATCGAGAGACCACCAAAGCGTGGAGCAGTGGAGTCAGTCTTGGCAGTGGAGGCTGAAAAAAAAGGACAGATTTTGGCAATGTTATAAAGGAAAAATCTGCAGACTTTGGCTGTGGCCTGGATATAGGGAATAAAAGACAGAAAGGAGTCGAAAATGAAACCAAGGCTGCGGGCTTCCTGGACCAGATGAATAGAAGT
>JAIPUX010001232.1:121654601-121665335 GCA_020142125.1 Phrynosoma platyrhinos
TCCATCAAGCCTTTAGGGTGAGCACAAACAGTTATGCTTGCCAGAATTTTTTAGGCTCTTTGGCATTGTTTTCTGTAAGCAAAGCAGCTTCATTTATATACCGCTTAATATCACGCTATGGGATGTCTAAGCGGTTTACAACTGTGAGCTGATTGCCCCCCAACAATTTGGGTACTCATTTTAGAGACCTCGGAAGGATGCAGGCCTGAGTCGAGCCTCAGCCCTGGCTGGTATTGAACTCACAACCTTGTGGTTTATGAGTGAATGGTTGCAGTACAGGCATTTAACCACTACACCACTCCTTTGTCCTTTATATCCTTTGTTACATGTCCCTAAGTTTTACTCTCAACTTATCCAAGGATTATATCAAAATCCATAATTTTGTCCTCAAAATTGACGTATACATGAGGCTGACTTATAGTTGAGTTTATATGGTAGATGTTATGTGACAGCCAAAAAAGTATGTAAAAAGGTTTCTGTGGGCATAAAACACCCATAGGAAGACAGATATTATTTTAATTTTTAAAAAATATAATCCACTTTTATTTGTTGCCCACTACTTCAGGATGCTGACAAACTATGAGACTATAAACAAATACTTTTTAAAAATAAATAATTTCAGTGACAGTGTCAGATGGCATTGTAGAATATTATTTCTAAGCTGTCTCAGACAGAGAAAATCTATGAGTATTGTAAGAAGATGGGGTAGTTGTGGAAACTATATGCAAAAGGGCTTCTTTTTCCACGCCTTTTATCTTCTCTTAGGGCCAATGCAGAAGGCCCCTAAGGGGTGACTCTGTGCTGCCCCTGGGAGTGCCAGATTGGGGCCACAGTAACCACACACTGCAGCTCCCAATCTGGCTTTTTGCAGCTCCCAAAAGATCTAGCAAATGCCGCTCCTTTTTGGGACAGCAAAAAGCCACCCTTAACACTGCCGCCACGGTTCTTTTGTGCACAGTGCAGACTTAGCGCCATCACCCTGCCCCAACTCCACCCCCAGGCCAGCCCTTTTGGCAGGTCTGCATTGACCCTTAGAATGTTCTGCAGTTGGTTTTACTGGACTCTAGTTTCTTTCAATCTAAAAGTAAATAATCAAGCTCTACTCCAGTAGTACAGAGTTATTGTGTTTGAGTGGATGTCATTTCAGTTTAGTTCTAGCTTTAACTTAGTTCTTACTGCTTTTAGACTTTCCTCTTGACATTTCTCCATGTTTACTGTTGACATTACTGACTCGTATTACATTCCTCTCTACTACAATATGTTTGTCTGTGAGAGAAACAAGAATCAATCTAAAGAAGAAAACCTATAGAAGACAGTATCAACATGACGTTAAATTTTCTTTACAAAACAGAGTCCCTGTCTATTGTGTTATGTATTATGTTACTACTGTGCTAGCACATCATTATAAATTCATGATAATTTGATAGGATTACATTATAATAGTAACTTGCTTTCTTTATTAGGAATAAGGAAGGAGGCTGTGTTTTTTTGTTTTTGTTTGTTTTTTGTTTTTTGTTTTGCCTCTGTTTATACATATTGTTTTGTCCTACCACTGAAATGAGGGGGGCAGAATTTATCTGGAAATATATCCTTTTTATGTTGGAAATCTTCTACAACCACAGTTTGCTCAACTAATGCTTCAAGTACATCATCTAGACATTGTTTGAAAGTGCAAGAACTATTGTCCTAGTAGTGGCAAAAAAAAAAACTATAACTTTTTATATTTACTCTGAATCATTTGTAGGTAAGTGGCTAAAAGCTGGGTTCATGAAAGAAAAGAAAGGGAATTGGGTTTGAAAGTTCTGTGGCAAGTGTTACTCTAATGGAATTTGAAGTGGAGGAGATATTGATCCCCCCATAAAAGCCAGCTGTAATGTTTCACTTTTTGCAAGTTACGTGGGGAAAAGTATTTTCCTAGAGCCACTAACATGTATTTTTGAAGAAGCTCCACAACCTCATTTTTTCTTAACTTCTGTTGTATAGGACACCTGTGGTTAATTTTAACTAAGTGGTCAATTAAAATAAAGCAAACTATGGTTTGATCAACTGCCTTATTCAGAGGCGAGGGTGGCAATCACATTTCAATAGCACCATTGAACATTCCAGAAATATATTGAATCCCCTACACCCCCAGTGTGCCATTCAGCAGAATCATTTTTTGTGTCATGATTGTGAGTCACATGAGAGCTCCTTAGTGGTGGGACACCAATGCTAAATGCTGCAAATGTGTAGAATGTAAAAGCACTATTTTATTGTTCATGAATCATTAATGCTTCGTGATTGTGACACCGTGGGAAAGTAAGTGTTGCAATTTTGCTATTGTATCATTCTTGCTAAAAAAAATAGAATAGCATTATTAAAGTGTAAATAGCCCTCGTGTGATAATCTCTTATAAGAAAATCCAATTTATATGTTAAAAGCCAATGCTTTTAACACACAGTTTGCTGCGATATAGTTCTTCTTGAATATTTGGGGAAGGGGAAGGTATTCCAATGATATATTTTTAAATCAGATATTTATCATATCCAAAATCAGCCTGTGGTTTTACATGTGGACTCTTTAAAAGGCAGAGGCAGAGGTAGTCCCTTGACATGAATGTCTAGTTGTAATTGACTGTAGGGGGCAGTGACCATCTACATTACTAAGTCAAAGAGCCAGCATTGTCCAAGGACTGCCCATGTGGCCAGCATGACTGCACCAAATGCTGTTACCTTCC
Source organism: Phrynosoma platyrhinos (assembly GCA_020142125.1). Lineage (NCBI taxonomy): Eukaryota > Metazoa > Chordata > Lepidosauria > Squamata > Phrynosomatidae > Phrynosoma > Phrynosoma platyrhinos. The sequence goes on from JAIPUX010001232.1 coordinate 121,657,318, forward strand.
CACCAAAGTGGTACCTATTTATCTACTTGCATTTGCATGCTTTCAAACTGCTAGGATGGCAGAAGCTGGGACTAATAACAGAAGCTCCCCCCATCATGCCCAAGCACAGCACTGTGGACTCTTACCACAACAAAATATTAATTTCATGTATAGAATTATCCTACAGAAATAATTTAAGATATGCTGCCTCAAAAAAAAAATTCAACTGATATATCTATTCTGACATTTCCCCAACAGGTTATCTATAACACAATTTTGATGTAAAGCACCACATATTAGTACTGTATAGACTCACTTATTTCAGGTGAATAATTGGAAATGTAAAGCTTTGATATCTTGAACAGTGCCAACAAAGACATTCTAAGGAGTTTGCACAATACTTCTGATCAAACCTCCTTGAGACATTCATGTCAAGGAGCCCTGGTGGTGCAGTGGTTAAATGCCTGTACTGCAGCCACTCACTCATAGACCACAAGGTTGTGAGTTCAGTACTAGTGACGGCTCAGGCTAGACTCAGGCCTGCATCCTTCCAAGGTCACTAAAATGAGTACCCAACTGTTGGGGGGCAATGAGGCTACAGTTGAAAATCTCTTAGACATCACATAGTGCAATATGAAGCGGTTATAAATGAAGCTGCTTTGCTTTGCTTTGCTTCCTTGATCTCTTTTATCAAAGAGAATCCCTAATTTTAATATTTGCACTTAATATGTTAATATTCAATCTCATCAGCCAATCTAAGCTTGACGTTTTATATGTCATGTAGGAAGTCATACAATTTAGTAAGGATTAAAGTTTATAAGCATTTTATATCATTCTACAGAGGGTGAGAGAATATTTGAATCCCAATTTGCAATGTGAAGGATTGTTTGTTTTGTCCAAATTGCTGTTGGCGTCATCAGCCTTTTAACACCTGCACCACCATAATAATAATCTCCTCCTCCCTACTCCTCTTCTCTTCATCCTTCTTTTCCTCCACTTCCACCTTTGTTGCCATCTTTGGAATGGTCTTCATTATTTTCTGCACCATCAATATACATTAGGGAGAAAAATACAGCCTGTTGGCTTCTTGTGATTCCCTGTATCCCACTTTTACAGGCCCAATTTTCTAACATATTATGGACCTTTTGCCATCCTCAAATGCACTCAGATAGGGAAACCTCCTCCCCAAATCACACCTGAACCCACACATCTCTCAAATACCTCAATTTTTGCTGTTTCCCTTCCAAAATGGCAACAGAAATTTACACTGTGTCATCTCCTATCACCATTTTAGTAGAGAAAATGCAGAGGAGTGTAGCTGCAGAGGGGTCAGGAAGTGTAAAATTGGCCCTAGCACTCACACAGACCTCCTCCCTTCCAATCTCCATAGTGCTTTATGAAGAATAACTATTACAGGTATCAATGAACTGGAGGTTTCCTAAACAGATGCAGAATATTTGAAATGAATTGATACCATTGTGGCATACAAAGAACACCTAGGCCAGAAACCTATTGGTTAATTCCAAGCAGAGTAGAATCAGTTGTTGAATGATGTGTCAGTATGCAGGCAAATGTCAATTCAATTGATTTGCTGAAGATGGGACTAACCAACGTGGTTCTGACCTTTATCAATTGTATGCATAATATAAAGTGGCATGGATTGAGCCCTAGGCCAAAATTTTGGTAATGTTTTCAGACATAACCAGGAATTACACCAATGTAGGTACTTTTTTAGATGCTGCACAAGAAGGTATCCAGTACTGTCTTCTGGTACACTTTTTCGACTTCTGCACAGTGGCAATTTTGCCTGACTCAAACAGCCACTGATTGGCCATCGGTGTGTGTTCCACCACTGTCTGGCTGTTGTTGAATAACAAAGGGAAAAGATACAACTTCCAATGCCTTAATGTCCATTGTAATTGGCAGAGCTTTATATTTTGCCTGTGTACAGTATGGTCTCAGCTCTAGTAATGACTAACTTTATGTACCATTAATTTATATGGATCTGTTCTAAATATCTAAATAGATCTGGAAAACCATGTAATTCTCTTCTTAGAAAGCTTATCTCTAAAACAGCTGTTAGTCTCTTATGGCAAAAGCAACAGAGTTTTAAGGTACATTAAGGACTAACAATATTTATTATTGCTTAAGCTTCCACTTCATTAGATTCATATGTGTAACAACAAAGAGAGAAAGAAATGTTAGCAGTGTGATCAGAAGAAAATGGAATACAAGAAACACTGATTGTGACATTTTGCTGTAATCTGTGGTGATTCTCCTGGTGACTGCAAACAAGAGTATGATGGCATATGTGCAGAAGCTTTTTTATACTGAAAACCTATTAACCATTTCTTTGTTCTCATCCAACTGACTGGCAAAACATTTATATGTTTTTTGAGCAAAGAAACAGATTGCTCTAGATCTTTGTACTGTACATTCTTTTTATCTGTTCTGTATTTAAGATGAATTGTTCTTTATACTTGACCAAAACAACAAAAACAACAAAAACAAAACCCATTTGACATAAATGGCTATAGGCTAGTTTGATGCTTTCCATCAATAAAATGGATTTGCATGATTACCTCCTATGGAAGCTATCTGTCTGGTAGTCTCCTCCTGTTAACTAGAAGCATGATATATGGTTGAGGAAAAGTTAGATACATTTGAAGAGAAAGGTAAGCCACATGACTATTTCTTATGTGAAACATATAAAAAGGAATTTAAGAAGGAAAAAGGATGTGAAGGAAGAATCTAACAGCACCTTCAAAACCAAATTATTTATTTTATCATGAGTTTTCATGGATATTTTTTCATGGATCTTCTGATGATAATTCTATATCTATATATTCACATAATTAATACGAAAATACTGTTTTGCCAAAAAAGAAAAAAATCTCTACATCCTGAAAAGGGGCAAATATGTGGGATCATAACTTTTGCATAATGATTCCATTGACATTCACACATTTTGTCTTTGCTGAATAGTCTGCCTCTCTTGAATATTGTAAGGTCTCTAAAGACAAGCAACATGTATCCTAACTTTTTTCATTCACAGAAAGAAAACATCCATTCCTGAACGGAGAGTTTCACTCCAAAAGGGGCATTTCCGTTAGCGAAAAAGGTCTTTCCAAGACTGCGGTTCTCTTTCTTAAAACTTGATTTCTATTCATGAAATGACACATGTGGTGCTAATCTTATCATAATGATATTAAAAATGGCAATACCCCAAAACCAGTTGGATAATATTTCAGCCTTCCTGGATATACAGTAAGGGATTTACAGGTTATGATCCTTGCACAAGGAAATTACAAAGAAAGACTAGAAAGAGAAACAGAAGAATTGAATTATATTAACTAATTCCAGTCGATTCAAGTCAATTCGCAGAAGTATGGACAAAGACAATAGCTTCATGGCACACTACATATAATAATGCAAGTCCTTATATATAACACATATAGCACATATAACAAAGGGAATTTTCTCAAAGAGAGTTTTGAATTCAGAGAAAATGATTTTTGGCAAGCAGATTTCTTGCCTTCCACACATTGACACTAACTGACTATTGTAACAAACTAAAAGACTTGTATCACCTCACCTAGCCCTTTGAAAATTTAGGACAAGGGTCATAATTTGCATCTTTTTGGATCCATTTACATTCTGTACCATTCCCAATTTTATAAATATGATTGATAGATGAGGCCTACTACATCTGCAGAAGTGGATTTATATCCATAAAATCTCATGCTAAAATAAATCCTAGTTAGTCTTAAAGGTCCTTTCTTTTCTCACCCTCATTTCCTCCTTTTTATGTTGCAAGTGACTAGTATGATTACTTCTTTGAAAATTAAAGCAAGCTAATGAACTTATTTCATTGTATTTGGTTCAAATTTTTTCTTTCCCTTGCATGTATAATAATGGAATATCCTGCAACGACCATACGAAAGTTAGTTGTTTTTGGTTTTGTTTCTATTAGCCTACTCACTTACATCCCATTAATTTCAGTAGACTTGGATGTAAGTAAAGTTACCTATGTCTTAAACTTTTTCCAAACTTTGTTTTAGATTATCAGATATTCTAATACACATACATTTTAATCAATTTATATTAAACAATTTGTCTACAACTTATTTCCAGTATCGAGCACACTTTCTATATAATTAAATTTGATGGAGACAATTTGTGTTTTATCCACTAGATGTCAGTCAACAGTCAGAATAATTTTGAATTTGAAGCACAAAATAAAAACCTCTAAAATGGAAGAGCAAACTAATTATGTTAAATTACTAGCCATGATAATGCAATTACAAAATGTAAAAAGTCTAGTAAAAATTGGAGTTACTGTAACAATAATAATAGATCTTTAAAATTAATTTCCACTGTTAACTCAAAATGTGTTCAGCAGTGGCATAATCTGAAGTCCATATTTGCAAACCAGCTGCAAATATTCTACCATCAAAGAAGATCTTGACTATAAGTGCTATGTATTTTGGGAATATGCAAATCCTTATCAAATGTTATCAAATAGGATTATAATTTAGTCATCTCTCAGGTCAGAAAAAAACAGAGATGCTATTTGTGGGCCACTATTCATTGGACCAGCTCAATTGTGCTCACTTTATTCTCAGTGAGGTTCCATTCCTCCTAAAGGAACAGGTGTATAGGTATTGTTGTTCTTTATTCCATAATTGTCACTAGAGGCATAGGTTGACTAGGTGGCCCACACTATCTTTCATCAGCTTTGGCTGATATACCACCTGCAGTCCTAGGCTAATCCGATAATGGGACTGGTTGATATGATTTCCATTCTGCCATTTGTTTGGGTGCCTTTGGAAAGTGTTTGGAAATTTCATTAAGTCTAAAATACTTCAGGCAGACTTATCACCAGGGCTGCTTATTGGAAATGCACAATTTCCATGTTGCCACAGCTTGACTGACTAGTCCGTTCCTGGGCAGAATTAAAAGTGCAGGTGATGATCTTTAAAACCTTACACACTGTGGTTCCAGTCTATCTGAAAGACCATTATCTCCCTATATGAGCTTGTGTGTGTCTTATGATGCTTGGGTGACCTCTCTCTCTCAGTCCCAACTCCGTCCCAAGAAATGCTTGGTGAGGAAATGGAAGAGAATCGTTTTGGTGGCTGTTCCTAAGGAGTCCCTCCAATGGGATGTTTTGTTGGCCTCCTTTCTGCTCTCTGTCCATTCACAGGCAGAGGGCTTTTTGTTTGTTCTTAACATCTTGTGGCAGAAGAGTCTTTAAATAGGTTATGCTGTGGTATTATCTTTTTAACTATATTTTAAATGTGTTTTAAACTATTTCAGCTTTAGAGATTATTGCACAGTGAAATCCTACCAGGATAGACACGGGATCTAAAACTCAAAGACAGATAGTATCACATTGCTCCTTGGTCAGACAGTATGCAGCCCGTATGCAATCTGGGCTTCTCTGGGCTTCTTTGGGCTTCTCCCATAGCTTTTCAAAAATGGGATTTTTCCATTCATGAAAAGCTGCCCAAGAAGTCCAGATTGCATACAGGCTGCCTACTGCCTGGCCTCAGAGCAACGTGATAGGATCTGTCTTTGATTTTTCGATCCCTGGCAGGACTTCTCTGTGTGATAATCTGTTTTTAAAAACAAAATGGTTTATTTTAATAGAATCATTTACTTAACTGTTTTTACTAGATTAATAATATTAAGAATATTTTAGCTGCATTATTTTAAAATGCATTTCAAAAACTGTGTTGGATCCTATTTTGGGAGATAGGTGAGATAAAAATTAAATAAGTTTCTTTTCTTTTAAAAATTCTATCTTCAAAGCAACTGGTCTTCTTCCAGGGCCCATTTCACCAGTGTGGGTATAGTGACCTCACTGCTGGACTAAAACTCTGGAAGATCAGGGTTCTAATCCCTGCTTGGCCATGGAAACCCACTGGGTAAACTCTCAGCCTCAGAGGAAAGTAACAGCAAACCCTGGGGGGGGGGGGGGGGGAGAGGATGCCACCAAAACCCTGTGATAGGGTCATCTAAGAGTTGCTATAAGTCAGAAGTGAGCTGATAGCAAAAAACAACATTCAAAGTCCAAAATCCACAAAACAGTGATGCCTTTATTGGTTAACCAAAATTCACAAAATACATCATGCAAGCTTTCGAAGCTTCACTGGGTTCTTCATTGGACATAGGTGTTAAAAACCACACAAAAAAAGAGAAAGGTGATGGTGTTAGAGTTACAGGCCTGTTGTTGTTGTAATCATCATTATGATTTTATGGTGTAAAAGGTGTTATGGTCTAGAGCAGGGGTAGGCAACCTTTCCCCTTTAAGGGCCGAGGGACTTCAGCTCCCAGAAGCCTCAGCCATGTTGGCCAATAGTCCCATGTTGGCCAATAGCTCCTGGGATTCTGGGAGCTGAAGTCCCTCAGCCATTAAAGGGGAAAGGTTGCCTACCTCTGGTCTAGAGTTTTAGACCATCCAAACTATCAGTATGGTACTGTTGGATAATGCAGCATCTTCCAAACATTGTTGCTTTTTTTGTAATTGTGTCATTGTGATCCTATTTATGGCAATTTCATTAACTGTTTAGTCAGTCTGTTTGGCATTACTTTCCAAGTGCCTATCACTCTCAGATCCACAATTGTTTCCTTTTTCCAGAGGTACTGAATTTCAGTTAGTAGCTCTTAATATTTCATATTTGTCTTCAATTCTGCTATTCCCCCAGGATTGCCACATATTTAAAACAAACTTTAATCTTCCTCCTCTCCTCCCCCTCCTCCTTAGTTGTGAATGAGTCATTCAAGACAGTCATACTAGGAATTGTACTGGTAGTAGTAGTGGTAGTGGTAGTAGTAGTAGTCTTTTCCTAAATTAATAAATGTTAAGAACACTATCCTAAATGCATTGTTTATGGAATAACTCCATTTTATTTAGCAGCATGAGACATACTGCCTATAAACATAAGGACTAAACTAAACTAAACTAAATGTAAAGATACCAAATGCTCAGTTATTTTAAGAGCTTGCTTGAATTCCCCAGGTAGTACTTTTGGGACATGTATGAAAGAAAGGAGTGGATTAAGTTAAAGCCATTGCAGCTGTCAAGGACATTGTCAGAAAGCAAATTGCTAAATGATGCTAGCTACACAATAATGCACATAACCAAGAAATGGTTGCGTAACTTGATGAATCCCCTGCTGCTTCCTGATTAGAACATCTATGGCTATTGCCTATAATTTTAATGAGAGTGGTGTCTCTAGCAAAAGTGCTTTACTGGGTGCAGACCAAGCTAGCAGGCCCTGAACATGAGTTTTATTTCTATAATAATCTTTTAAAGGATAATAACATTCCACAAGAACAGCACTGCTCAGTCTGCACTGATGGTGCTTTAGCTGTGACAAGCAAAGCACTCATTACAAGAAACAAAGCTATTAAGACTACAAAAATACATGTTTGCTTGAAATAGGACTTGAACAGAAATGAATCAGATGAATTCTGACCTTACAACTGCAGCCATTACAACTGCAGCCATTTCCAAAGTCAGGGACTTCCCTCAGCCACTGAAGGTACTAGTCTATGAAGCTGTATTCACCTATCACTCATTTGGAAGATTTGATCTTTAAAAGCATCTTGCACATATTGTGACCCTCCATGACTTCCTTAGAACATCTAATGAAGATTACACTTGCATAGAGTATTGGAGTGAATTGAGTTTTTGTTCTGAGACATCTGGGATCAGAACCAGCATATTGGACCCATTTTTTTCCATTTCTAGGAACCACAAAAATTATCTTGGGGCCACATGCAGCCCACAGAGTGACACATGCAGCACTTTACCCACTTGTGGGGTAAAGGGATAGAGTAGTGCCAAAGCACAGTAAATGGAAGGCAACATGAAATTATTTTAAAATGACATTTCCTCCTTCAACATAAAAAGCTCTACATGTATTTTACCCTTGTTGTTAACACTGAGGGCCTCGGCAGACAGCTTAAAAAGTCGTCCTGGAGGCAGGGAAGAGTAGGGGCAGCCACATGCTCAGTGCCCCTTCCTCCTC
>JAIPUX010001232.1:121668901-121681481 GCA_020142125.1 Phrynosoma platyrhinos
TTGTGCAAGATCCAAGTATACAGGTCTTGTTCACATTGGTTATATATGTGCTAGAGATTCAAATGGGTTTAATAAAACTAGTCATCTCTGCACAGGAAATCTCAGAATAATAGTTCTGTGAATGGGAGGGTGAAGGAATTGTATTGTAAGGAGAAAACTGCTTCTTCCTCACTCAACTAAAATTCCTAGAGAGGAGGCTATGGCAGTTAAAACTGCTATCAAACTGGCATAAGTAGCTTTATCAGAGTGATGCTATGATCACAGCAATTGTTTATAAGTGAGCAAATGTACATCAATCAATCTTTCTTTATTATGGTCCAATGGCCCATTTGCAAATGGGCATCAAGCATCCAAATTATTGGCTTTTCAACTAAGAATTATATGGAGAAGCAAATGTTAAAACCCCCTGCAATTTAGCCCCTTTGTATTTTTACCAAGAGCAACACTACACAGATTCTGCATTTTGTGTATCAAAATCAGAGACTTTTTGATTCCATTCCTAGGAAATTTCAGAGTTTGATAAGTTACTTTTCAGAAGGGTAAATATAATGATATGGTGCAACGATCCATAAATGAGCAGGGGGACAATGCTCTGGTAGGATGAATAGTTAGCAACGACTTAGCAAGTAATTATATTTTAGTCTTCATAAATGTGACTTTCCAGGCTCAGAGAACTTTTTGCCTGGGTTTTTGTTGGTGTTCTAGAAGTGTGTAATTTGGATATTTCTGATCTGAATGTTTAAAGCTGTTATATACGGGGGTAGAGGGGATGAAAGTCATCAAAGCTTTTTATAACATTGAGACATGTGGCATTGTTTTCAAATGAGTCACCATACTCAGTCATCCAGCCAATATGCTATTCACATAATTTGATTCCATGTTTCTTCCAAATTAATATCCAACATTGTTCATAAAATCAGTATTTTATCACTTTGCTTTTTCTGTTGTTAAGCTTCTATTACTTCCTACAAGATTGAAATAATACTAAAAAACCCTTTTTCTTTTAGTAGTAAAATCACAACTCAAAGTATTTTCTGTGAGCTATGTTGATAGTGTAAGAAATTTGTAAACTTCAATTTTAAAACCAAAGCCTTGGAATTTAACTAAAATATTCACAAGTGTGTCACAGAATCTATGTCTTTTTAAAACAATGACAAGAGTAGAAGAAGTAGCACCACCAACAAAAGTTTTGGATATTGGAGAATGTGCTAGATAGTGGTGTATTTCACAAGCAGGGCAATTACTATTCACAAACAGAAGATGAGCAACAACCAGTTCCACCCACCACTACATCACCCCTACAGGTTCTAGCAGAGGAATAAAGTAAGCTTGTTTTTAAAAAAGTAGCTTTACTTATAAACATTAAACTTTCATTATATCTTATGATGAAAGGCTGAATCTGGGAGTGTTGGCATACTTTTAAGGAACTCTAGTACTTAAATGTTTATGTGTCTCTGTGAGAAAACCATTGACTCAGTTGTCTCTTTAGCATAGGATTGCATGTCCTATATGTGATTAGATACAAACCTAGAACTTACCTCTGTGGCTTACAGCATTCATAAGCAGCAGCGGTGGCCTAATATGAGGCAGAATGAAACAGACATATGAAACAGCAGATTTTTGATGTCATGAAGGTGAAGCAAATTCTTAATTGTTTAATTTATTCTTATCACATATTTTTATTGTCATGTACAGGGAGAGGCACTTGTGAATGGATCAAATTTGCTGAATTTATCATTATTTCTCTTGGCTTTGGAGGTGAGCTCTGCACAATTTGCTTTTATATAGCATTTAGCAAAAGTCTTAGTCTGGTCCTGATAATGACATTGCCCCTCCATATATGTAGGTTAGTGACCCTGCTGTTTATCTTTGTTCTAACAAACAAAATAGACTAACTATATATTAAACGGGGTTGTCACCCTGTCTCAAGAAGGAAGTCATTCTGAAATTTCAAACACAAACCAATATGCAGCGTGGTCAGGCAGGAAAAGTGGAGTCAAAAGCTATGATTTGGAGGAGGAGACTAATGAAGCTTTGTAGTAATTTTAGAAAACTGTGGTCTCTTTCACATTATACAAATCATAGAATCAGAGAGTTGGAATGGCTCTCATGGGCCATCAAATAGCACTATAGTTCTAGTAATGCACTCTAAAATAGCATTCACCTTCTTTACTTTGCTAGCTCAGGTTCGACTTATGAACAACAATAATCCTAAGGTCCTTTTTGCATGTAGTATTGCTGGGCTGTGTATCCTCACTCTATACTTGTGTATTTGATTTAGAAGATGGACAATGTTTGCTCATCCAGACTTCTGACCCCTCTGACCTGTTCTCCAAGAATTTTCAAAAAATATGGCAAGTTGTTCAGAGAGTATATCAGCAAGTTGCTTCAGTACTCTGACAATATATTTCATCTATCCCTGAAGATCTGAATTCATTTGGGTTAGCTAGGTGATTCCTCTCAGTCTTAAGGATCATTCACTCTTGCATTTAACCTGGTTTTTGAGTTGAATAGATCTAGAATTGCAGAATAGATTTGAGCTGAAATGAAGTTCACACTACATTTTCCATTACCAAATACCTCCATGTCTATTTAACATGTTTCATGTTCACACTTACTTTTGCATTGGAACAAAATGGACGATCCATCCCAGTTCTTTTTTTTTTTTTAATGTCATTCATATGATGCATGTGTGTGTGTTTCTGGTTACACAAGCACTCGGCCATGCACATCAGTTGTCATTCTTTCTATGGGCCTCTCTGTGTGTGTATGTGTTTATGTATGTGTGTGTGTGTAAGATGCATACACTCCTACTCCTCCTTTACTTTCCTTCCATACCTGGGAATGGGCTGCTAGAACAGAGAGAGTGCCTGGTGATTTTTATTTCTATGGGAGCAACAGCTGATCCAGTCAGAAACACACATGCACCTTCCTCCCCACTTTCCCTAGTCCAGCATGCATGCTCTCTCATACACATACACACACACATTCTTTCTCTCCCTACCTTAGCTCCTTTTATGTTTGGCTTGCCCCAACTGACTCTTCAACCCCCTTCCATCCCCATGCCAGCCATGCAAACCTCAGTGCCAGAAATAGAAGTACCCCCATGACACCCACAGATCCATGCATCTCAGGGGAGAATACCCCATGACATCCAAGGATCCATGCATCTTGGGGGAGAATCCTCCATGACACCCATGGATCCATGCAACCCAGGGATGAATCCCCCATGGCACTCACAGATCCATGCATCCTTGGGGGAGAATCCCCTATGACACCCATGGATTCATGCATCTGGGGGAGAAACCTCCATGGCGCCCACAGATCCACACATCTCAAGGGAGAATCCTCCATGGCACACATGGATCCATACATGCCAAGGGAGCAATCCCACCATGGCACTTGTGACTCCCTCCCTTGAACCCATGCAAATGCGACAGTTCACAGAAGCTGTCAATTTTTTAAAAAAGAAAACCATGCCACACATGTCCTACCACAATCCCACAACAGTACTGAGGGGGGAAATGGTGGTTTGCCAAGACTTGTTGTAAGCCTTCTGTCCACCCTCTGCCCATTGCCCCTCCCTCCCTGGGTGACCCAAATGTGATTGGAAACATGTTCACATTACTTCAGCACAGTTACAAACCAGTTCTTATCAAAAGAACCTCTAAAAAAATTGTCTTCAAAAGAACTGGTTCTGAAGGACTTGTGCCAATTCACCCCGATTCAGCTCGATCACAATCAGATTTGAAATCAACTCCAGTGTAAACAAGGCACATATAAACTTGTTTAATCTGATTTCCAAATAGATTTAAACTGTATTATGAATTATGCCTTGATTTGCAATTCAGATCCCTTGCTAAAGTTTCTGCTGCTGAATGGAAGCACAAGGTTCTCTTTTGGGGGTGTGTGGGGGGAACTGAAGCAAAATAGATATTTAGTAGTTCTGCCTTTGCATTGTGAGTTGTTTTTTTTTGTTGTTGTTTTGTTTTTTTTTTAGCATTTTACCATTGTAACTGAACAGTGGCCCTATTGCCTCCATGAGCATTTTCTTGTTTTGGATGTATCTGAAAACCATCTTTCATTGCTCTTTATTTGCCAAGACACTCTCCGTTCATTTTGAGATTTAGCTTTCCTTGTACTATTCATGAAATCTTGGCCTACAAAACTGTATTTTTTCCTTGGTGATTTGTCCTTCTTTCCTGCTGCAATGCTGCATTTCTTTCTTTCTCCATTTATTTTTACCCAAATGATCTCAAATCACTATGATTAAACATTAACTATGGAGTCTTGAGATTTGTAATATAGGGAGTAGCATTTAGAATTCTTAGCCAGAGAAATCTAGAGGTCCACCAAGCTACAAGTCCCATCATTCCATAGGATGGAACCATGGCAGTTAAAATGCAATCATCATGTTATATTTATGTAATGTGAAAGGGCTTCTCATTCTCATACCTTTCAATATTTCACAGGTGAAGATCGGGATACATGTGGCCAAGAAACATCAGAGTATGATCAAGATAGCAAATAAGGAAGAAGAATAAAACCAGGAGAGGCTGCAGTAGTTTGCTTTTGCCTTTGCCTACTGGGAAAAGCATGATTCCATCTCTTCTTCTCTCCTTCTGTTCACCTAAATGAATGCAAGTTACTTTTGTACCTTGAACTAGGTAATTGAAATAAGCTGAGGAGAATGGTGGGAACTGGGAAGAAGAGAGGAAAAGCTTTGAAAAAGTGATATGTCATAGAATTCATTAGAATTGTCCCTGCCACATTAGGACATTTGGAGAGTATGCATTCTGTGGGACCAACAGAAGTTCTACAACTTTCTATTTCTTAATGCAAACCTCGTGAACAGCCTATGCTGTAGTGCCATGACATTTAAAAAAAAATCTTTAAATGGTTTTTAAAAAGGGTTCACTGTGTATGGAGACCATCCCCCTTCTCTTGCCTAATGGAGCAATTAAACTAAGAGTTTCAGGTTCCTACTGCTCCTAATTCATCTTTATAATTCCCAGTGTTCTATTTATTTCACACTATAGGTTGAGCTCCATGGAGAGTGAATTTATAAATTTGGCTGACATGTGGATAATGTTTTTGACCTTTGATAATAGGAGACAGTTTTGCTTTTATGACACAAATCTAACCTTTTATGTTACTATACAGAGTGTTCTTTTGGAACACTCTCTCTGATTCTTTCTTCTTTTAAAACAAAAAAGTGGTAAATGGGAGATGTAATTTGCACTTATGCTTGTTAATCCACAGAGCAGATATGAAATGCAGGGCAGTGAAGTTAGGCCCCACAAAAGATTTAGATGTTCCTGGTATTTCCAGAGTCTATATTGTGCCTACAAGTTAGAAAAGAAGATGAAAAAGTCAGAGTGAGCCAAAAGGAAGGGAATGTGATCATTATTTATATTGAATGACAAAGGAGAAACGGGAAAGGGTTTTGTGGAGGGAGAAGATACAGAATTTTGAATGCTATAGATAAACAGAATAGAGAAAGATCTTGCTAATTCTTAATTAGTTAAGAAGCTTACCAGAAAGACTGAGAGGAAAATGGGACAAAGCTGGAAATACTTATACCATTAAAAAGCATCTATGGGATGAACACAGATGAAAATCTATATGTGTAAACAAGTTATTTAAGGGTGTTTCTGGGGAGGGGGATGAAATGGGGGGGCATTCCTTCCCCCAATAAGTATTCCCCTCCCCAAGATTTCTCTTCAGTTCACAAAATTTCTAGCATTGCAATAATTTAGAATTTCATTTTTGCTTTTAGAAATCTAATTTAGGCATCAATAGAGATGAATAAAAAGAAAGGAATAAAAAGATGCTGGATGCAATACACAAAATACCTATATAAAAGGGATAACACAATGAAGGACACATGGATTGAAGAACAATTGAACCTAGACAATGAGAAATAGAAATAGTAAAACAGTTCTCATACTTTGATCAAACATTGATCGGAGTGGGGACTGCAGTCAAAAAATCATAAGACTAAGGGCCGACGCAAATGGCCCATTTGAGGCAGCAGAGAGCTGCCCCTGGAAGTGGCAGATCAGGGCTGTGGCAACCCACACCGTGACCCCAATCCTTCCTTTTGCTGCCCATAAGAGCCAGCGCTGTGGCTCTTCTGTGCCCTTTTGGCTCAGCGCATCTGCATTCTGCTCCAGAAGGGCATCCTGATGCCGTGCACTGTCTACACGATCATGTGGTGTCAGGATGGCGTCAGGATGAGGTTGGGGCAGCTGGCATGTGGCTGCCCCACCCCAACTCTACCCCCAGGCCACCCCTTTGGGCTGGTCTGCAACGGCCGTAAGAATGGGAAGGGCAGCTATGAAAAGACTAAAAAAGATCCTAAAATGTAAAGATATGCAACTGAGTAAGAAAGTCAAACTTGTACAAGTCATTTCATTCCTCATTACCATGTAAGGATGCAAGAGCTGGACAGTTAAGAAAATGGATAAGAAGAAAATCAATTCATTTGAAATGTGGTGATGGAGAAGAGGATACCATGGACAGCCAAGAAGTCAAACAAATAGGTCCTAGAACAGATCAAACCAGAATTTTCCCTGGAAGCCAAGATGACTAAATTGAGGCTGTCATACTTTGGCCACATTGTGAGAAGGCACAACTCATTGGAGAAAACAATAAGGCTAGGAAAGGTGGAGGGAAGCAGGAAGAGGGGAAGGCCGCATGCTAAATGGATGGACTCTATAAAAGAGGTCACAGGTATGAATTTGCAGGGACTGAGCAGAGCAGTGGAGGACAACGAGTCTTGGAGATGTCCCATCTAAAGGGTCACCATGGGTTGACTTGAGGGTGGATAATAACAACAAAGAAGGGGAACAGACCAATTTTATCAAGGGAAGGCAAGCACAGCAAATATAAGAGTTCAAGATGCTAAAAAATTAGGGACAAAAAGAATAATTTGGATGCAGAATTCTTATTTTGAGGTTAATGTCCTCATTTTGTCCTCCACCTCCAGTAGCTACACAATGGTGCTACTTCAATGGTGCTACTTCAAGAGATTGGTTTGCTCCAAAGTGTAGATTAGAACAACCAATACATGGTAGCTGGTCATGTATATCATCATCACAATAATGTATATCATTATCACCACCACCACCATCATTTCTTGGACATGTTTTTCTTTGTTAAACAAAACCTCAACATATTTTACAAGCATATGTAAATGGCTGATATTTGAAAACTGGCCAATCATATCTCATCTGTGAGTAAAGAAACATCCAGGCACCAAAAAAGTGACAGTATCAGGGACAGGTGAACCTTGCTAAGGAGGCATTCCAGAACAGAGGAATCACAACTGAAAAGCTTCTGTTTCAGATATTAATTTCAAGGTAGGGGCAGGTTCATAATCATATTATTACTTATTGAAATTACTAATAAAAGTGAAGGGGTGAGTGAAGGAGAATTAATATTATTTCTATCCTATTTCTTGATTTATTAGTGTGTTATGCATGTGTATGTTCCCCTAAAGAAGTGGTTAGAAATCTTTGTCTAATGTGCAACTTCTGAATTCAATTGATGATCATGGAAGCAAAGTTCCATGTACAATGCCAACTCTCTGACCTTTCTGAAACTGGTTGCAGTATTCCTTTGCCTACACATTTGGCTTCACATTCCACTGTGTACAATTTGTTGTGTGGTGCTGCTATTTAACAAAAGGGTTGTATGATGTAATTAGTGCATAACTCTGCAGGCAAAGATTTTTGCTACATAATCCCAATGCTGGTTGCTGACTGGCATTGAAAACATTGACTACATCCAACTAAAATGTGTGGCAAATCTGTCTTCTTTCATAACCTTGATTAAATCAGGTTGCAGGTGGCTAAAGTCTAATTCTTTTAAAGATTTGTAATAAGGAAACATTACCACAATTACTTTATTTCAATGTTATCTGGTGAATCAATCCAGTAATCATGGAAAGTGAACATGAAATGGACAGCAAACAGGAGAAGGGCTGTAACTCACACAGAGACTTTAGTTTAGGACTTTATAACATGACCCCCAGTCTCACCATGATCACATTAATGAAAGTGCTCCCTATTGCATATCCCTTCAATAGTTTGTTTTCAATGAAATACCAGAGTTATACTAATGCAGTTCAACAAAAAAGGAAAGGAAAGGAAAGGAAAGGAAGAAAAAAAATAGGTTGTTCTGGAATAGCAAAGAGGAGGGGAGATGTGGGAGAGCAGGAGACACTGACACCATGTGACTGCCCAGTCCCAGAACCGCCATGGGAGTAATTCACTGCACTTTAGAAATAATGCTCTACCATCACTATTTGGAGCTTATTGGTGGGGTTCCTCCAATAATGGAAAAGTGCAAGTTAAGCACATTTGAGGAACAGGCAGTGATGAGAGACACAAGTGTTGTGTGATTGGTATTACCAAAGATGCTGTTATCCAACTTTTATGGCAGTTTAAAAGCCTCAGGTGATAATCTCCTTAGTTTAGTTACTTTAATTTATTAAATATATAAATCACCTCCAACATTCAAAAAGGCTCTCAAAGTGATTTATAAAAGACAAAAATACTGTATACATTATATAATAACATATTCTATAATATGTTATTAAACATATTAAACACCACACTGTTTATAACAATATCCATCTAAAAATAATCACCTGAATAAAATTGTCAGTCCATCACAGGAGTGAATCACAAAAATAAACACCAAGGACCGGTCTGCAAAGTGCCATTCATTTCCATGCAACAGCTTCTTGGCCTTCAAGGGATAAATCAATTAAAAGCAGCAGAGTGTTCAAAATAAAATAGTCTCTTATCTCCCACCAGAGGTTACAGCTGGATGTCCCCCATCCATAATTTGGATAATACTGGGCTAACTGGACCAATAATCTGACTGGCATAAGGCAGTTTCTTGTGTTCCCAGAGTACATGCTTTCAGTGGCATGTTAGATACTTAGACTATGCCCTTGGTTGAGACACAATAAAAGAACCTGAATGATATCCTATGAAAGTTTGATGGCAATTCCATTTGATCAGAAATGTCATAGAATAGAAAGGTAATAGCTGTTTGTTTTTCAAATAAATTTTAAAAATCAATGCAGCAAGAAGCTTCATTGCCTTTTCACAGCCCTTTGTAACACAACATCAAGCACAGAAATAAAGGCAGGGCTACTGAGAAGTTAACTGTAAATTAAATGAACTACTTATCAACTCTTTGTCTCTCATTTGTGGTACATACCAAATTATTTTTTAAAAGTCAGCTATTTTAGAATGCAACTTATTGTGCTTGGGGCTTATTATTGTTCCAATGATAGGTTTGATTCAAGGCTAATTATAGTAATTAAAACACTGCCTACCCTATTGCAGCAGTACAGATTGCAGTACTTATTCCTGACATTACTCAGAATGTATGGCCTCCGAGGACATTTCTATCAAATGCACTTTCAGTCACCTTCTGAGCTGTGAACTTTGGGAATTTCATTTACAACGTTAGTCCTACCGAGTTGCATATGGTGTGGTAACGTATCCACACCAAAGGAATGGGGTGTGGGAATAATTAAGGTAATTTGTTAACATCTGGCCCTTGGAGAGACAGCATGAAGTGAAAGGAGAAGGCGGGAAGGTGAGATAAATGATAGGACTGCTCCTCCCATGCCAGCTGTCCTAAGAACATCTTCTCACATTAGACCTTGTAAACAGGACATAATATGAAAAACACACCCAAAATAAACATAATAAAAGTTCTTTCATGAGCTGTGAAATAATCTACTTCTGAAATCTCATTATCAGCACATCATCATCTTATTTAAAACTGCTTTGGTCTTCCACAGTTAATGTGAATTAATAGATTATAAATGCAGATTTGCAGAAACCTGAAAATTGGGATTGAGGAACCTGTGACTCTGCTGGACTACAGCTCCTGCATCCCTGATCATTGGCCCAGCTAGCAGGGACAGATGGGAGTGACAGTTCCAAAACATTCAGAGGGATGCAGGTTTTCCCTCTTTGCTCTAAATTTCTTGGTTCAACATTAAGCAAAGCAGCTATTGGTACTCCTGGCTGCCATGTCCTGTTGTCCATCCTTTCCTTCACCTGCTGAGGAAGCTAAATTTCATGGTGTGTCTAAAAGCAAATGAAGATGGGAGCAAATAGAATTACAGAGGACAAAACAGGTATGCCTTCCTTATCTCCCACTATATCTGCAGTTAAATGTAAATGAAAATATAAATTGTAAAGTGATAAAGACAATCTGATGTCTTTGATCAGAGGTTTGGAGGACAGATAAGTGAAACTCACATTCAGTACCCTTATCCTCAGTTCTTTTTATTTATTTATTTATTTGATGAAATGTAAGATAATGCTGCAGTTTCTCTGCCCAGACTCCTAACAAATTGCACATCAGTGCAGTGAAAGATTTGCTACCTGCTGCACACAGAGACCATCACATGTTTCTTTTTGCTTCTGCAGACAGATGCAGTTCTTGAGAACAGCTGGACAAGCTGCTGCAAGAGAATGGGAAAAAATCTTGCTGCACTTGAGATTGCATGTGAAGCTGGTCACTTTCTGAGATGATGAAAAATCTTCTCAAATAATTTTGTTTCTGATGCAAAAATGAGATGCCAAATGATTTTTGTAAGATAAACAAATAAATGTGGATAAAAGAACAATGTACACAGACATACTGTTTGTGTACAGAAGAAGCATCTTTTTCCCTTTGTGAAACATATATAGCAAGCTCAAACAAAGGGATAAACAATCCACCCTCTATTATTTTTTGCTACTTTATAGAGCAAAGTAACAGTTACCACATTTTCCACTAAAGAAGCATGAAAAAGCCACTCGTGAAAATGCGTAAATTTAACCCTGGTTAAAAGCCATTCCTTTTCAGTGGTTTTTGTTTAGGAGAAAAATTGTAATGTTTTCCCATTTACTGTGCAAGCACAACGCAAGTCAGAATTTACATTCCTAGCTGTAGTGAAATTCACTCAAATAGGAGAGGTCTTTGGAGCTGTCACTTATGGCAGAGGTGATAATTTTGTTGCAGAGACATCAAACACTGAAGACAATCCTTGCAGCCTAATATGAGATGACCAATTTTATTATGACACCCAATTATTCAAGATGGTAAAAATGGGAAGAAGGGTTTCAAAGAGATCTCTCTACTGTGAGAGAATAAGCGTTAAAATAGCAAGTAAGATTCAATATAAAGGTAAAGGTATTCCCTGTTGGCAAGGTTGTCAAGTCGTGCCTGACCACAGGGGGCAGTGCTCATCTCTGTTACTAAGCCGAAGAGCCAGAATTGTCAGAGATTACTCTGTGATCATGTGGCCAGCATGATTGCACAGAACACTGTTTACCTTCCCACTGAAGTGGTACCTATTTATCTACTTGCATTTGCATACTTTCAAACTACTAGGTTGGCAGAAGCTGGGATTAGTGACAGAAGCTCATCCCATCATGCAGCACCTGGGCCTCGAACTGCCAACCTGCCAATCTTGCAATCAACAGAGTCAGTATCTTAACAACTTGAGCCACTGCATCCCTGACAAAGTTCAGTATATGCCAATGTAAAGTGAAGTATCATGGGACCAAAAACAAAGGGGAGGATCTTATGTACATGTTTACATTGATGGTTTCTGAACTAGCAGTGAGAGAGAGACAGAAAGAAATTCTGGGGTTGTAGTAGAGAGCTTGATATAAATGTCAATCCAATATGCAAATACTATTATTTTTAAAAAGGCAAGTTGGCAAAATGAGAAAAGGGGATGAAAATAAAACTGCTATTATCATATTGTTTTATATGATCTAAAACATGGGTATTGTGTACAGTTTTGATTGCTGTACCTCTGAAAGGCCATTCTATGAATTTTTAGGATGTCCATACAATGTTCCCTTGAGACTGACTCTACTATGACACATTTCTTCAGTATCCCCATTAGCATCCAAAGTCTCCTGAATTACTATCAAGCCTCTTCCTTTGATGAGGTTCTCTCTGGCATTATTCTTTGCTTGGATGCTGATAAGTGATTGATGGCAGATGGCTTTTGAATTGAAACCAAGGAAGCCTTAAGGTCACAAAGTGTCCATAGCTACTCTACAGAATATGAAGACTGTGGCAGACTGAGGCCTATATAAGATCACAGAATGTCAGAGCGCCAAGGAATTTGTTTATTTTATCAGTGACTAGCAGTCTACAGTTCCTTTATTCTGTCTCATCACCACTACTGCAGTAGTAACAGAATATCATAGCTGGTTAATGAATTTCTTATTAATTATTATTATTATTTTATTTTTATCCCAGTTTTCTTTCAAAGTGGAACCCATGGCAGCTAACAACACATTAAAACATGAATTAAAACAGTAAATTAAAACTGCAAAAAATGTAAAAATTATAAATATAAATTTTGTAAACAAATAATAATAATAATAATAATAATCTAAAACTAACCCACCTATCCCCCAATGAAACTAAGCCTGCAGGATTTTAAAAGGCTTGCTTAAATAAAAATGTCTTCACCTGGCCATGAAAGGCTAGCAGTGAAGGGGCCAGCCTAGCCTCCCATGGAAGGGAGTTCCACAGG
>JAIPUX010001232.1:121694761-121708741 GCA_020142125.1 Phrynosoma platyrhinos
CCAGGCACCAGTTTTCCTGGCCACAGAAAGATACAGTGCAGGAACAACAAACTATAATCTCTGACAATGTATCAATTCCCCAACGGTCAACTTTCCCAATGGCCCATTTGATTGTAACAATTGGTAGCCCAAAGGGCAACCACTGGGGACTATATACAAACTGCTCCTCTGAGGGTCTCCATTGGTTAGGAGCCAGGTAAGACCATCTGCCCTCAGCACCAACTGCCCATAAATGCCCCTGCGGACCTCTGCAGCTCTCCAGGATGATGATGGCAGCTAAGAGGAGAGTACCTTTCTGGATTACCTACTGGACGAATGAGGAAATGGGCATTCTCCTTCATGTCCTCACCCCAGAAGCAGCCGTGAGAAGGGTGATGGCAAGTACCAACAGGCCGAACCTGGGGTACCTCCATCAGGCTTCTCAGGCCCTTCTACAGCAGGGTTTCAGGAGGACCCCACAATAGTTTCAAACCAAACTCAAGGCACTGAAGGGAGTCTTCTTTGAAGCCCTGGAGAATTACAGGGAGTATCCTCCACTGCGGAAGCAGCCTCCTTTCTATGACCAGCTATGTGACCTGTGGGTGAGGGCAGACCACCCACGGTGGCAAGATCGTCATCCTCCAGGTAAGTGCTGGGCCCCTGTCATGGTCCCTGTTGCCCATCCCTACCTTCCCATCACCTTTGTCTATCCCTCCCCTCCCTCCTTTCCCAAATCCATCGGTCCTAAGGGTGTCCCTCCTGTCCCCAAATACAGGTGTGTGGTGGAGGCAATGGCAAGGACAGAGGAGGGACCCTGCTGGTTCCCCCTTGTCCTCCTCCTCCTCAGAGAGTGTAGCCGCCCCTGGCAGGAAGGCCCAGGCAGAGGGAGACCATGCCATCCCTCTGTAGCCACAG
Source organism: Phrynosoma platyrhinos (assembly GCA_020142125.1). Lineage (NCBI taxonomy): Eukaryota > Metazoa > Chordata > Lepidosauria > Squamata > Phrynosomatidae > Phrynosoma > Phrynosoma platyrhinos. The sequence goes on from JAIPUX010001232.1 coordinate 121,695,656, forward strand.
GAGCCTCCCATGCCACAAGGTAGGTCCCTAAGAGGAGGGGTGATGACTGCATAAATACAGCCTCCGTGGCATTCCTGTCCCCCAACACACACACTTCCCATAGCAGCTTCCTAAATGGAATCTCCCCTTTCACAGGAGGTCCTGCTGAGGAGGAGCAGCCTGGCCCAAGCTGCCGCCTGCCAGGAGGGGAAGAGCATGTCTCATCTGAGTCAGGGTGTTCACCCTGGTCATCTAAAGAACAAGGGATGAGGTCATCTCTGCCCTCTGCCCACCCTAGTGCTGTCCCCTGCACCCCTTCCCAGGGCCCTGTCACATCTTACCTGCAGAGGGCTTCAAAAGGTCCTGGGCACATTCTGCCTCAGAGATGTCCTGCACAGTTTCCATTCTGGCTGGCTGGTTGACTGGGACCCTTACAACAGCACTACTAGTACATATTCTGCTGGGTCATATGCTACCATCCTTGGAAAGAAAGGCATGGAGTTTCTTGTAGAAGGGCATGGTGGAGGGACCTCATCCAATTTTGGCCTTGTAATTTCCCTTGAGGTTTTTGGTGTTCCAATGACACTCTTCCCAAGTGTGTTGGTGGCCCTTAGCCCTCATGCCTTCTTCCACCTCCTTAAATGTTTCAGAATTCAAGAATGAATTTCTCAATTTCTCCAGAATATGTTGCTGTGACCATAGAACTATTAGGTCAGCCGCCTCCACATGGGACCACAATGTCCCTCCCCCTTTTTTGACTCACTTTTTTTGATTCCGCCATTCTGTCCGCTGTACAATACAAGCACTGAAGGAGCACAGCTGTGGAGCTCTGCAGCTGCACAGGCCCGCTGGGAAAAATGGCACTGGAATGTGCACGGGGGTCCAGCTTAAAAGTGAAACTTTCGTCATCACTTTCTTACCATGAAACATCCGGCAGCAATACTTTCAATGTCCTTATAGTTGCTCAGGTGCATGTGTATTGTGAAAATTAGGATTAGGCTTAGCGCTCTTAGGCAGGCACACCTGTGGCGGTACATCTATATCTGGGCCATTAGAAAGCTTTAAATTGAATCTTTTTTCATAGGGCACATGCTCTCAACGGATGACTCAGAATGCACCACATGTGTGTAGGTGCATTTACATGGCCGTTTTAAAATTTGGGTGCCCTTTTCTGTTGCCCCTCCATCACTGCATACAGACGCACCTGTGAAGGTGTGCACTTTTCAGGAAGAAGCGGAAAAAAGCGGCTCTTTTTTAAAGTGGCTTTTCGCGGCATATGATGGCTAAAGAGCGGTTTCCTGGTGACTTTTAGGCATGCATCATCTAAAGGCCATGCCTACAAGTCACCCTCAAATCACCCCTTTTTGCTCGAAAGCATAGCCCCATAGTCTAATAGTCAAACTGCTACATCATGCTGCCTCTCTTAGGTCTAAACCACACTGCAAAAATAATCCAGTTTGAGAGCACTTTAACAGCCCTGGTTCAGTGCTAGGCAATCCTTGAAATTGTAGTTTATCGTGACACTAGATATCTCTGACAGAGAAGGCTAAATGTCTTGTTAACACTATAGTTTCCAAAATCCCTAGCATTGAGCCAGGGCAGTTAAAGTGGTCTCAAACTAAATTATTTCTGCAGTATGGTTTGGACCTTAGTTAAGTATACTTAAATACAAAATGTTATGAATGAGTAAATACAGGTAACTTTTTTATTCATGATCGCTACTTAGTCATGACTTTGACACTATTCCCATGATCATAACTGTTAAGGATTCTGCATACTCTGCATACTCTGTGCTGTATTTTGGGGTCCTCATATTTCATATCTCATAGTGGAAGATAGCATGTTTTTGAGAGACCTTTCAGGAACACTAGGTCAGGTTCCCAGGAAAAAAGGAACATTTCCCCCAAGGCTTGTGGACATCCAGGTAAACAAAACCATCAAATCTAGTGTTCCTTCCTTCCCCCAAGTAATCTGCATTTTCTCTCTAAACTTAAGACGAAGATCTCCTTGCACACAAAGCAGTAAGCTAATCTCTCTGCCTACCCCCTGTTGTTTCCCCAACCAAATTTCCCCATCCATCCATTTTAGGGATATCCAGATCCAATCACTATTTTTGTCATTTTTGTCATATTAAAATTAATGCCATCAACCAGTCCAGAATCCTGTTGTCAATTCCTGTGAAAAAAGTTGGAATTTTTAGATTGGTCTAAAGAAATGTGAGTTCTCACAATACAGTTCTTTGAGTTTGCTTGGTTTTACCAGTTGTTATCACCTCTGCATCCACTCTTCATTCCTCTGGGATATTGCTTATAGTCCTTTATTGGACCTACAATTCCCAAAGCTATTTTAAAAATAGGTCATGGTTTGCTAAAGTACTCCTATGCTTTGCAGGATGCATTTGCACCTCTCTAGATTTTTATTTATTAGTTTATCTCATAATCACAGAGTTATAGTGCAAAACTGCCATTTCACTGTTGGCATTTTGAACTATAACCCTTTTAAAATTTGGAAGGAAAGAGAGAAAGGAAGAAAAGATGACGGAACATTTTGGGCCTCTGAGGACAGGTGGCTCTGGGCTGCCCTGGGAAGAGGTGGATTGGGGCCATGGCAATCCCATGCTGTGGCCCCAATCCTCCCTTTTGCCACCCCCAAAAGAGTGGCAAAATGTCATTCCTTTTAAGGGCAGCAAAAGGCTGCCCTAAGAACCAGCGCCACAGCTCTTCAACACCCTTTCGGTGCAGCGTGTTTCAAGCAAACACTGTTCCAGGAGGGTGTCCTGATGCCGCATGCCATGCGTAACAGCACACGGTGTCAGGACGGCATCGGTGTGGGGTTGGGGCACCTAGCGTGTGGCTGCCCCGCCCCAACTGTACCCCCAGGCCGGCTCTTTGGGCCGGTCTGCAGAGGCCCTTTGTTTCCATATGTCTCAAAATGAAAAAGAAACCCACTTGAAGGTGGATATAAAATGTTACAACTGGTGCCAAGAACTGCCAGAAAATAGTCCAGGACAACGGAAACAACATTTGGATACACACACACACACACACACAAATCTCCCAAAACTATAGCAACAAATACCGCAACAACCCTACATTTTTGCTGCATCTGGAGTGGCTCAAATGTTCTTTCCATCCTTATTCTTCTGGTTCCCCACCTCCAACCCTACTATTTGCTGCAGATCAAACTACAAGTTGTCTGGTGGAAAAAAATGATTTGTTTGTTTTTCTCATTCTAGTGGCCCTCCAAATGGATCAGGATCTTGTGGGAAGTAGGGGACTTTAACTCTTGCCTGTATACCCGCAGTTCCCAATATCATTGGGCAATGAAAAGTGGAGCCTGAAGAAAGCTGATCCAAATGGGACCACAATAGAGTGCAAGAGGATTAGAGTCTCCATACCCCCATTCTCATATTTCATAACTGTTGGACCATCACCCCTTACTCACATTCTATAATTAAAGGAATAGGCAGATTTTCCTGTGAATAAAAAGTGGTGCTAGAATTCCTCTTTATTCATAGGATAATCATAGGATAACCATGACATCGTGCAACATCATGTAATAATCTTTGCCAAATCACACAGTATTGACAGGAGCATTCCACTATGCTCCCATATTTTTCCCCAGTGTGATAAAGTCCATAGAATTCACTGGATTCTTCCTTCAGACTTCAGAAGCCCTACAAAGCCTAAGGACAAATCACTCCAAGATTTCTTTCCTTGGTTTTGCTCCAACCCGACTAAAGACTCTGAATCATGTAATGTAGGGTTTTGTTATTTTCATTCCCCCCCCCCATTCTCCCCTCTCCCACATGTCCCATCTTATCTCATCTGTGTGTTCCACTTTCCAACATGAGTTTCTCAGTATTATAAACACAATATCTTATATTATTTATATTTCCATTAAACTCCATCCAAAAAGTGGAGACATTTGTCAAACTGGGATATTGGGGTGGCTCAGGTGTGTTCCTGGGAATCAGGCTGAAGGCTGAATGCTGTGCGTTTGGAGAGCTTGTACCATAACAAATTTAATTATCATGAACGCTAAAAAAGCAATCTTCCTCCCTTTTCAGGTTAAATAAGGAAACTGTGGTACAGAACATCATGAACATGTAGTAATATAGGACATGAGAAGAACCTTTGCCCTGGTGATTAAAAGATCTATGGAAGATTTATCAGTTTACATAACAACAATTTACAATGTTTTGTTCGCATGTATTTATTTTACAAGCTTATCATATAGATGAGTCTTAGCAGCTAAACTTGTACCTTGTACATAGCAAATCAAAAGTATCCTATTGCATTCCACTCATTTTAGTGTTGTGCAGTGAAGAAAAACCTATGTTACACAGTTGTGCTGCTTAATAAAGGAGGAAGAAAACTGTCACTAATACCATCCCTCATCTATCTCATATTACTGCTCCTCATGAGGTAAAGGAAAAGATGCCCTATCCTGACCAGATTTGCTATTGCTATTGCTATATTTCTAACTTATGGCTACACCATTTTTAAAAATCTGATTTTAAAAAAGTCTGATTAGTTTCCTCTGTAACTGATAGTTTTGGCCAGCAGGTGGCAGGTAAAGACTATTAAAACTTGTCAAATGCAAATGTAAAACTAGAGCTGCAGGAGATTCTGCTGCCATGACTCATGAAATAGTGTCCCTAAGAGAAACAAATTTAGTGTGATATAAACTTTTATGAGCCAGAGCCTAATTTACCATATGCATAGAAGTAAGAGGCATTTTTAAAAATACATACGTCTGTTATAACTTGAGCTTTCCGCAGTAACATTTAAATGTTAAAATGTATTTTTAAAAAAACAGGAACAAATTCATATTTTGTTGGAGCTGCATTCTTCTTCTCCAAAGGTTCCAGATATGGCTTTGTTTTTTAACTTGAGCATCCATCCTAAAGAGTCCTTGCTTCTGATTGTAGAATATATTTCAAATTCCTTGGGCAATGGTTTAATTTATAAGATTATGCATATCCAAGAGACAACATTAAACAATCTATCTCGAGGAATGAACCATATTATTATATCAGCTTCAGCACTTTAAATAGCTCCTTTAAAGTTCAGGTTAAAAAATGAAATGGATTCACCATGCCCTGACAGCTGCCTTTGACTGTTTCCATTTGCAGGTGCCATTTGTAATTAATATTAACACAGTAGCATACCACATCTGTAATGAATAAAAGAATATATCACTGTATTTATGGCACCCATAACTACATAACTAGATGTCTCAAAATTTAAGAGAATGTATTTGGTTGTCATCCATATTACAGCACCAAGTTTGACATAGGAATTCCAAATGGGGCTTTTGCTAGAATAAAAGGGAGCCCACAAATAACTCTTCAGGAAACCATGATTTTTTTAGAGAGTATTTTGGCTGCCATACAAGTTCCAGTGGGTAGTTTCAAGTCAAGATTCCAAATGCTGAGCTTCCTAAAAGTAAACTAAGGTGTTTGCCATAACCCATGGTAACTCTGTAAAGAACACTACAAAATCTGACAGAAATCTTTGTTGTTGTCACTGAACTTACAGTGGTCATTTTCAAGCCAAAGTAACAGTACAAGTGGGGGGAGGGGCAAGTGGGACCTCTCATAACCCAGTGATAAATAATTTTTAAAGAGGCTAGAAAACAGTAGTATTCTGAGCCTTTGCTGCCAAGACTCTGGGAAAAGACAGCTACTGCTGCTATGGCTCCTGGTGGGTTTTTTGTTTTAAGACATTAAAATGGGAAAATGGGAGAAGAACTACAGCTAAGATTCGTGAAGTTTAAAAAAAGTGGGACAAAAAGAGGACTCCCCCCCCCCAAACCCCAAGCCACTTGTGGTATTAGGTACACACTGAAGCAGTGTTAGGTACAACTTATTTAGAAAATTGGAGACAGCCCTCTGGGAGACTGTTGCTAAGATTCCTGAAGAAGGAGGAAAAGCCAGGTAACAGGGGAGGCAATGTTGTCATGATTCCTGAGGTTAAAAAGGGTAGGAAAATGGGAGTGGACCCTCTGAGGTACTGCAGATTCTGATATCCTCATATGCACAGACAGACACATGGGAACATATTACTATCAATACCAACTCCTTATCCTTATTCTCAGCTTTGTCTGAGCATCACTGCTACTTCTGCATTACTGCCACCACCCAACTGCCCAGCCTTACCTCCTGCTGCTGCTCCTCCTATTGGTATTGGTGGTGGTGGGGAATCAGCCATTAAACAAACAGATATACTGATGGCCTTTGCAGACTGCCAGAAATAGTGCACATTAAATTGAGGCACTGCTCTGGGTCAGTGCTAGGGAGTCATGGGAATTGTATTTTTTTTTCTGAGACATTGAGCCTTCTCTGTCAGAGAGCTCTGGTGCCACAATAAATTACAGTTCCCATAATTCCCTAGCACTCAGCCAGGGCAGTGTCTCAATTTAATGTGCACTATTTCTGGCAGTCTGCAAAGGCTATGAGTTGTGGTGGTGGGAGCAGCAGAGTGCCACTTGCAGCTGGTTCCACCTCACTTGAAGTTCCCCAAGAGGAGGATAAGGCAAAAGAAGTGGTGGCTTCCATCACAACAATATTTTGCCATGGTTCAAACAGTGGAACATGTCACCAGCCTTTGCTTTGTCTTCATAGTTTCCACTTCTATCCTCAGCCTATTCAAGCTACTCTTGCCAGTCATGCCAAGTGGCAGTGCCTCACCATCACCTCATGAGGAACCACCTGAGCTGCTGGGGAAAAGGGAAAGAAGGACATTTTTTAAAAAATAGCTAAGAAAATGGGAGAACAGGAGATGACATGTGGCTGCTCTACTCAGACTAGAACAGTTGGGGTATAATAAAATTGATTTGTGCATCAAGAATAGATAATTCTTAACCTGATTTGTCAATATAAGGTAATATATAAGGTAATAGTAAATGTATTTCCTATTGACAAGGTTGTCAAGTTGTGTCTGACCATAGGAGGCAGTGCTCATCTCCATTACTAAGCCAAAGAGCTAGTGTTGTCAGAGACTACTCTGTGATCATGTGCCCAGCATGATTTCACAGAACGCTGTTTACCTTCCCACTGAAGTGGTACCTATTTATCTACTTGCATTTGAATGCAGATGCATAAGCATATGCAGAACATTTTTCTGCACAACTAAACCACTGCATCCCTTATGTATTCCCCCTCCCAAGCAGGTGGTCTGCAAAGATCAATAGTAAAACATGATATCTAAAAAGCCAATTTTTCACTTATATCCATTTTACCTTAATTGTATAATTAAAAGGGAGTGGGTAAGAGAAGAGATGAAGGTGGTGAGCAAAAAGCAGAATGGAAAGGAAGTGAAAGGGGAAGAAACCGAAAGTGATAGGTTTTGAATTGTACAAGTAGTACACTAAATAATTGTAAATGGGTTCATTGCACCTCACCACAAATGATATAATATCTTAATTGTTTGTTATAGAATATTATAGAATAGAAATCAGTCCAGAATACAATCAACAGAGGTGGAGAAGTTACTGAAGAGAGCCATAATGGAGCCTCACTTATAGGAAAGACTCCAAACATTTTCTTTTCATATAGGCCCATAAGGGTACCATGTCTGAGGCCTAAGAGGTCTAGGAATAAAAGACCAATTTTAAAGGGGAAAAGTAATATTGAATATTAATTGTATATTATTAATACACTACTTAAACTAGTCCTGAACACAATCAGTAGAAGTGAAAGAGTTACTGAAGTCCTTTGCTAAGTAACTCTTGGTGTCCAGTATTTCCAGGAAACCTCAAATATTCATCCTTTCAGAGACCACAGCTAGAGTTGTAAACTTGTTGTTTGTGTCATATCTAAAGGTTATGGATCTAGCATAATAATCTGCCTTTGAGCTGGACTGTGGGCTGGAAAGGAGGGGTTGGGAAAAGGGAACTCTTAAAAGACAGCCTGGGGAAAACTCAGGTTTGACATGTGTCTGGCAAACGTCTGTCTGGAAATCCAAATAAAGCATTAGTTTTCTAAACTACAATGCTCTCTTGTTTTCTAAGGTCTGCTAACTCTGACAATGTGTCATATCTCATACAATGCATCATACAATGCAGCAACATTTGGCCCAAGGTGCAACCAAACTGGAAGAACCTTCCGAGGGCAAGTAGAGCAGTGGTATGGAAGCCCCAGTCCAGGAAATGCAAGTGGACTCTGGCCAGGGATCTAGACCAAGATGACCCCGAAGAGCTGAGGGAGGCATGGGGAGTGAATGATGGCTTCAGGGGGAACCCCCACTGCCAGCATGGAGGCACATGGAGAAATGGTCCTCAGAGGACAAGGATGGCATGGGGATGGTAGACTGCATTGGGAAGGAAGCCCAAGCCAGGACTGTGGAGCAATAAGGAGGAAGACAAGTGGTTGTAGCCCCTGACTCCCAGAATACCCCGAGATGCTAAAGGAGGCATGGGGAGTGGAGAGCAGCTTTAGGAGAACACCCCACCAATGGCGCAGAAGTGCACAACAACATGATGTTCAGAGGACAAGGATGACATGGCAATGCTGGACTGACTTGAGGAGGAAGCCCAGCCAGGACCATGGAGTGCCAGGGAGAAGGACAAGTGGTTCCAGCCTCCAGTCCCCAAAGAACCCCAAGATTCCAAGGGAGGTACAGAGAGTGGAGAGTGGTGTCAGAAAGAAACCCCACCAATGGTACAGAGGTGTGCAGCAACATGGTCCTCTGTGGATGAGAACACAGAAGATTGGTCCTCCAATGACGAGGATGATGAGGGAATGGAGGACTGGCCTGGGGAGAAAACCCAACCGGTAGCATGGGATTGTGCAGAAGAATAGTTCTCCAAGAATGAGAACACAGATGACTGCCCCCCGAGTAATGAGGATGATGCAGAGATGGAGGACTGGCTTGGGGAGGAAGCCCAACAGCAGTTCTGGGAGAGACCCCATAGATGATGGGGAGGCACCTGACAACATGGTCTCCTGAAGATGAAGATGTAGAGGACTGGTCATTGGCCAATGAGGATGATATGGAGACAGAAGACTGGCTTCAGTGGGAAGCCCAGTGAGATGCACCAGGTCACATGGAGAGATGGCCCCAAAATGCGAAAGAGGGCCCAGGGAACAGAAACTGGCTTTGGGGAGAAACCCAGCAGAACAAGTGGGACAACTTGTTGGCAAAGTATTGTGTTTGGTGGTGATGCAGTGCCTAGAGGAGATACAAAAAGAGGTCCTGAAACAAAACTAGGAATGACGGTAGGCCATTGCCTGGTCATGGACAAAGATGATGAACGTGAGACAGGCTATGCAGTGGCAGAGGATCCAGAGGATTCAGGAGAAGGACCCAGAGAGGCTACGTGACTATAAGGCAAGGAAGAAGAGATCACAGCAGCAGCAAATACAGACTGCTGAGCATGTGGTGCATGAACTCCTGATGAGAATAGCAAGAGGGCTGAGAGAAGCCATGGGGGGGGGGACAGTCAGCCCACACAACAATGGAGAGATCAGGTGAACAGTCAGTCCACAGCAGGGCAGGAAACTTTGGAACACCCCATGCAATAGCAGTGTCCCCACCATCACAGCAACCGGCTCAGCCCTGAGTAGGAGTGGCAACTGCACTAACAGCGGCCACTTCTCTATCCCTGGCCCCTCTACCCCAGGACCCAGCAGTGCAGCCCAGAAAGATAGAGGATGATGGAAAATCAAAAGCACCAGATGTGAAGACCAGGGAGCCAGAGGTGGGGAAAAACCAAATGAAGCCTTGGAGAACCAAGCCAACCAATTTGCTCAACAAAGTGAGGCTTCAGAGGACCTGGTGAGCCCAAGAGCCATCTCAACAGAACAACAAACCCAGCAAGGCCGGCCCTCAAGACAGGAGATCCCAGAGAAGAAGGGGGCACCCCATGCCAGGGTACCATCACAGTGATGGTAATACCTGAAACTCTATATGTTAGCACCCAAGTTGTGGGGCCAGCAGTTTCCCTGAGGCAGGCAGTGGAAACCAGAATGATAGAACAGGCTGTAGGCTGAGGGGAGGTGGCCAGAGCCAAGCCACCCCTCACAAATGCAATCCTCTGTAGACCCAGAGGGGGGCCAGGAGGAGACAAGCTTTGCCCACAGACTTTAAAGCTGTGGTTTGTCCAGTAAGGCTCATCCAAAAACCGGAGTGAAAAGGCACCTCCAGATGGAGAAGAGGGCTGAGCCCCAAATGGACAGGAGGGAATTATAAAAAAAAGACAGCAGCTGTGGTTGCCTGCCCAAACTACTCAAAGACCTCAGCATCCAGAAGTCCCAGAGATAGTCCTAAACTTCTTGGAGGTGTGAGAGGAAGTGGAACAATCAGCTAGTCTGCTCATTTGCCTGATGCTGCTGGAGGCCACAGTTAGCAGAGCCAGCGGAGAGTTTCCCAAGGTGACCTCAGATAGTGTTGGAAGTCCAACAACAGAACCAAGCAGCTGCACCTCATTGGTGAGTGGAGAAGCCCCCCCCCATGCACCCCAAGAGCAGAGCCAATAAACCTGAAAAGGGAAGGAAGTATAGACTTGGCAGCAACACTGGACTTGGGCTGCAGCTGGTAGGTTATAAGCCAAAAGATAGCAATGGAACTACAGCTAAACACTGACAGGATGGACAGCCTCATTACCTCCCAGCATATGGAGGACACCCCCATGAGGGAAATGCCCACCAGGGAGGGGAGGGAAGACCGGGGAAACAGGTTTCCAATGATCCAATTGACAAGGAAAGCACTTTGGAAGAGAGGATGACAGCTGCACAGTCTTGGCTGGCCCCTGGGTGAGAACGGGTGGGAGAAGCTATCCAAAAAGACTGATTGGGCTACTCCCCCCATCACAGAGATTTGACCAAAACAGTGGCGGAGAAGGAGAGTGATTGGCTCCCTCCCCACTGGGAAGCAGATTGGATAGTTGAGTGGGAGCCAGGAGATCAGGACTCCAAACCTGATGACCCCTTTGAGAACCATCAAGGGATTTATACAACTCTTTGTCCCTCCCTACAAAGATGGTGAAAAGACCCAGAAGAGACTGTAGGTGGGGACAACATGATATTGGAGGGCATTGATTTAAGGGGTAGAACAGCCCAAAGCCCAACACAATGACACCAAAAAAATTAGAGCAGAAAGACTGCTCAATTCAGACTCTCAGAGAGGAACTACAGATCGCCACCAGTTAGTCTTATGTGTGCAGGGCCCAATCCATGGGGCCCCTAAAGGACTCTAAACACAGAGGCCCTGACAGCAGAGGGTCTATAAAGGTGATAAGAAAAAAATTGGTTATCGGCAAGACCCTCCAGCCCGCTCAAACCGACAAGGGCTGCAGAAAATCATACAGATAGAGCCTGTTGCCCAGCACTTGGAAGGAAAGCTAAAGGAGGAGAGCAGATTGTATAATGGAGACTAAAGGAAGGGGGCCAAGAGACAAAGAGGGGAAGCCCTCAGAAATTTAGTAAGCCACCTAACCCAAGATGTTGAACCGGAGCCCAGGCCAAGATTGATACTTGGTCCAAAATCCAAAACCTATGGGGTCTCAATGAAGCAGAGGATCACAAAACCCTTTGCTTATAGGAGAGGGATTGATTCAGATGGGGGTAGCTCGGTGGCTAGCCTAAAAGCCCCAGCTCCACTGGACAACAGAGGGAAAAGTTACAGAGCCCACTACTTCAAAGACTGGAAGGAAAACCAGCCCGAGACCACCAGAAGGATGACTCCCTCAGCCAGTGAGATGCTGACCCAATGGCTCTGTAATCAAAATCTGTCCACGGGGTTGGAGATGTTGATTTGTGTGATGTAAATGTAGATGTACCAGAGATCAGAAGACTGCTTCCTTTCATCAGCCATCCTGAAAATGCTGTTCCCTGCATTCTTCCAGCGACTTTAGTTTTCCATGAAGACACAACTGTAAATCCAAAGTAAAGCTTTATTGCTGCATAGTAAAAACAGAAAAGAACTATGTACAATCCATCTTGCAGATGATAGAAACCATAGGATCACAACTTGTTGTTAAGTTGAAAGCAAGGCAAGTTCTAACAAAGAGAACAAAGGAGCCCTTGGCCCAACCCATAACTCCATCTTCTGGATGGCAACGTACATAATGATAGGATGATCAGCTTTATCCCCACCTCTAGACCAGCCCCTAACTGTGTGTCACTCCCCATGTGACCTGGTTCCCATGCAAACCAGATGAGATCATATGTTTGCCTTCCAGCATCCTGCTTTCCCAGGCTCAATGTCCTTGTTATTCTGTTCAGTGTGAAATTGTTTTGGTTTCAAACCACCTGCAGGCTGAGTCCTCTTTGTTTGCTTAGGGCCTCGGCAGATGGCTAATAGAGTCATCTTGGAGGCAGGGAAGGGGGGGGCAGCCACACGCTCGGCGCCCCATCCCCCTTCTGAGGTCGTCCTCGGAGCCGCCGGCCCTCCGCACGGCCGGCGCTCCGAGGACAACCTCCTGCCGCAGCGTCCGAACACTTTGCGGTGGAAAAGTCAGCGAAAGTGCCCCACAAGCTTTTGAGGCGCACTGTCACTGACTTGTGAAAGGAGCGCTATTTTAGCGCTCCTTTCAGGGGCAGCAAAGGTGCGCCGCAGGATCGAGGCCTGGGGATGCCTCAGTCCCGCGGTGCACCTTCCCAGGGTGGCCCACGGCTGCCAGTAAGACACTTTTCTCAGAAGAGATTTTTCACACATCTCTACATTTCCACTTTGACTGCATATCCCATCCATATTCCAACAGGAAAGGTCAAATGCCTTCCAGCCCAGGGAGGGGGGGAGCTAGACAGCCAAGACACTTTAGGCCTGTGGCTGGATGAGGTTTCTGATAATCCTCGCCTTCGGGGGGCATCTTTTAAAGTCACTCAGGAAGAGGGAAGAGCCAGCAATGGTATTAATCACCTACAGATTACACTGATAATCCCATTTGATGGAGATGGGTTTTACAGTCCAAAGGCTGTGGCCAGTGGGCAAACCATGGAGGCTGTTAAAAAGTGGTCAGCTGCTCAACAGTTGCCTAAATTGAAACCAAAAACTTTGGACCTAAATGATAAACTCCTAATAGCTAAGACAAAGACATTAGATCAAACCATATTAAGCTGTGCTTAATGAGTTAATCAATTCTAAAGAAAGAAAGAAAGAA
>JAIPUX010001232.1:121727520-121739480 GCA_020142125.1 Phrynosoma platyrhinos
CAACTTCACCATCAACCAAGATTTCAGACATGACACATGGTTTGGCTAATTTGGAAAGCCCTACCCAAAAGTTTAACTGACCTAAATAGCTTCAACACCCATTGTGGGCATTTGCTTGTCCTGAACCACTGGGCACTGTGTCCCCTCAATCTTATTTCACATGAATGCTGGTACCATGAAGGTATCTAATTTATGATTATGGTATTTGCATTAATGCTGTGGTCAAGAAATTATCAGTTCCTTCCTGAGAAAGAATGGTGCCAGCTTCTTTGAAAGAGGCACTAATTGCTCCTGAAGAACTCTAAAATGGACCCTAAAGTGGAGAACTATAGGCTAGTTGCTAACATCCCTTTTTTGGCTAAGGAGGGCTGCAGACGGGCGGTTCTGGGCTGCCCCTGCTAACTGCAGATTAGTGCCGTGGCTACCCCATGCTGTGGCCCCCATCCTCCCTTTCACCACCCCTGAAAGAGTGGCAAAATTCCACTCCTTTTAGAGCAACAAAAGGGCACCCTAAGAGCTGGCACGTGGCTCTTTACTGCCCCTTCCAGCACAGTGCATCAGGATGCTATGCCAGGAAGATGCCCTGATGCTTCGTGCCATGAATAATGGTGCACGGCGTCAGGATGTTGTTGGGCTGGAGTTGGGGCATCCAGCATCTGGCTGCCTGTCCCCATCTCTTCCTCCAGGCCAGCCCTTTGGGCCCGTCTGCAGAGGCCCTAATTTGCTTGAACAAGTGATTGCAAATTTAATCCACATTTTTTTGGGGGGGGAGAAACTGATTTTCTGCATCTGTTTTTGTGTGTCTTTAATAATCTGTCTTGGTCACCCTATGAAATAATGCCCATCAAGAAAGAGACAGAATGAGTACAACCCAGTTGATTCTCTTAGGGACTGTACAGACAGGCAAAATGAGGTGCTTTCAGGCTGACTTAGAGGCATGGCATTTAGACAACACACCACCTAAAAGCCAGCAGGAAAGCTCCCTCTAGATGCTGTATGCTGGGAAAAGCCACTCCAAAAAGGAGTAGCTTTTTTCGACTTCTTCCAGAAAGATATGCACCTTCGCATGTCTGTATGTATGCAGCAACACCAGTGAGTCAGAAAAAAGGGTGCCGAAGATTTAAAATGGCATCATAAATGTACCACCTCACATGCAGCAGAAATTGAGTCAGTGAACCAGAGCATGCACCCTACGATGCAGGCTTTAGTGCCCTATGCTTCCAGGTGTGGATGCAGTGCTGCAGGTTCACTTAAATATTAGAACCCTAACCCTAACCCTAATCGTAATTGTAACCCTACGCACCCTAGCAACTGTTTTCTATTATGACAATAAATGAATTCTGTCACAAGTACACTTGCTGTCAGCATGCACAGTAGTTTGCATGAAAGAGGCTTTTGTGATCTCTTCTGCACAGGTGTGCAGGTGTGCATAAGACTTGCACACCAGTTCCTGGCATGCTGGGGGGGGGCTCCTGGAGTCACACCCCCAGCTACATGTATCCAGTCTGTCCATACAAATCTCCCTTGCATGTACCTCTCCCCTCCTGGGACCTGTCTACGGCACCCACTACTTGGAGGAAGCTGAGGTCAGCAAATCCTTGCATGATCAGTGGGTGTATGACAGGACCTGCACAGGTGCACAGGGATGCTGAACATCAGTCACCTTTGTACAGACAAAATGATAGACTGTATGCCACCTTATGACATGTTCCGTGCAGGTGCACAGGGATGGTGAACTTCAGTCACCTTTCTGGACAGAGTGACAGAGGTGGGGTGCAGACAGGTGGCTCTGGGCCACCCCAGGAAGTGGCGGATCAGGGCCGTGGCTACCCCATGCTGCGTCCTAATCCTTCCTTTTGCTGTCCTGAAAAGAGCAGAAAAAGGTCACCGTAAGAGCCAGAGTGTGGCTCTTCTTCACCCTTTCCGGCGCAGCGCATCAGAACGCTGTGCTGGGAGGGCATCCTGACACTGCATGCTGTGTGTAATGCCTCGCGGCATCAGGACGACATTGGTGTGGTGTTGGGGCAGCTGGTGTGAGGCTGCCCCACCCCATTTCTGCTTCCAGGCTGGCCCCAGTCTGCAGAGGCCCTCACTGTATACCAGCCTATGACATGTTCTGTGCAGGTGCACAGGTGTGCAGGGACGTGTTCCTGTGCAAGTGAGCATTCACCTGAGAGAACAAAAAAAAATTAAAGCAGCTGCTGCTGGCCTGTGCAGTTGCTCTGCCTACCTTCTCAACATCCTTGGGGCCGGTGGTGCGGTTGGCCGGGCTTCAATATGGCCTTGGAAAAGCCGCATTGACTGCCCCCCAGTGTGATTGCTCTGTCACCACTTAGGGCATCCTCAGGGCAGGCTCTGCAGTTGATGCAGTTCAGGGAAAAGGCAGCTTCATGTCACCTTTTCCTGCCCGTCTGTACAGCCCCTGAGACTGTTAACAGATTTTGATACTATCAATCATGGTATACTTCTAGAATGGCCCACTAGTGGGAGACATTACTCTGACATGAAGCCTTTCCTACCTGATGGCTGTCTCCAGAAGGTGGTGCTGGCAGATTCTTCCTGTGCTCCATGGCAATTTCATCCTGGAGTACTGCAGAGCTCTATTTCATTTTACCTTGTTGCGGCAGTGAATGTCTTAGCATCATAGTGTTGGAAGCGACCACAGAGGCCATCCAGCCCAACCACCCGCCATGCAGAAATACACAATCAGAGCACTCCTGACAGATGGTCATCCAGCCCCTGTTTAAACACCTCTAAGGGAGAAGACTCTACCACACTCTGAGGCAATGCAGTCCACTGTCATAAACAGGATAAGGGCCAATAAACTGAAGCTCAGTCCAGACAAACAGAAGTTGTGTTAGCAGGGTTGCACTGTCCCTGAAGGATCAAGTATATATTTTGGAAGTGTTGTTGGATCCATCATTGTCCCTTGAGGCAAAGGTGGTCTTAAAGCATCTTGTATCAGTTAATATACTTGTTGTAGTACTGTCTAGACAGACATAGCCTTGTGACAGTTATCCACAGCCTGGTAACTCCTGAGCTTAGTACAATATGTTGCATATGGGATTATCTTCTTCTTTTTTTTTTTTTTAATCATATGGGATTATCTTTTAAAATGGCTTTTATTAGTTCCAAATAGCACTATTAGGGCCTCTGCAGACTGGCCCAAAGAGCTGGCCTGAGGGTAGACTTGGGGTGGGGCAGCCGCACACCAGCTGCCCCACCCCCATGCTGATGCTACCCTGATGCCACATGCCATTATGTATGGCGCACAACATCAGGACACACACACACCCCAGCATAGCATTTAAACACACTGTGCCAAAAGGGTGAGGAAGAGCTGCCGGCTCTTAGGGCAGCATTTTGCTGCTCTTTTCAGGGTGGCAAAAGGGAGGATCAGGGCCATGGCATGGGGTTGCCACAGCCCCAATCCGCCACTTCCCAGGGTGGCTCTGTGCTGCCCATCTGCAGAGGTCCTTAGTTTACTTGCTGGGGCTGACCAGTGAGCTCATGTCACTCTAGTGCAACCTCTTTTGGTTTTGGGAGCCCACTCTGAAAAAATTGGGTGAAGAGCTATAAGAGAGAAGACCTTCTCAGTGATGGCACTATATGACCAGCATTCTGTATAGCAGCCCATTCACCATTCCATGGACTTACTGTAGAGCTGTTAAAGTTCTCCCAGTGCTATTCCACGCCTGGTGTAGAGTGAAGGTAGATTACAGAAGCTTCTAGCTATATCAGATGTGAAATAATTACTTCATTCACTGAGGTCCACTGGGATCTTCTGAAGCTCTCAGTGGACGATGTCATAATTTAATGTCAGGTTATGGAGACTGAGGGCCTCTACAGATTGGCCCAAAGGGCCAGCCTGGACACAACCCCAGCCCGACAACATCCTGACATTGCATGTTGTTATGCATGGCACGCTGCATCATGACATCCTCCTGGTGCAGCGTTTTGATGCGCTGTGCCGGAAGGGACACTAAAGAGCTACGCACCGGCTCTTCAGGTGTCCTTTTGCCGCCCCTGAAGGGAGTGGCATTTTGCTGCTCTTTCAGGGGTGGCAAAAGGGAGGATCGCGGCCACAGCATGGGGTAGCTGGAGCCCCAATCCACAGCTAGCAAGAGTGGCTCAGAGTCGCCTGTCTGCAGCCCCCCCATAGACAGATATTTTGCTGATCCCTGCAACACACCCACCTTCCACCAGGAATGGAATAGCAATGGCTCTACAGTAGGTCTGGAACATCTTATTCTGTGCAGAGGGAGTAAGGGAATGCCAGCTTCACATCAAACACAAATAGCTATATACAGGTCTAAGGCTGACTTGTGCCCACATCTGCAACTAATAGGATGCCAGCCCATGTGAGCAATGCCCTGCCTGAGGAGACTCACTTGGCAGGAGCACTACTATATTCTCAAGCACTACTATATTCATCAAAGACTATTCTTTTCTCTAATTTAGATTTTTATATTTTAGCTGGCATGGCTGTTGTGTATTATTGTAATGCCTTTTACATCACTTTATTTTTGTTCTTTTAGTTGTTTTGCAATCTTTTTGCAACAAATGGGATAAGTACTTGTTATTACAGATAACCTTTGGGCACATGAACAATAAAATAAAATGAAATGAAATGAAATTGAAAGTTCAGCAAATTTGTATCTCCAGTGACCACTTAGCTCAGCACAGGGTCCCCACCACCACTCATTTGATCTATAATGTGGCACTGGAAAGAATTCCTGATATGTAGGGAATTCACAACTATATGTTGCACCACTTGCTGATTTCTACAAAGGACCTGTTTTTTCAACTGTCAAAGAGACACTTCTCGCATTCCTGAAAACCAGAGAAGAGCTGTCAATAATGTTTTCAAAGTGATATTTCACTCACTGTGTTTCCAAGGAGGGCCCATAATAAAGTTAGTCTCTTTTCTTCCCACCCATTCATTTAGATGCCTCATGTTTTCTCCTCAAATAGGCACCAGCTGATCTTGAAGTACTCAACATGTTGGCTCCCCAAGAGCTTATCATTCTGGTATGTTGACAGCTCTTTGGGAACACCTGAAAAAAGAAGTCCCAAGGCAGTTGTGATACACAAGACAACAAAATGGAAGTTATGGGGCTGCTGACAGCTCCTAGGGTATTGTCAATCAAGAAATTCAGAGCTAAAGCCAAACAAGAAAGAAGTCTGTAATCCACTGAATTTTTAAAGGAAAATAAATGACAAGGCTTCTTTGTCTTTGCCTTTTGAGTACAATCTCTGTGTCAGGCTAACCAACAACGTAATATACTAAATGGAATCTAATGAGAGTTTATACAAATTGGATGATACTTATATTGTGGTCAGTCATATTATTCCGATGCAGAGTAAAGCCAGAAATTCAATTTTATTTATTATTATTATTATTATTATTTTAAAAAATTCCTTTTTGCTCTCTTCCAATGTTCCTTTTTTTTAACTTTGAAAATATGTAAAATTTATTAAGAAGCAGCACAATTCTACTGCCATGTCATGTGACCTACTGCAAAATCTCTATGAAGAAAACAAGGGAAAAGAGTAACTAGTTTTAGCTCTTAAAGGGGGCTGTTGTTTTGTATATGTTGGTGATTGACACTGATTAGAAAGAATGACAAGAAGATACTTTACATCTGTTTAGTGTCTTGTCTTGAGTGTCATCCATTCTTCCCACAATGGTGGTTGCCATCCTCAGTGCAGATGGGAATGCTAGTGTAATTCAAGACCACTGTGGAGCTATAGTACTTTAAGTCATGGCAATACTTTATATGAGAAATAAAAAGTGGGTCAGGGTCATTGAGAAGGAAATGTCTTAGCTGCGGTTTTTCATTCCTTCTTCTTAACATTCCTAACTGGAGTTTTAAAGTATGAAATAGGATATACTATAGCACATTTATTAGTAGAAAAAAAATCTTTAAGACTTACAAAACACTCCTTTTCCACCCTCTGTTTTGACTTGATTATGATTATCATATGAGTTAACATTACTTGTGCGTAGAGAAATCTCATGCAAAATTGATGTGCCTAGTGCAGCTTTCTTTCATGTAAAGATACAGGAATTCTTGTGCCTGTATAATTACCAGCAATCTTGGAAGTATATATTGCTAATGGTTACACAAAGAATAATAAAAGATGTGGGGAAAAGTTAGAGGAGGGAGTTCAATATAGCTAATCCCAAGATTATCATAACTCAATTCAAGAGATTGTCCTGGACTAAATTTGATTAAAGGGTAGATGGACATCCTTCAGGAGTATTATAGTTTTGTATTTAGTTGGCAGGGGATTGAACTAAATGGTCCTTGTGGGCTTTTCCAACTATATGATTATATGATTTGTTGTTGTGGTCCTTAAGTACTAGTCCAGTACTTAAACCAATATGCCATGCTGGATTACTGATTCTATGACTACTATGATCTTTTTTATCAGGTCTTGGACATTTTGAGGACTCAAATGTCCCTGGTTGCTTTGGTGAGTGACCTATAGTGGAAATTAGGTGTTGTGCATCCCTGTTGGTTGTACGGAACATGTCAGAGGCATTTGATATACTATCAGACATGGATTCCTTCAAGGACATCTGGGTAAACAGGTACATCAGGGTTGCTTTGAGCTGGTTGAAATCCTATTTGGTTTAATATAAGGTTTCTAGAAGATGACACTGGGAGATTATTGCTTTCCACATAGTCATTGACCTAAGTGGTTTCATAGGGTTTCATTTTATTCACTTTATTTATTTAGCATTTACATGAAGCTGCTGGGTGAAGTCAGCTGGAGAGCTAGGATTAAGTTTTAGCCTAATGCAGATGATATCCAACTTCACCTCTTTCTCACCCAGCAGATTTCAAGGAGACTAAAGACAGGGAAAGTGCGCCCTAAACGCGTAGGGCACACTTTCCCTGTCTTTTCCGCTGCAGCGTGTGAGGACACTGCGGCAGGAGGTTGCCCTCGGCGCGCCAGCCATGCGGAGGGCTGGCAGCTCCGAGGGCAACCTCGGGAAGAGGAAGGGGCACCACGCGTGCGGCTGCCCCTCCTCTTCCTTGCCTCCAAGATGGCTCAATAAGCCATCTGCCAAGGCCCTCAGGAAGATCTGACCCAGTGTCAAAGTGTAACAATTGTCACTGCAGATATTTCACTAGAGGATGGAACAGTTCTAAGGTTAGATCTCTCCCTCCAAGGTTGGACTTCTTTGTTGCTCACTCACATAGCGGGAGTTCCAATCTATCCTTTCCCCTCTGGGGCCCTATGGTGATGGAACTGCATCATATATAGTGGTGTTTTCCTAAAAATGATTATCCCATCTCTCTATAGGTGTTTTACATAATAGAATTTTACACATAGACAATGAATGGTCCCCGATAGAGAAATATAATTGGTTGTAAAATCTTAAAGGAGAACAAAATAAGCTTAAAACTGAAACTGAAACATCAAACTAAAAAAAAAAAAAAAAAAAAAAAAAAAAAAAAAAAAAAAAAAAAGCTTATTTCTGTCTATCCTTCCCTTCTTTTTATTGTTTTTAAGGTTGCTTTTTGGATAAGGGGTGGGGGAAGGAAAAAAATTGGAAATATATTGTACTCTAGAAGAGGCTCATACTAGGGTTGTTTTCTTTTCTCTTACAAGATAGCGGACTAAGACTTAAAATCTGCCTTACTCTTTATTTTAGATAAGAGATCTATTTGATGTATCCTGGGTGTCCTTGAAATAGCATCAGTTTAAGAAGAGGAGTTTAAAATTGTTTTATAATAGAAGGTCAATTCAACTGGGAAGTCTAGCTTAATTTTGTAAAGATATTTAAGGGTATATGTTTATTGTTGTATAACTTTGTCAATAAGTATATGTATATGTTTGATTGTATGTATGACTATGTGGTTTATTGTTTTTATGTAAGTATGTGTTGAAATGTCTGGGTTTTTTTTAATAAAATAAAATAAAATTTGATAATAGAATTTTACACACACACACACACACACTGCAGTCCTAAGGAGAATGCTCTCCTTAAAGTGGGGTGTTTATATTTTAGAGTTATAGTCTATTCAAAAGTTCTGCCAGACTTTTGACTGGCAAAGAATCATGCAGAGTTGTGGTTCTCTCACACACACACCCAACTTATTTTGAAAGAAAATTCCCTACTATTGAAAGCAGTGGGAAGGAATTCATTCATTCCCTTGAGGGACCATGACAGCTGAAAGAAAAAAATCATTTGCCACCTCCAAAGTAAGAGGTTTGTACATGATATTGCAGGGGTATCCCTACTGCCTCTGTGATGTGGTTCCAGGACCACAGGTTTAATGTATTGGGCATGCAATGAAAACCCACAAAACAAATATAATGCTTGCAAAACAGCAAGATGCACCTGGGCACCACCAATTCTGAGCCTATTCACATTTTAGAAAGGCATCTCAAAGGCATCTAAATATATGTAACAATATGGGAGTGATGTGGGGGGTGTTTGAGGCTGGAGATAGCTAGAAGATTGGCAAGCAAGCACATTGTCATTATAGTTAATTGGATTCAACAGCATTGTGGGCAAGTGAAGCTGAGAGCCATAATAGCAAAATGAAAATAATTAGGGAGTAGTTTCAAACAGCAGCAGTAGCCCAGAGATCAAAAGTTGTTGAAAAATATAGAAGAAACACATTTTGGTTATTTTGTTTGTTTGCTTGTTTGTTTGGCTACTTGCTTGCTTACCTACAAACATACTGAAGCAAATAAATAAATAATAATAAATAATAAAAAAAAACCTTTATTCCAGCCAACAGGCCATTAGGCAAAAAAAAATATACAACATATAAAACCTTAAAAACATTTATACATAAATTCAAAAAGTGAATAAATTTACAAAATAAACAGAGACCAAGCTGATCAGTTAGGTTGAACCATAGCCTTACGTGTTTTAACTGCAGAAAAGAGAAACTTAGCCACTGTTTCTGTTTTGCTTTTTAGAGAATCATTTAACAGATGCTCCACATACCAGCTGTTTGATCTGCCAGGGAACTTGAGCAAGAGAGGAGAGATTAAATTTAGCCTCTCATCTTTATAAAAATTACCAACAAACAGAACATGTTCTAAAGACTCAACAGAACCATCGCCACAAGGACAGACCCGGTCGTGGTAGGGGATTCCCTTATAGCGACCCTCTAAAACAGCTGAAGGGATTACGTTGAATCTAGCTTTGGAGAACACAGACCGGTACTTTGAGATGGTCAGGTTTTGTAAATAGAAAGCTTCCCTTTTGAAATTAAATTTTAGCCCTAGAGTAATAGGAGAACAGGAAGTGTGGGCAGAGGACAAAGAATATTGATTATCAATATCTTTGATACGACGTGATAGAATCTGCTGGGCTCTTGGTAAGTCTTGTGTAGTAAGAAAATTACTAGAGAGACCTAATCTCAACAGTTTCTCCTGAATACATTTGGTCCAGAGCGATGTATAGCTATCTTCCTTAATTAAATGCAGAAAACCAGAATCAGTGCCTGCATAAAAAATTTTTAGCCAGTACTTTAAGGTCCATTTCCAGGCAATACATTCAACTGAATAGCAGCCCGCCTTAAGGCGTAAAACAGCTGTTGGAATGCAATTGGGTACACCAAATAATTTTTGGAGGTAGGCAGAAAGAACCTGTTCTAATTCTACAGAAAAACCTTGGATCCAGATAGGGATTCCGAATAACAGATGAGGTATGATCTTGACCTGAAACACCTTCAGGGCAGCTGGTAGAAATTGCCCTCCTTTGGTAAAGAAAAAATGGATCAGAGCCTTAACATTATTATTTGCTGACTGGACATCGATTGACCTCTGTGATTTCCAGCTGCGAGAAGATTGAAAAGTTACCCCTAGATATTTGAAGGAGTTAACTTACTCAATGGTATGGCCGTTAAGGGTCCACTTAAATCGCCTCTTATTTTTTGAGAAAACCATAATTTTAGTTTTACAATAATTGATTATTAGAGTATTTGTATTACAATAACTTCCAAAGGCTCTTAGGATTTGTTTCAGGCCTATTTTTGAAAAAGAAAGAAGAACTGCATCATCTGCATACAGGAGCAGGGGTATGTTAATTGAGGCCAATTTAGGGGAATGGTGTGCTTCTAAGGAAATAAAGTCTGAGAGATCATTGAGATAAAGGTTAAATAATAGGGGTGCCAGGATACATCCTTGGCGTACACCTTTGTGGGCAGCAATAGGTTTTGTTAAATTCCCTTGGGTACCACATCTTACTTGTATAGTTGTATCACTGTACAGGTGCATAATTAGCCATAACAGCCTTCTATCAATAGAAGAGGCAAAAAGTTTATCCATAACTTTTCTCTGGGTATTGAATTAAATGCTGATTTCAGATCGATAAAGGCCACATATAGTCCATTGCCTTGAGAGATAGTATACTTTTCGGCTAGGTGGTTCAGGACTAAACAGTGGTCATAGGTTGTTTTACCTTTTCTGAAACCAATTTGTTCATTACCTATGATGTTCTCATTATCTATCCATTCCTCAAGTCGGTTATTAAGAAAATGGCCATACAGTTTGCCCACTACTGAAAGTAAACTTATTGGGCGATAATTAGATGGATCATTCCTGGACCCCTTCTTATAAATGGGAATTATGGTCGCACATAACCAGCTAGGGGGAAGTTCGGCTGTTTGATTAATTAGAGTAAACAGGGAAGCAAGTAATGGGGCCCACCAGAAAATATTAGTTTTCAAAAGCTCCGGCAAAATTAAATCAGGCCCTGGGGCTTTGCCCGGTTTAATTTGGGTGATTAAAGATTTAATTTCTGTAAGGGAGACAGGGGGCCATTGAGGAATTTCTACAGAGTTTGGGAAAAGTTGGTTTAACAAATTAGAGACACCTATGGGTTGATCCTCATTGTCCCTATAAAGTGTAGTAAAATAGTCCTCCCAAACATTAACAGAAATGTTACAAGGGGGAGAACCATTGCAGTTTCCTAGCATCCCTGTTACTGTGACCCAGAAAAGTTTTTTGTAGAGAGAAATTAATTAGTAATGTCCACTGTTTATATATTGCCTCTTTCTTTTTTTTCTTTTTTTTTTTTTAGCTAATAGTGATTTGTACTTTCTTCTTGTAATGTAATACAATTGGGGCAATGTCAGGCAATTATCTCTCCTGTACTGGATATACATTTTCCTTAGATGAATTCTAGCTTCAACACAGGTCTTATCAAACCAATGATGCATTCTTCTACGCTTAAGATTATTAGGTTTCTTCTCTATACTGGTGGATGAAGGTGTTAAGGTCCTAAGGAGAAGGGAGTCATTCTCTATAGCTGATTGGACATCTTGAGCTTCAATGATTTGGTTTTTAAAGCGAAGGCACAATGATGAATTTAAGAGTGTTGAGATCTCCTCATGAAGATTATCAGTCCACCTGAGTCTTTTCTGTCTAATAATCATAGCTGAATCAATAAGGTGCAGGTGTGACTGAGAATGTATGTTCAAGGGAATCCTAAACGAGAAGGTAAGGGGAAGATGGTCTCCATCAAGTCTAGTATCGACAGAGAATCTAGCTACCTGATCAACAAAGGTCTCAGAGACTAATACATAACCGATGGTTGTGCTACCATTAGCTGATATATATGTATACTCCCCCCAGGGATCAAATGGGGGGTTCCCATTTAGCATTCTCAAAGCTAGGCGCTCCACCATCTGAATAAAGCATATACCTGCCTGGTTTATACCTCGGTCTTTAAAGTGTCTTTCTGAATTCAGAAAACATCCCTCTACCTCATCTAAACCCCAGGTGGGAGAGGAAAACAGGGCCTCATTATTCTGGCCTATTCGTGCATTAAAGTCCCCCATCAGCACCAAGACTGCAGAAGGAAATTGACCTTCTAAGTTTACTATATAATCCTCTAGTAATTCCCATACTTTTTCACTATGATTTTTGTGGAACTTAGGGGGGATATAAACATTTATCAACAACAGACCAAGAGTGCCAAA
>JAIPUX010001232.1:121748219-121785719 GCA_020142125.1 Phrynosoma platyrhinos
TTTATTTCTATTACTGTATGTCCCATGTTGCTTTTTCCTTAACAGATGTAAGGCCATGACCCCATCCTCCACCTGGTGGTGGATCTCCTTAAACAACTTTGGGGTACAGATGAACAAGGTTATGTCCAATTTAAGAGCTTTGACTTGTCCTACACCCAGGTAGCAAGACAGACACACAATAGTGGCTTTTGGTCCCTGTGGATTCTGATAATGCCACTCTGTGATTCTCTGGCAGAGAGGGTGAGATTGTAGTTTAATTAAATAACAATTACAACTGACCAATACTATTCAGTTGTATATACAAAGTTGTGGCCTTTGTATTATCCAAAATATATTGAGGGTCAATGCTGGACCCTCAAACAATTATTTCTGGTAACAAAACAGTGATCCCATTTTCTTTATGCTTATCTCTGAAAAAGTAAAAATTGCACCTGAATGTGAGTTCATAGAGTTTTTGATTCATGCTGAAATCACAATTTGCAACTTTTCTTGTCAAACAGAGATAATTTTTGAATCCAACATTGGATACACTGTACAGACGTGGCTTTAACAAACTTGGACTAAATAAGTACTGGGAGTGACAAGATCATTAAGAGTCCCTTGCCTTCACTGTATGCTATTTAACTTGCTTCACCAATTCATTACCAGCATGGAGTGGGTCACACCCATTCACAATGGATTGTTCACCCTTAGTTCTGAGTGATGCTTGCATTAGATTCTGTATATGAGGGCTAGGGAAGCTGGTGCTATCTACAACTCCCATCAGTCCCAGCCAGAATGGTCAATGAATGATAATTAGGGGAATTGTGATTCAGAACATCCGTACAGTATGAGTTTATCTACTTCTGTTGAATAATAATGGGTTGTATATTTTGGATAGCTCCTCCTTCTTCTTTTGTGTATGTATCTTTATTATCCTTTCCAACTGTATTGTATACCACAATAAATTCATTGGCTTGTAAGGTGTCATAGGACTCTTATGTCTTTAGTATTTTATGGGTTTGTCTGTCCAACAAAAATGACTGAATTAGAGCTCAGGAGGTTCAGTGGCAACTTCAGACCAATCATTTTCTCTCAGAACAATCTTCTTCGATTCAAACTATAGGGAAAGAAAGATTCCATCTAAACATTAGCAAAAATTCCCTGATGTTAAGAGCTGCTCAACACTGGAATACAATGCCTCAGAATGTGGTGGAGTCTCCTTTGGAGCTTTTTAAACAGAGGCTGGATGGCCATTTGTCAGGAGTGCTTTGATTGTGTATTTCTACATGGCAGGGGGTTGGACTGGATGGCCCTTGTGGTCTCTTCCAATTTTTGTGATTTTATGTTTCTGTGAATCTCACAGGGTTGTGAGAACAATATTTGAGAAAGTTGTGTGTTTAATGTTAGTCTCTGACTGGAAAGTATACTTCAGGTCCAGAACTCTGAGTCATTCTGGGTGACCCAACCAACCTTCAAAATGCCCCCACCCACAAAAGTCAGAAAAAATGCAAAATCTTCCATAATTTTGCTCTGTGAGAAGAAAAGCAAAAATGAAATAAACAAAGATTTATATCCCAAATCCATAGTTGGCAAAGAAGACTGTGAGATCAGAAAGATTCTGCACTTCACAATCTACACTCATAGCCTCAAATATATGCAGACTATATATGCCTAACCTGCATCTGATGAAATGTGCTAGAGTTCATGGAAGTTCATGGTATAATAAATGTGTTGGATTTTTATACAACAGACTAACAACATGGCTATCTTTAGGAAGCTACCTAGTAGCAGTGGGAGGTGTAGTCAAAAGGAGCCTTGCTGCCGCAGTGGTTACATGCCAGTACTGCAGCCACAAGATTGTGAATTTGATCCCAGGCAGGGCTCCAAGGTCCACTCAGCCTTACATCCTTTTGTAGGTTGGTAAAATGAGTACCCAGCTTGTATTGGGGCAATTGGCAAACACATTGTAAACTGCTTGGAGAGTGCTAGTTCACTGATAAGCAGTACTTGCTATCGCTATCACTATCGCTATCGCTATCGCTATCGCTATCGCTATCGCTATCGCTATCGCTATCGCTTTCGCTATTGCTATTGCTATTGCTATTGCTATTACTATGGGAGGAAGCATGAAGGCCCATCACTCAGCATTATTGTCTGGCCTACCTTCCAGAGCAGACCCCTGGTTTCAATATCCTGCATCTGCTCTGACTGTGTGCATATTTATTTCCCAGTGGAGGATGTGATTTTTAATAATGTACTCATTAGGACTGTGGCTCACTTTTTCTTTAACTACACTGGCCATCCTCATTGTAACACCACAACTAAAAATTTATGAGTGTGGATCTAAGAAGGACACTTTCTTCCCTTTACTGATTTTTCAAATATAATTAACTTTAGACATTCTTAGGGCCTTTATAGACTGCCAGAAATAATGCAGCTTGAGACCACTTTAACTGCCCTGGCTCAGTGCTAGGGGATCATGGGAACTGTAGTTTTTGCCGAGACATTGAGCCTTCTCTGTGAGAGAACTCTGGTGCCACAATAAACTACAGTTCCCATGATTCCCTAGCACTGAGCCAGAGCAGTTAAAGTGGTCTCAAACTGCATTATTTCTGACAGTCTGTAAAAGCCCTTAATTAACCTAGTACCTGGGAAGAAAATCAGTTCATTGAGAATTTTTTAAAATTAAAAATTATTTCCTGCAGAACTTTGAATATGTGTTCAAAGATTCCACTTCTCTGGAGTAGTTTTTTAAAATCTATTTTGTTGAAAAAATAGTTTAAAAATAAAAAAAATGAACTACTGGTCATTTTATGATTTTCTGAAAGTGCACAATTACACCCGTTACTCAAATCAATTAAATAATTGTGGATTACGACATTATCACTGGTAAAAAAATTCTGGTAAACTTGAACTAAAAAAAAATCTGGAATTGGTAAACATTTCTCAGCACTAGTACAAGATCCTTTTCTACATTTCTGCAGTTCATACATTCTGATGTGACATCTTTGCATACTACACAGTTCCAGCTCTTTAAATCTGCTTTAACTAACTTTTGTTCTGCAGATAGAATCTCAGGATCAACACTTTAAGGAGGAATATTTAGAACCTCACTTGGGAAGCTTTAGTGCTTTGCCAAAATACACCCCAGAATTCCATAGGAAGCAGCCACAACAGTTCAAGGGGAGTCAGAGCACTAGAACTGTACATGAAAGGACCCTTGAGTTGTGACTCTTCCATTACTGCCGGTAACCATTTTCTGACTTCATTGTTTAAAATATTAAATCTTACTTGAGGGAGAATCATGAAGACAATCTTGAGATAGGATGTGACCTCATTTCCAATTTCAGTGACTTATTTGGCTGGGAGGGTGTGTTGACATTGTGCTTCTGTCACATTTAACAAGATAGTCAAAACTGAGTGTTTGGCGACATGCAACAATGGCAATATGTGGTATTGTTTCTTATATGTTCCAATGTGTAAAAGAACAAGAATGGTTTTGAAACAATAAGCTGTTCCAAAGGAAAATTAAATAAAAAGACCAATGTGTGATTACAGTTGATAGGAAGTGTAAGTCACATTTCCCCCCTTTAGATCCAAATGTACAATCTGGCTTGACACTCAAAATATGCTAGGAACAGGCAACAGCTGTGCCTAAATATCAGCAATTTGCTGCAACACTGAAATGAAAATATTAAAAGCTGTTCTGAACGCATCATCCATAAACTGAATTTTCTGATTTTTTTTGTTGTTTTTTTTTTGTTTGTTTTGTTTTTGGCTGTACAGAAATGTAAGATTGACTAAGTTCAGTAGGAGTTCAGCATGGCACAGCACTGAAACAAATGCCATACTGCTAATCATTTTCATCAGAGTTGTGAATTGCCCTGTTGAATTCAATGGGACTGAGGGTCAAAGTAGGACTCAGTGTAACTTAGGGTCAAACTGGAAGTGATGTTAAACGTATTTTTGCACTCAGTGGCCATTTTAAAAAGAAAAATGGCAACTGCTGAATTGGAGCAAGGACCTGGTAACAATTAGGATTGTAGCTGACAGAAAGGAAGAGTTTAACACTTTCTTCCCCTGCTGTGATTCTGGTGTTGATGTATTTGGCAGAAATCTCCCACTGACATCAAAAGAGTAAATTTTAAATTTTAAAGGACTGTGATAAAATAATGCTATTGAAAAGGAAACTTCCCAGCCCAAGACATTTTGCTGCCTGAAACAGAAGCCAAAGGCTTTCTGGTCTTTTAAAGGCTAAAAAAAAGACCTTGCTGAACTGCATTCTAGCACCAGTTTCTGCTTTCACTTATCAGTTATTCACAGAGCTTGGAATGTTTTAATGTTATTGCTGTTTTTTGGACTACAGATCCCAGATCCTGCAACCTGGCATGGCCACTGAAATGGCTTGCATCACAATGCAGGGCTGGCCCTGGGATCCTATTCCAAAAATGTGATAATTTGATTGTTTTAAATATATGAAAGTCAACTTTAATATCTCATTCCATTCTCCAGTCCTTTTTAGCATTCTTCTGAATAATTCAGGAAGGAAGAGGATCTGAGGTATAGCTATTGGGGTGGTGGTGGTGGAGGGAGAATGAGAGCATTGCCCCCAGAAAAGAATTCTGCCACCCCCAGTGAAACTTCCCTTCATTCTCCTATTTTCTAGCATTGCAACAATTTAAAATGTTAGATGAGCATATAGAAATACAGTTTAGACAGTCAAGGGAAAAGGAGCAAAGACACCAAGGAAATGCAGACACAACAAATATGATGGTTTTCAACGTCTCACTTTCTGCAGTGCTAAAAATGTGGGGATTGAAGGAAAATTTCAGTGGGGATGGAGCAAAATTCCTATTTGGAAACCATGTTCTCATTTTGTCCCTCTCCCATGCCTACACCCTGCAGGGACTGGAATTTTATGTAGGAAATGGTTACTATCTTGGCTAGGAATCCGATATAAGTTACTAAGCTCCATCAAAGATCCTGAAATTGAGCTTTCTTGATGGGATATTCTGGGAGATGTAGTAAAAAAAAAATAACATTGCTTTCTCTGCCTTTGGCAAATCCTAAAGGCATTTCCTTGGAATAAGCCACTGAAATCAGTCTGAGACTCCTTTTAATAAGTATGTTTAATATGAGCACAAAAGTCAGGTTTAGTCTACCTGCGTTCAGATATTGAAATACACAAAAGGCTTTTGAACTATGAAACACTTGTCTTCTGTGCACCAAACATCATGTTTGGAAACATCGCCGTCTTCTCTACATCTGTTATGAATCTTCCCTCAACTCCAGAAGAGGTGGGGCAGATTCTGTGGTCTGCATGAGAGCACAACTTAATAGCTGCCAGTTCGTTCTCAAATAAGCTTTTTAAAAAATCTTCAAAGCAGGCATTTCCTTTAGTATGCAAATAATTAACACAGGACTAGAAATATTTTTTGTTTCTTCCATGTCATGGTATTAGAATGACATGAAATGTATTAGAACACTTGAAATATTTGCCTGCTTTCCTCAACAATCTGTACCTCAACCCAAGAACCAGCTTGTATGCTATAGTTGCTCTAGGACTGTCAACAGCCTTCCTCTTTTGAGCTGTTAGTGAACTTTTTGGATGGCTGGAAGTATTTCACCCTGTGTTATACATCAGTTTCATCATCTTTCAAGTCTACATACATTTCTCCACAGCTGATGTGAATGAGGAGTGCCAGTTCAGTTTTCAGCTCAAAGGAACAAAGAGATTTTAGTGGGTGGAGGAAGCTAAAAAACTGTCATGACCTATTAAAGGGTTAAACATGAAAAGGCAGTATTCTTTTCTTTTCTTAAAAAAGAAGAATGTTCAGAGTGGTTAATTTATATACCATAATAACCATAGAAATCCCAAAACAGAAAATCTTGTGACACCTTCAGGACTAACAAATTTTATTGGGCATAAAATAAACTTTTGTGGGCTGCAGCCCCCTTCAGCTTGCACCAAAAAGAAAACAACAACAACCAAAAACCAACAGCAAAACAAATCAAACAGAAATACTTTAAATTAAATAAATAAATAAATAAATAAATAAATAAATAAAGTGCCACAAGGGTCTTCACTGTTTTTTGCTGCAACAGACCAAACCAGTTACCCACTTCCTGCAAAATTAATCATCATGAGACAAAGAGGTGTGCATCTTATTTTTTAAGCAAAAAGATTTGGGCCTTCAAAAATAATCCTTAGAAGTCAGACCACTGAATGCTAATATTCACTGGGTGTGTAGAACCAAGTTGTCTAAAGCAGTGGTTCTCAAACTTCAATCCTTTAGATCAGGGGTCAACATACCTTTTGGGGGTGGGACTGGTTCCACTGTCCCCCGATTGTTGGCAGGCTGAAGGGGGGGAAAATGGCACCGGAGGTATGCACATGTGCGCATGCGCACGCATGCATGCACACTACTCCTGCCATTGTGCACATGCATGCGTGAGTGCGGGGTTCCATTTTGCATTACAAAATGGTGCCTGCGCTCGCACACGCATGCGCATGATGACAGGTGCCATTTTGGAATGCAAAATGGCACCGCGCATTGCGAGTGCATGTGCATGATGCCGGCACCATTTTGCGTTCCAAAATGCACCCACTGTCATGCACATGCGTGCGTGAGCACGGGCGCCATTTTGGAATGCAAAATGGCAGCCCGCATAGTACGCGTGCGGCAGTGGCGCGTGCATGTGTGGCGGCGACAATGGTGGCATGACCAGCCACGAGCCGGTTACAAGGCCTCAACGGGCCGGGTTTGGCCCACGGGCCATAGTTTGCCTACCGCTGCTCATGTCATGTATGAATGGAAATCCTCCTGAGAACATGACACATGGACATGTGGAGACTCAGAATATAAAGGTTATGATCCATTTATTCAGCACTTGTATCTGACCAGCCTTTGAAGACTTCTGAAGGGAAGCTGGTTTTGGTAACATCTCCCCACAGCATCAGTACTCAAGCTCTGATGTGTCCCTAATACAGTGATCAATGTGATACTTTTCTGTGATTTGGCTGACCAGCTTGACTTAATATTCAAATATATGTGGAGCGATAGAGTTGATTAATGCACTCTGGGTTTTAGTCCAAACTTTCAAGGACATCTCGTTGGTAATAAACATATTCTAGGATAAAGTGCAGCACCTAGGCTTAGATAGTCAATTTAAAATTCAGGCTGACACTCAGAGCAGATTCATTACCCCAAGAACCATCAACTGCCAATGTTGAGGAAATTATTTTTCCTCATTACTTCCGAACAGACTGTGTGGACAGAATACTCAAAGATTCAGAGCATGTCCATTAGAAAACAGGGGTGGGAGTAAAGTGGCAGTTAGTGTCTACTACAGTCCATTGAGAGTTTGAACATATCTTCATCTCAATACAGAAGCACATATGCATTTCCCACCCATGTGCAGCTATACTTTGTTACACTATATTTGTTGCAAGATGCTTCAAGACTTACAGCTACCCTAATATATTTATTTGTATTTATTTATTTCATTTTTATGCTGTGTTTCTCCCAAAAAAGGACCCAAGGTGGCTCACAGATTTTAAAAAATATATTTTAAAAGCTTTACAATAAAAATTTTAAAACAATTAAAATAATCTAACTAAAGACTATAAAATTACATTAAAATATACAAACTTTAAAAGAATAAATTAAGCATACACACCATATAAAAGCCACCCTCACATGATTATATATTAAAAGCCTACTTGAATAAAAACATCTTCGCTTGATGATGAAAAGAAAGCAAGGAAGGGGCCAGCCTAGCCTAGCATGGAAGGGCATTCCAGAGGATGAGAACAGCTGCTGAGAAGGCTCTCTCTTGTGTCCTCAGTGAGGGAGTGGCAGGACCAAGAGAAAGCCTAAGACAAATCCATCATAGGATTTTTCTTGGCAAGATTTGTTCAGAGGTGGTTTACCTTTGCCTTCTTCTTACCATGAGAGAATGTGACTTGTCCAAGATCACCTAATGGGTTTCCATGGCTCAGTGTGGATTCAAACCCTGTTCTCCAGAGTTGTAGTGCAATGGTCAAACCAATACACCATGCTGGATCTCTACGATATATTACTCAGTCAAATATAGAAGATTCTGAATTTATCTTTTTTGGCTCAATGTTATGGAAAGCAAAATCTCTTCCCTCCCCCCTTTAAAAATGTAAGATTAAAGGTTTTTTAATGCATCCCCCCCCCAAAAAAAACCCCAAATGTTCTATGCAAATAAATCTCAGATTTATCTGAGACAAATCTCAAAACAACTCCCAGGAAGTATTTGTTTGTTATTAAAATTCTGTGACTGAATAAATATGTCAGATGGTATCTTTATTTTTCACTAGGCGTTTTCCCAATATGAAACCTGTGAGTTTTCTGAAATGCCTCCAGAAAAGATTTTCAAAACATCAAGTCATCCTGTTTGGTTTTTCAGTGCCTTGAATAATTTTCTGGAATGGTGATGGAAAATTTTTGACAGAGGGTAGGGATGACACATAACGTGTTTATGTACAGGAAAAACCAGGTTGTTCCACAACTACTTAATATTTATTATATGCTTTATCCTTAAACCTAATCTAGATTAATCTATTCATTCTGTTGATTCTCCATTTGTTACATAAGTTTGCCACTGTTACACTCCATGAACCCTGATGATCATAGCTTTTCAGCAACAAGCCCCATTAGTTTTCTTAATTTTGTTTTCCTGGTGGCATCTTTCTTTCTTTCTTTCTTTCTTTCTTGGGCAGGGGAAGGTCATTGTGGCAGTTGGTAATTCTTTCCTCCCTTTGCAATGACCAAAGCCCATCCCTGCGACTACCCACTGCTTTCCCCCCACTCCACTATATTCAGTCCATGGCTGGTGGAGGGTGTGGGGTGGAGGAATCAGAAAAGCATCTGGCTATGACCCTGTGGCAAGATGCAGAGTGATTATATCATCTGCTGATACCAATGGAAGCCCCCAGCAGATCTCAGTGAATGGTGCTTGGCTACAGAGACATAACCAGACATTTCTTAATCTCACCACCACCAGCCATAGAATGGCCTTGGAAGAAGTTGTAGCAGCTAAGCAGTGAGTCTGGGGGTGTAATATATCCCAGCATGCAGTAGTATTATGGTATGCTATGTCTTACTGAATCACAGCCACTGGCTGGAAATATTTCACCCACATTTAAAATGATGTCCATCAGCTCTAATAATATTTTATTTAGTTTAAATAAATTATTTTAAATAAAATAAAATATGGATATAGATTATGGACATCATATTCAGTGTGGGTGTACTGTTTCCACCTAGTGGCTGTGGTCTATTATGACACTGCATACCATAATATAAACAAAATAAATATAAACAAAATAAAATAACCATATTAAGAAGAAACAGTATGTAAAGCTCTTCCTGGACAATCTGAGTTCTGCCTACCATGCTCTTACATCCACATTGAAATAAGTGGAAATAGGAGACAATAATAATGTTGCTATCACTATCAAGAATGAACTCTTCACTTGATGAAGAACTGAGATGATAGTAAGGAACTAACTACCAGGAGTTATCTGTTTTAAATTGACAGTGTGTCAATTATCCAGTGTGTTCATATCAATATATGAAATTCAGTATTCAGCTTTTGGTTTTTAATTCTTATTTCCCAGTTATGGGCTTTGGTCTGTCATATTAATGTGCTGGCCAGACTTTACTTGGATTTTAGCCAGACCACCATTAGGAATGCCAGATTCCCAGATTTCAGGTTTTTTTAGATAGATAGATAGATAGATAGATAGATAGATAGATAGATAGATAGATAGATAGATAGATAGATAGAGCATGAACCCTTACAGAACTTAAAGTGATAAGAGCCCCCCAAAAACGAAAGCTCTATTCTCCCCAAAATGGGTCCACTATAACTCTTCAGTGTCTTGGCCAATGAGTGAAATCATAGTGTGATGACATTTAGGGAAATAGTGTCACCCACAGGTATTTAAAAGAAGTATAGAGTGACACAGTGTCTGAAGATGGGACTTTCTGCTTTATTTGAATTTTTTTTCCTTGTAGAGAAGGGATTCCTGCCACTTGAAAAAGAGCTAAACAACTGAATAGTTCAGACTTTTACAAAAACTATGATGTGGTAAAATATCCTTATAAGAGTGTCATACTGGATGCATTATGTACTTCCATTTCACCTCTCAAGAATGCATTAGCTATAGTATTACATCATGACATTCATTCAGACAAAGCATTGCAGGAAGATGTGGACCTACCATATATACTCTGCCATAAGTCAACCTCATGTATAAGGCAAGGACAAGTTTTGGGGCCAACACCATGGATTTTTAATGCCCCGTGGATAAGTCGAGAGTACTCTCTGTCCCTTGCCTCAGTAGCTGTTAAAAGATCTCTGGCTATAAGGGAAGAAGAATGAGCACGAAGGAACACAGATGAAGAGGCAAAAGCTTTTTCTTTCCAGCTCTCACTGTGTCACTGCCTTCCCTCAGCAGTTGCTCCTTTGAGAACCCTGGTTATGGGGGAAAGGCTGGAGGAGGAGAGACATTCACATAGAGAGAGGCACACCTGAAAACTCAAATGGAGAAGCAAGTTTTTCCTCTCTCTCTCACTCTTTCTCCCTCCTTGTGCCCTTGTCTCATTAGCTGTTTAAGGATCTCTGGTTACAAAGAAGGTTGGGCACTTATTTTAAGAGCTTTTTAAGCAGTATTACCATATTGCCCATATATAAGGCAAGGCAGGATTTTGGAGAACATTTTGGGGTATAAATTTCTTGACTTATAGTCACATATATATGGTAAATCAAATAGCTAGTTTCAGCTAGAAAAGATCTATTGAAAGGTGCTGACATTATTGTTATTGTTATTGTTTGTTACCTTCCTCTCCCTGTGGATTGAGGCAGGGAAACAAGAGATTAAAATACAACAATAAATAAAAATACAGCACAGTTAAAAACATAAACACTAATTTAAAATTTAAGGTTAAGGTAAAGTTTTCCCTTTGATGAAAATGTCTTCTGTTTAACTGTTGCAAGCCTGGTCCTGGCTGCCTAAAGTTAATGTCACCCAGAAGTTCTGAGTGTACAGGGCGGATTATATGGGAGAACATGATCCTGTAGGTGAGCTTGATTTACCAAGTCCCCATTGATTCAGTGGGTCTGCTATAGTTGGTAATAGCAATTGGATTTAGGCAAGATTTTGAAATCTCCCTGTCATGGCTGCAACAATAACAAAGGAAAACATTTTGAAAGAAGAGGAATGTATAAGTACTATCTGCTCTCCCCACACCCTTTTATCATCTGCTGCTTGCCTGCTATGACATACACACATCATTTTTGTTGCCAGTGAAGGGGTACATGAAAATGAGAGGATATTTTTGGTACAGCACTACAGTGGCAACTCTAATTCTGCACTAACATGGCAGAATATAAAGTGTTTCAAACAAGAACATTGGCAGTGAAGCACTCCAACCCCTGGGCCTGGATGGACAAATCTGTTCTGATTTCTCTCGCTCTGAATTAGTGTGTTCTTTCCATCCTGAATATGAATAAATCTTTGAATTGGAAATTGCTATTAAAAACAAAATGAAACAAAATTCTTACCTATCTCTCCATCTGAATCAATGTACAAGTCACTGAAACCTACTGATATATATAAAAAAATGTGAGCTTGGAAACTGGCTTGATTCAGTTTTCAAGTATTCCTTTGTAAATCACTTAACAATATATATTACCCAGTCTCTCTGTGCTAGAATGGTTTATACACTGAAAACTATTCTATTGCTCATTTAACCCATGCAAGCCTGCACTAACCATATGGAAACCATGAAAACCCATTGGGTGACCTTGGGCAAAGTAACACCCTCTCAGCCACAGAGGAAGGCAAAGGCAAATTCCATGATAGGTTCACTTTAGGGTCACCATAAGTTGGAAATGACTTAAAGGCATGCAACAACAAATATGCAATTATATAGAAATCTGTGGAGCTTATTTCTAAGTAAACAGTAGGGCTTACTACTTAGCAAGACATATTTTCCAAGGAATGGTTGCATTGCACCATTAAAATCTACCAGCAAAAAAAGAAAGTATACAGCAAAAATTTAAGACACTGACACAGTCTAGCCAATTTTTTTAATGAACTACAGTTCCAGGATCCACCAGACAGCATGCTACCTGAGGGCCTCTGGGAGTTGGAGTCCAAAAAAGTAAAGGGATCTTGTAGTAACTTTCAGATTAACTGCAAGAGAGAAGTTTGTAGCATGAATTTTTGTGGACTTGAGTCTACTTCCTCAGATGCATCTTTTTAATTAGTCTCAAAGGTACTACAAGATCCCATTACATACTGATTCTCCAGGCTAACACAGCTATTTCTTTGAATTTTACCTCCAAAAAAGTTAGAATTGGATTGTTTTATTTGCAAAGTGATATGTACATTGATGGCATTATATAAAAGAGAAGGAGGAGAAGGAGGAGGAGGAGGAGGAGGAACAGCAGTGACAAAAACAACCACCACAACAACTGCTTGACTCTTTGACTGCTTTTTTAAAGTGTTCTCTGGGGGCTTTTCATAGAATCATAGAGTTGGAAGAGTACATAAAGACCATCCAGTCCAACTCTCTGCCATGCAGGAATTCACAATCAAAGTAGTCCCAACAGGTGGCTATCCATCCTCTGTTGAAAAATCTCCAAAGAAGGAGACCCCACCACTCTCCAAGGCAGTGTGTTCCACTGTCAAACATCTCCTAACATTAGGAAGTTCTTTTTTACTGGAGTTTGTCACACATGGGGAAATTTGAGGTTTAAAGAGTCATTATCCTGGAATAACCAGGGAATAACCAACAACAAATCATCCATGGGATTTCTCTGTGAATTATTTGTTGCTGGTTATTCCCTGGTTATTCCCAGGATAAGTCCTCTTTAATTGTGATGTGTGTGAAAATCTTCACTGCGATCGCACGACTTTCCCGAGATAATGACTCTTATTTTATCCCCTGATTTTCTCCATGTGATAAAGTCCTTGATGTTTAGGTGGGCTCTCTTTTCTGTAGCTTGAATCCATTGCTTGGGGTCCTAGCCTCTTGAGCAGTAGGAAACAAGCTTGCTCTATTCTCAATATGACATCCTTTCAATTATTTAAATAGGACTATCATGTCACCCCTTAAACTTCTCTTCTCCAGCCTAAATATATCCAGTTCCATAAGCTGTTCCTCATAGGGCATAGTTTCCAGACCTTCTGTTTTTGTCCATGTGTTCTACCTGAGCACATGATCTAAGGGGGTGGGGCTTCTGTTGAGTTACTGAATTGCTTGGGGGTGGAGCTAGCAGCTACTAGGTCTATATACCCACTTTAGATGTCTATATACCAATGCACAAACAATGCTTTAGATGTGTATAGATCAATGCACTGAGTTTGGGAAACAAGACAAGCCTGAAGTCCTAGTGCAGGAAGGTAAGTATTATTTTTTAGGTATAACTGACACTTGATGGGATGAATCCTATGACTGGAATATAACAATTGAAGGATATAACCTGTTCAAAAATAATAGATGGGGAGCAAAACAAAGGGGAGCGACATAATATGTCAAAGATGATTCACTTGTACAGAAATCCATGCATGTGATCAAATGGAATAGTGGAGAGCATTTGGAGAAAAATAAGTGGAGAAAAAAAAATAAAAACAACATTGTGATAGGATTTTATTAGAGGCCATAGGGTCGCCATGAGTCAAGATCAACTCAAGGGCAGTTAACAACAACACCAAGCCAATATGGTAAATGATGCTTTTCTGAAACAAATCTCAGAAATTTCCAAGAAGCAAGAACTGGTAGTTATGGGGAACTTCAATTATCCTGATATCTGCTGGAAGATTACTTCTGCTCAACATAAGCTCTCCAACAAATTCCTGATGTGCTTTGCAGATAATTTTGTCTTTCAGAAGGTTGAAGAAAAACATGGGGATCACCAATCTTGGACTTCATCCTAACTAATAGGTACAAGTTGGTCATAATAATCAAAGCAGTTGCTACTATAGGGGGAAGTAACCATGTAATGCTATAATTCATGATTGTGAGAAAGGTCAAAGAAGAGGATAGTCAAATATGAACTTTGGATTTGAAGAAGACTATCTTATCAAGTGCAAGGAAACACTGGGCAGAATCCTATGGCAAGAGATGCTAAAGGGGGGGAGGGGGAAATCCAGATTTTATGAACAAGAAATTGCTAAAAGCACATTCACAAACAATTCCAGAAGAAAAAAATGAGAAACATCTGAAAAAAGCCAATGTGGTTGCATAGTAAAGGAGAAAATGAAAGGAAAAAGAATGGATGGAAGGACAAATCACCAAGCATATGTGTAGCCCAAGCTTTCAGGAATAGTGTAAGGAAAGTTAAAGTTCAGAATGAGCTAAGATGGGGAGAGAGAGAGAGAGAGAGAGAGAGAGAGAAGCAGCAAAAATTGTTTGTTTTTTTTTTAATTACAAGTGGTCCCTCCACATTCACTGGGGTTAAGAGTGAAGGACCCCCATGAATGTGGAAAACCCATAAATAAAAAATACTATTCTTTTTATTAAGAGAACATCTCTCCAGGAATCTCCAGGTACCCCAGTGCAACCTGCCAGAGGATGATCATAGACTCATGCTGGAGGGCCTATAAATGCCTAGAGAATTGCTTTCTCTAAGAAATTCTAGATTATCCAGCACAACTCTATGGTCAACGTCTGGCAGATGTGTGTTGGAGGACCTAGAGCTTCCTAGATGATTACTAGATGATTAATCAGGTTACTTTTTGCCATGTTTTTCCCCTTTGCAGAGTGCTATAGGAGTCAAAGCAACTGGTTTGAATGATCTGCAATTTCCCCATAGATCTTAGGACTTTATCACATGGGGAAATCTATAGTTTATCACATACAAATCATGAAAAAAGTGTAATTACATGCAACAATTTCACATGACATTGCACAAAAACTGCTATTAAAGTGGTCAGAAAGTGGCGCAATTCCAGATCTTTTTACTTTAGGGATTTTAGTGAAAATTCATTTTCGATATTACTGTAATTGCACATTTATCCTAGTGTGAAAGTCAAATTTAGTTTATTCACACAATAACCCTCCTTTAATTCTTTTTTCCGGTTTTTCCATGGTTCTGTGGGGCTGCTTTTACTTCTTGGTTTGCTTGGGTGACAAACATGCCAGGCAGACATGAGCCTCTCTGCTTTCTTTTTCTTCACATGTGTAAGTATACCATTTCTAGTACATTTACGGATTTCTTTCACTTCTGTATGAAATGTAAAAACGCCTTTTTATTGCTTTTCACATTATTTTGCATTTATTCTAATTACATATGAAATTCATTTGTGTGATCAAGCTCTATTTTCGCTTTATTTTCGGGATGGTTTATTTGTGCTTTATTAGCTTTTTAAAGATGAAACTGACCCCCGTGTGATAAAGCCTTTACTATCTCCCCATAGTAATCAAAACTGCAAATAATCAAATCTGCAAAAGTCAAAGCTAAAAATGTGGAGGGCCAATTGTATATTTGAAGCAAGAGAACAAGAGAGTGATGAGGGAAATAGTGGGGCAGCTGCTCAGCAAGGATGTTAAAATACTAACAAATC
This sequence comes from Phrynosoma platyrhinos, assembly GCA_020142125.1. Taxonomy (NCBI): domain Eukaryota; kingdom Metazoa; phylum Chordata; class Lepidosauria; order Squamata; family Phrynosomatidae; genus Phrynosoma; species Phrynosoma platyrhinos. The sequence continues at coordinate 121,763,809 of JAIPUX010001232.1, forward strand.
ATAATGAAGAGGCAGAATTGCTCAATATCTGTTTTGCTTCAGGTCCCCCTCCCCCTAGAAAAGATGTCTGTGTGTTTCTATGCAGCAGCAGAGGCCTTGGTAAGGAATCTGGATTGCAAATCAAGACTGATAAGGAGTTAGTCAGGAATCATTAATTAACTTACATGAGTTCAAATCTGCAGGGCCAGATGAACTTCATCCCAAAGTATTGAAGGAACTTGCTGACATACAGAATTACCATCATTATTTTATTTTTTTATTTTATTTTATTAGAATTCTTGGGGAACAGGTGAGGTGCCAGAGGACTTTAGATGAGCAAACATTGTTCATCTTTTCTTATTTTTTTTTTAAAAAAAGTTTTTTAAAAGGAAGATCTAAGAAACTACAGGCCAGTCAGCCTGACCTCAATACCAGGAAAAATATTAGAACATATTATTCAGGAGTCTATCTGCAAGTATCTTGATGACAATGCAGTGATTAGTACAAACCAGGATGGATTTGTCAATAACAATTCCAGCAAAACTAACTTTATATCTTTTTTTCTAATCTGGTCACTAGTTTAGTAGATGATAGGAATGTGGATGTCATTTATCTGGATTTCAACAAAGCATTTGATAAGGTCCCTTATAATATTTTGATTAGCAAACTGATTGAATATGGAATAGATGAACACATCTCAGATGGATCCATCAAAGAGTTCCATCAGTGACTGTGCTTCAAATTGGAAGGAGCTCTCCAGGGTTCTATACTGGGGCTGATATTCTTCAATATTCTTATCAGTGATCTAGATAATGGGGTGGAGGAAATCATTAACATATTTAGATATAATACAAAACTTGGAGGGGTCACTAATATATTGAAGATAGCAACAGAACTCAAAAGGACCTTGATAAACTAGAAAACTGTTGAAATTAATAAAATAAAATTCACCAGAGACAAATGAAAAGATTGTATATTTAGACCACAAAAACTAAATACATAGGCATTGGGCACTGGGTAGGAAATATTTGGCTCAGCAATACTAGAATCAAGGAGAATCATAGAATTATAGAGTTGGAAGAGAACACAGGAGCCAACCAGTCCAACCCCCTGCCAAGTAGGAGGATGCAATCAAATCACCCCCAACAGTTGGCTCCACCTACATGTGCAAAGGACCTTGGGATTATTGTTGATCATAAACTGAACATGAGCCAGCAGTATGAAGGCAAATGCTGTCTCAGCCTACTTTAATAGAAACACAATTTGCAAGTTGAGAGGAGTTCTGCATATTCTATTCTCATCAAACCTCATCTGGAGTATTGCACTTTATAAATATCTCAAGATTTGTCACAAAGAGGAGGGTGTTGGCTTATTCTCTGCTGCCTCAGAGGGTAAAACTACATTGGTTTCAAGTTACAGGAGGGTAGATTTTGACTAAGCACTGGAGGGAACTTCATAACATTAAGAGTGGTTTGGCAATTGAACCAATTGCCTAGAGAGGTGGTGTGGGCTTCTTCTCTGGATGTCTTCAAAAAGAGGCTGGACAGCCATCTGCTGGGGATGCTTTAACTGAAGATCATGCACTGAGTGGAGGGTTGGATGTAACGGCCCATAGGGCTACTTACAATTATGATTCTATGAAATAACAATCACAACCATTACAACAACAATACTATGTTCTAGACAACTGGGTTGCAATGTAGTCCCAAGTTTGCTTCACTGGGTTTTGTATCAGGAGACTGTTCTGAGGACTGGGTAGCAAATGTCTCCCTCTATGTGAAAATAATTTATGTTTCTGACATTTAATGGAGAAATGCTAGGTGCAAAATACTATCCAGCTGGCATAAAAGCAAACCTTCTCACCCAAGGAAATGCAATTTAAAGAAAGCTTTATGAAGACTACATCCAAATAATTCCTCCCCCGCTCTTGCCTTTTTTCTTTTTCAAGACTCAGGATCTAATATGAGAGGAGTGGAATATCGTTTTCCTTTAGGCAGCCAGGCTGCTTCAAAAAGAGTAAACAAAGAATATTTCTTACTGACGGGGTCACATACAGTTTTCTGTAGGCTGAGAAGTGGATTGCAGGCCTGTGAAAGTGCAGTAGACTTTTGTTCCTCCTTCCCTACCCCCAGCCCAGCAAGCACACATGGCTTGACAAAATGCCACCAGAGCATGCCCGAAAACAGTCAGCTCATTGTGAAGGCTAAAGCCTTAGCCGAGTTGGATGATTGAGAAGCACAACATGCTCAACAGATGTAAAAAGGGGAAGGAAAGTGAGTGGAGGGGTGAAGGATGTAATTCATGACTTTCTCAACTGTAGAACGAGCTTCTAAAGCCAGTTACTAAGCCACAGCAAGAGAATTGAAATGTACCATGATTTCCTATATGAATACCTCAGCTATCCCAGACATATCCTTACAGAGATCTTGTAGCACCTTTGAGATTAACTGAAAGAAAGAAAATGACAGCATGAGCTTTTGTAGACTTCAGCTTACTTCCTCAGATACTTAGACAGGCTGGGCCACAAGATTCAATTTCCATGATGTGCAGTTTAGCATAAACTCTAAATCAGGGGTAGGCAACCTTTCCCCTTTAAGGGCCGAGGGACTTCAGCTCCCAGAATCTCAGGAGCTATTGGCCAACATGGGACTATTGGCCAACATGGCTGAGGCTTCTGGGAGCTGAAGTCCCTCGGCCCTTAAAGGGGAAAGGTTGCCTACCCCTGCTCTAAATAAAGATATTTTAATGAGAGCATGGAGACTTAATTCATAACTTTAAGACACACACAAATAAGGACATCAGAATTCTGGCCCACCTGCCTACAGGTCACACAAATCAGCAGGAAGGCCTAAGCAAGTTACAGATAGTTACACCCTTCTACATCCAGTTTGTGTCGGTCCACGTCACTTTTTCATTTATTCAGAAAAAATATCTGCTTTTGCATTGAATGTTGGTGTACACTTTTCTTCTCTGAGAACTGCTCATAAAATTATTGTCATGCTTTAATCATTATTATTATTAAGAGTACTTTCAAGGTGGTCCAAGGGATATATTTACACTTACAAATGGTAGCTGCCTCAGTAGGTTAGAAAGTCCTGGTGCAGCTCCTGCCATACACACAAAATATGACCACAATATCCCCTGAAAGTGATGGGACACAGGGGCATCAATAAGGGGTATGGGAAGCAAGCACCACACCAGATGACACCTGGGGGGGAGGCATTAATACCCACTGCAGTGGTTGCTGTCTCAAGGCTTATACCTCATCTGTCCCAAGACTCAGAACCCAGCTGCTTCCCTCCTCCAGCGACTGATGGGAGTCAGATGCAGCCTCATCTGGGTCTGGTGAGGCTGCTGACCACTCTGGAAAGAGAGTCACCTCCCTTCCCACTAGGCCAGCAGCTCCACCAGACCCAGAATTGCCAGCAATGGCTGTTGGTTGGAAGGGGCTGACTTCTAGGTCTGGCAGGCCTTCTGGCTGGGTGGAAAAGAGTTCACCTCCCTTTCCCACTTGGCTGGCAAGTTCACCAGATCTGGAAGTTAGCAGCACCCCACCTCCACCATGGCAGAGGCAGTCTGGCTAGTGGACAGGGCTGACTGAGGAGGGTGCCAGGCAGCCTGGGGATGACAACACGTTATGACAGTGGGGCACTAACACAAGTGATGCCATTGATGGGGCATGATGTTGATGTGCCTTTTTCTCCCAGAGATATAGAATGGGAGAAAGATAGCTGCTCTCATATATTCTTACAGCATCCCTGTAGGGATGACATTCATGGGAGGGAAGATGTTTTCAAGGCTCTCTGATGGGACTATTTGTTCCAACTGGAGAGGCTATTACCTGTTTTTTAAATCTGTAAGTACAGTGTGTGTGTGTGTGTGTGTGTCTGTGTGTGTGTGTGTGTGTGTTTTAAAGACAGGCCTTGATCTATTTCATAAGATATATTGTGATGCAGGTTTGAAAGAAGTACAGTGGTACCTCTACTTACGAATGCTTCATCTTACGAAAAATTCAACTTACGAAACGCGCCTCTGAATAAATTTTGCTTCAACTTACGAAATTGTACTACTTACGAAATTGGCGGGAAGAAGCTGCTTTTTGAATTTCGTGGCATGCTATTGGTTAGTGAAATCTGGCAAAGCAGCATTCTATTGGCTAGAGAATCAGGAAGTGTTTGCCTAGTGAAACTAAGTTAGGTAGTACTGTTAGGGCTTGCCAGAGAGGAGAGGAAGTGTGTTTTCTTTGCCTCCTCCCTCCTCCCTCCCTCCTCCTCTCTCACTCACTGTTGCCATCGCACAGCCAGCTGACCCGAAAGGTAAATGAAACTTTTTTACTGTACATTTGTATTGAGTTGTAGCTTGAATCTGGGGGCCTGGAACGGATTAGGCCTTTTCAATGTTAAATTTGCTTCAACTTACGAAATTTTCTACTTACGAAATGGGCTGTTGAACGGATTAATTTCGTTAAGTAGAGGTACCACTGTATATTCACATTAATCTAGCAAGTACAAATTGCATCAGAAAGTGAGCCTGATAAATTCTTCCAGAATCCAAATGTCAAGGGTGAGCAACTGCCAGAGACTGGAGCATTATATTGGGACCATAGAGGATCACACCACCCTACTTTCCCCACTGTGCCTGCACCCCAACTTTATGAAACTCCTTTTTTAAAAAAGTGGCTCAAATGCCACCACCACCCATGCCCATTGTTTTTGTTTTTTTTAAATCTCCAAGGCCTAAAATGGCCCTGGGGGGAATAGGACAAAATTGTCCTTACTCTTTATTGTCCAGGGAGGGGGGCATGTTTGGAAAAAAATATGAGGGGATGCTAGGGGATCCTTGGGACCTCAAAAACAATTTGGGGGTCTGAATGCATCTCATGAGAAATAGTTTTCATTCCTCTGCCAGAGACCAAATCCATGAGATTTTTTAACTCATTGTGAGATCTGCTGGGGAGGGGGATAAAAGTTGCTCATGGCATAGGACCACTAACTAACTGTATTATCAAAACTACTAGTTCAAAGAATAACATTTGCATTATGATATTCTGAATTTAGAAAGGAAAAAATGTACTAGAAAATTATTTGGAGTGTAGCTCCCAAGAACTTCAATGATACAAACCCAGAGAGGACCTTGGATATTATCCTGCCTTGTTTTGTTATTGTAATGTTACAATACCTTTATCCTATATTTTATTTTATACATTATAGAAATACTTTGCATTTTTCAGCATTGCTACATAGTTAGAATTTCAGTAAGGTGTAAATGAAGTTCAATTAATTTCCAGATCTCACACTGAAGTACTCACAGTTTTTCTGTTAACCAAGAGTTTGTCCACATGTCATATTAGCAATGACATATTAGCAATCTTGATTTACCAGTTCCTTGTGGTAACAATGCCACTTTTATTATCTTGTATTGGTAGTTTTTGCTGCTAACAGTACATGTCCTCACAGAATAGAAATTTATCTAAATATTTCAGAATGATAATGAAAGAACAAATCTTTTAATCATCATGAATATGCAGATAAGCCATCCAAGAGAAAATAGCAGTAGTAATAGTAGTAGTATTAAGACCCCACCACTACAACAACCTGTGTGTAATTACTGTGTGGGACTTGACTTTTAGGGAGGAAAAAAGGCTGGAATCCTATTGGGGACATACTATGCAAGAATTAGAATCATGCAGTTGTGTAATGTCCATATCCAGTATAGGGCTGCTGTTATACTGCTGCATAGCTGAGCCAGCAAAGTTCCCAATGTGCAATGGTGCTCAATGTACATTGATTGAGCCTCACACACAATGGACACCAGTACACATCGGGCACTCTCCCATTATTTGTCTTCATAAATCATTAAAGGGGTTTCTTAGAGCCTCTACTACATAGATAAGGATATGTACTGTAACAGGTTATATAGGATTCCGGCGACTATCTCCAAGGGGTGAAAGCAAGCTGTCTTTCCCTACTTCCACCACACAAATAAATAAATAAAAATTGAATTATGCTCAGACTAGTCCTTTTGTATTGCTCAGCAACCGCAACATATGGCACCATTATTTATTTATTTCAGTTGCTGGGAAACAAGTTCAAAGGGTTTCAGAGTGGCTCTCTAGATGTTGTTGGAATCTGACTTTCATCAGGTCCAGTCAACAAAGCTAGTGCTCAGGAATGATGTGAGTTGTAGTCCCACAATCTTTTTGGGGGAACAAGGTTCCCACACTTACAGTAGATGTTGGTATTGATCATCCTCTTTCAAATACTGCTTGCCTCTTAAAATAAAGTCATCTGCAGTGCCATTTTCATGCCTTCTCCTTATCTTGCACATGACCAAAAGCATAATTAAAATGAGAATGGATTGTTTTTATGGAGGAGGATTAAAATTTTGCAACGTGTCTCTCTTCTATTATAGGCCAGCAAAGCTTTTTTAAAAGCATTGTCAGCTTGTCATTTCTAAAACTTACAAAATACTGCTGGTGGAATCCTACATGATCACTACATACAATGTGATGCAATACTGCATTATAGATCAATATTATCAATAATAATATTGCTAATATTATCAACGTCAGAAACTATACAATGTCAGATATATTATTTTGGACTGATATTTCTCTAATGAGAAAGACGTCTCCCCCAGACTTGTCGGGAGGGGCTTCTTGTTGCGCCAGCCAATTTAGGACAAGGGACGACTGGTTGGCTAAGTGTGCAGGAATTCCCGCCTTAATTCCTGCGCGCTTGACCAATCAGGTACTGTGTATGTGGTTTCAAGGCACACTGGGAAATCTCGTGAGGCATAAGCCATCACGAGATTTACTGCGGGATTTAGGGCTATATAGCTCTGTGCTGCCGCGTGGCAGCATCCATTTTAGAGCTACAGCTGAGTGACCCAGCCCACCCACTCTAACTTTGGGGTGTCAAGTTAGGTTACTCTCAGGCTCAGGCTGGTCGCCTTCGGAAGCCAGGAGAGAATTTTTTCCCAGTAATGCTCCCCTGGGTTTTTCGCCCTCCCTGAGAATAATTTGTTTTATTAGTTTGTAGGGTATGGGTCATGTTCTGAAGGGTATGGGTCATTTATTCTTATTATACTTGACATATTTCATCATTTTTGTGAAAGTTATTATCTTATATCTTTCAATGGTAGCTTTGCCACAACTTGAGGATTTAGGGACTAAATTAGAAATTATGGTCTTAATTGTAGTGGGGTGGGTAATGACCCCCTCCCCACAGGAAAATAATTGGCTAATTAAATTTAATTTGGGTTAATTAGGCTAAATTAAATTGGGGGAAGTGATCTAAGATGTTGTGCATGATGTCATTAAATTAGTTATGTCATATGGTGAAATATGACATCATTTTCAGTTGGGAGGGGTAAAATTTGTTTGTTGTTATTTATTTACATGCTTTGTCCCATGATGTGAAGGACCACCCACTCAGGTTGGTTACATCTTCATATACACATGTGACAATGTATTGTGTGTTTAATTGTGAAATGTTTGTAAATAGACCCTGTACGGCAAATAAAAGTTGTGGCCTGTTTATACCCAAAAGATGTGTCTCTTGTCCTTTGTGCCAGTGCAAAATACGGGACAAAGGCTTTACTAGCTACAGTTGTTGTTTTTCCATTTAATGTTCATTAAATGAACATCTAGCCAAGCAATATCTCTGGTTCAGTTCAAAGTTTGTTTTGTTTTGTTTTGTTGTTGTTGTTGTTGTTTATGGATGAACTACATTTTTCCCATGACATTTGTCCATGCTGTTGTAGGCATGATTCCTTTCAAGGTGCTGAATCAACATAGGTGAAGATTTTTAAAATCTTGGATGTCCCTGTCACCTATCCTAGAATCCACACATGCTGATTGGCACACAGAGTGAGATGTGTGCAATGTTCATTAGCTGCAACATCCATTTTTAGTGCATATTTAGCAAGTATTCTTTGTATTTAACAAGGAATTCATTCTGTAATTCCTGCAGACCTGATTTCATGGACTGATCTTCCCTTTGCAAATAATTAAATATTATTGCAATAATGAATGGGAATAAGGCTTTTGCAATTCTGTGCATCTTTATCTGGGAGCTAGTCTCCTTGAACACAATGGATCTGTTTTCTAACATCGGGCCGATGCAGACTGGCACTATAGGGCAGCCTGGGGATGGAGTTGGGGTGGGGCAACCGCACACTGGCCTCCCCGACTCCACCCTGATGATGCCCTGATGCTTGTCACACAGTGTCAGGATGCCCTCTTGGCACAGTGTGTGCACACACTGTGCCAAAAGGGTACAAAAGAGTCACTGCCGTGGCTCTAAGGGCAGCATTTTGCCGCCCCCAAAAGGAGTGGCATTTTGCCACTCTTTTGGGGGGGGTAGCAAAAAGGGGGGGTCAGGGCCACTGCATGTGGTTGCCATGGTCCAAATCCACCGCTCCCAGGGGCGGATGAGAGCCACCCCAAACAGGCTGTCTGCATCAGCCCTAAGAAAGCATTGAACTGGGATCTAAATAACCAGGGAAATAAATGTTCCTTACATAAACAGCTGAGTATGCACTGAGTGTTATGGTTCTCTGCTGAAACCTGCATGGCTAACAACCAAAATGAATTCTTTTGTGTCTTAAGTAAAGCCCCCAGTCCTTCCAAGCATCATTAATTAGTCACACAAAATTGCAACCATGTTTGTATACAGTACATCCTGCACCAAACAGTTACATACTTGTCAGTGTGTAAGTCACATAGATACTGTTGCTTCCTAGATCTTATTCAGAAAACGGTTACAACAACATATGTGTGAATAATTTTCTGCACTGAAAATAGAAATGATCCTATGCTATTGTTACACACTCCAATATTTTCCAATGAATTTCATCATTAATATTTTAAAAGCTGTAATGAATTATTATAGAATATGTTCATGATAGGAAAAAATGAGTTGAATCCAGGTTTAAACATGCTACGACTAACTGAAATAAATGAGGTGTAATTTAGCTGTGACAAAATTAACTCTTTTTGCTTTCAGTGGATCTACATGATACTTGATATTTAATGATTATGCCTGGAATCAATCCAATGTATCTAAAAAGTATCTTTCCCTGATGTATTTTTGTACATTTCTGAAAAGTCTGAATCCAGTTCATTTTATTGGTTGTGATTTTATTTTGCTCTTAGAAAACATAGCAGTGAGGTCTGCCTGAAGCACTTTCAAAATTACCATGGTTATCAAGGATTTTAACATTTATCAAATGGCATTTGGTATGATGTAGATTGGTGAGCATTTGAGTGTTCTTTCATGTTCTAGTATCCCATTATCATCATCTCTGTTGAAACAAGTCAAGAAATAATATTTGAAGTCATACTGAACCCAGCTCATACACAGATAATAGAAACCCATTTATTCCCATCATAAGGATTTGAGTATTTTGTATACTGATGCTAAAATTTAATCATAGCATAGTCTGAAGAAAGTATTTACCCCAAATATTTCATTTCATTGCATAGAAGGAAATGATAGCCCAGCTCAATTTGTTATCACATGAACAGAGAATACAAATAAGCAGAGAGAGAGAATGAAGGTAGGAATGTAGAATGTTGCAGAACTTTACTCAGGAGTGGTCCTATTGACTTCCTGCGAGGTTTTGTCAAGTTGATTGCTACTGAGTTTTAGGGGATGCATGCACTGAGGTACTAAAATATTTTGAATTATATTTAATCCATCTCTGAATTAGTTTTTACTTCCCAGTGGAAATGCTAGTATGCTCATCATATACCTTCAACTCAATTTCAGGGCACAGATGTGTATCTGCACTTGAGAGATGATATGAAGAACTTGTTTTGTGCTATGAAAGGAAGGGGAGCAGATACAATATGCTTTCTTTTTTTTCTTATTATTCTCCATCTCAGCTTCTTTTCCTCTTATCACAAGAAGATGTTGATTGATAAGAAAAGCTGTAGCCATTCAATTTCTCCCTCTGAAGCTGTTAAAAGATTGGGGGGGTAGTGAGTTAATGATGTGCTCTAAGGCAGTTTTCATGAGAAGTTCAGATTGTTTGTTCTTGGAGATATGAAAATATACTGCTTTCCTTTCCTTTGTGTTTTCCAGAATCTTCCCAGCATTCTCCCATCCAAGTTCCATGAAAATTTGTTTATGATTTAATATGTTCTTTTCCTAACATGCTCATGCTTATGCAGGTTTTTAATTTATGGATTTTTACACATTCTCCTCCATCCTGACTAAAGTATGTGTATGCATTTTAAAAAAAAACCAACAATAAGCATTTTTAGTCATGTACATATAATAGGGGGAGGGAAGGTGGTTGGTATTTGGCACTGGTGGATTCCTCCTGATGATGGGCAATTGAAAGATATAAGCAAAGTTTTTAAAATAAACTTAATTATTGCAATTTTTCCTTAATTCCTAGTTATACTCACATTACTTAAGACTATATAAACTTGATCACATATTAAAACCCTCTTCTGGGGCTCTTCTTCTCCATTGTCTCCTGTGGTAAGTTCCAGAGATGGTGATCTAGCATTGTCTTTAATGTCTTTATCCACCAGACCAAAAAAAAGAAAACCACCTTTATTATTATATTTAGCAATAGCAGCTAGCAATAGCAGCTTCATTTATATACCACTTCATACTGTACTATGCAGTCTCTACGTGGTTTACAACTGTAAGCTAATTGCCCCCAACAAGCTGGGTACTCATCTCAGTGACCTCAGAAAGATGCAAGCCTGAGTCAAACCTGAGTCCTGGCTGGTACTGAACTCGCAACCTTGTGGTTTGTGAGTGGGTGCAGGCATTTAACCACCAGGGCTCCTAATTTACTCTGTTGTTGTTTTCAACCATCTTGGCTGTGATTTTAATATTTGCTGTAATGTTCATCATCTACTACTCTACTGTTTTCTTATCTTATTGCAGCAGGGGAGAAGCAAGAAGGATTGGAGGGCCACATGCATTGGTAGATTTTCAAGATCCCTGCAAGCTATACCTTGTCATTTGTGTAAAATTTACAATGATGTTCTAGTCATTTCCAGTTACAAATCTGGGCTGTTTAAGGTCTATTATATTTTAAGTTGTTATTAATAAATCAGAGATGAGGAATGCATATACACAAAAAATGATTGCAGAACACATCATTCTTCCTGGGCATTCCATCTCAGACCTCAGAACAGTGGTTCTTGAAAAAAAAAAAGCCTGCAACGGAAGATTTAAAAGAGAAGTTGCTGAATTGGAATGTATCTACAGACTCCAGTCCATCAGCAGTGGGTTGAACAGGGACAATGGTTTCCTAGCATGCTACACACATTCCAACACTACCTAACCCCCATCCTCATGAGGACACCCTTGACCAGTTCATCATATCTCCTCTCTGGTTCCCACACTTCATTCCAAAACTCATTCATATGGTTATCTACTCTCCTTGACTTTAGGCAACATCCTTCCTCCTACCTTTATCTCCCAATGGTCATCATTAAAACTGAACTTGCCACTTCATCTCCATACCCACAAGATTTTGAATTTCAATTGATGTTTTCACATACAACTCATTCATGTAGGTCTGTCTCTGGAATCTCCATCCCAAACATGTTTCTGAGGGAGTAGGCTCAAGTAAAAAAAAAAAAAAAGTCATGCTGCCAAGTTTTTTCTTTCAGTCTCAAAGGTGCGACAAGGTCCATTTGCATATTTTTACAAAGATGGCAAAAGGCTATGTTTCACAATATGTGTTAGAACAGATTTTGAATGAGTAAGCACAAACCTCTGTTTTCATGTACACTGAAGCATTTGATAATATTGTAACCATTTGCTAAGCATGTGCTTCAGGTTCATATGTCAATCAGTAACTAGCTGTGCCATAAAGAGATTAAAGCAAAGTATTGACAGCAGGATTTTTGAAATCTAAAAATTACTGTGAATTAAAGAGCAATTAACTAAGCAATGGTTAAAGAAAAAAATGTAGAAGAACTAAGAAACAGATTCAGTGGCTCCTGCCACTAAGAATTCATAGTAGAGTAGCCACCTACTGTGGTTCTTTGCATGTCTTTTTAAGCCCTGCATCCTGTTAATAAGTACCACAATGAAAAGGAATTGCTGTGATGCAGTAGGGGAAAAAATCCAGTGTCAAAAGGAGATTAATATCATTGGGGCTATAATTGATCTTTATTAGTGAACCTAGAAACTCTAATCCATTTTTCCCACCTAGCTCACTAATCCTTGGTAAAAATCTTCTGTCTCATATTCAAAACTGAAGGATGTAACAACAGGGATAGGCAACTGCAATGGAGGCCATTTTCTACCACCACACCCACTGTGATGGACCACACCATTGAAGGTTTTTTGGGGTTTTTTTTATGAAAACAAGCCAAAAATTAGCGGCAGTCACATCTAGCTTCTACTTTCTTTTCAGCCAGTGTTTGTGCTTTTGGCAGGATGTTGAGGTTGAGGAGGTTGTTAAAAGGCATGTAAATAGTTCTGGGTCCATGGGAGGGAGCAAGTGGAATTCGCCTGAAAAACTGTTTTATGTGATTCTATAGTTGTATTTCACTATTGTATTTTTAGTTACTATAAGCTTCCTTGCATAATGTGTGTGTGTGTGTTGTATTATATGTATTGTATATGTACAGAAATAAATTGACAGCACACCAACACAGGATGTCAAGCTGATTATTGGAGATTGGAATGCAAAAGTTGGAAGCAAAGAAGAATCAAAAACAGTAGGGAGATTCAGATTAGGTAAAAGAAATGAAATAGGTGAATGTCTGATAGATTTTTGTGAAGCCAACAACCTATTCATTGATAACACATTTTTCATACAATCAGAAAGAAAGCTATACACATGGTTAACACAAAAATCAAATAGACTATATAACTGGAAGTAAGAGAAGGTGAAGCTCCATAATGGTAGCCAAGAGTAGATCAGGCACTGACTGGCACAGATCATGAATTAGTCATATCAAAAATAAAAGTAAATCTCAATAAGAAAACAAAACCAATCATCATACCAAAATATGATCTAAATAATATCTCAACAGAATTTAGTGACAATATAAGGAACGGATTTGCACTACATACGAGATGGTATTGTAAAGTAATAATTATTACCCGGATGTTATCATGGTATATTGATGAAAATTTGTCAGTGTCATCATTGATCCCTAAGTGCATGATGTTGAGAAAATCAGCTCATTGTATCCTTTATTTTTGTTACAGGTTGTGCCAGAAGTGACTAAAGTATAAGATGGAGAAGTACAAGGGGGTATTGTAAAGTAATAATTAACACTCAGAAGTTGATGAAATTTTGTCAGTGTCATCATCACCAAGTGACTTTTTCTTTTCCCAAAAATGAAAAATCTATTGTGAGGTCACCGATTTGACAACAGAGATGGCATCATTAATGAAGTGGAAGAGTAGTTTAAGGTGCAATCTGCAGACTTCTACAACAACTGTATTCAGAGGGTCAAGAAACGTTGGGAAAATGTGTAAATCTGGATGGGGACTGCATAGAGATAAGTTAACAACTACAATTCAAAATAAACTTTCTGTCAATTTTTTAAAATGTGGTAATGAAACCTTTACAACATCCCCTCATAGCATAATAGACTGAAAATCAGAAGAACTATTGTCTGAAGCCAGGGACATAATAAAAGAAGAATGCAGACAGACACTATCAAGAGCCAAAAAGAAACCATGGGTGACAGATAAAACTCTACAATCATTAAAGGAAAAAAAAGGAAGAAAAACAAAAAGGGGATAGGAACAAACTAAGAACCATGAATGCAACAGTACAAAGGCTATTGCAAAAAGATAAACAAAACTACTACAATGACCAATGCAGAGAAATAGAAGACAATAACAAAAAGGAAAGAACAAGAGACCTATTTTATAAGATCTGGGAAATCAAAGGAAAATTCAAACCAAGGACAGGGATGTCCCATGACAATAAAAATAACACAATTCAAGACCAGAAATGAATAAACAGATGTTAGATGCAATACATAGAAGAATTGTACAAAATAAATGATCAAATGAAGGACACATGGGATGAAGAGTCATATGAAAATGAACCCCAAATTCTAAAAAGCAAGGTGGAAGCTGCAATAAGAGAAATAGCGAAAAACAAATCACCAGGAACAAATGATATTCCAACTGAACTGCTGCAATCCATGCTGAGAGAGTCAATTCTAGTGCTAACTAACATATGTCAACAGATATGGAAAACAAAACAATGACAAACAGATTGGAAATGACCAATATACATCCCCATCCACAAAAAAGGAGACACAAAGTACTGCAGCAACTATAGGACCATAGCACTGATCTCCCATGCAAGCAAAATCATGCTCAAAATTCTGCAACATAGACTCCAACTACACATAGAGAGAGAAATCCCAGGGGTCCAAGCAAGGTTCAGGAAATGAAAAGGCACCGGAGATCACATTGCAAATATACAATGGCTAATGGAGAATAGCAGGGAGTTCCAAAAGAAAATCAGCATGTGTTTTATATACTATAGGAAGGCCTTTGGCTATAAAGATCATGAAAGATTATGGAATGCCCTTAAAGACAGGAGAGTGCCAACACATCTGACAGTTCTGATGAGGAATGTGTACTCAGGACAAGAGGCTACTGTCAGAACAGAACATGGAGAAACAGAATGGTTCACAATTGGCAAAGGGGTTAGACAAGGCTGTATCCTTTCAGTCTATATGTTCAACTTGTATGCATAACACATTATAAGAAAAGAAGACTTGGACACAGAAAAAAGAGGAGTGAAAATAGGAGGAAGGAATATCAACAATCTAAGTTATGCAGATGACATCATAATACTAGCAGAAAACCTCCCAGACCTGGAACAACTACAGGCCTATTGCTGAACATAAAGAAAACAAAAATAATGACAGTGGAGAATCTTGACAAATTCAACCTAGACAATGAAGAAATAGAAGTGGTAAAAGAGTTTTCATACCTGGGATCAAACATTGATAGAAATGGAGACTGAAGCTAGGAAATCAGCACAAGATTAAGAATGGGAAGAGCGGCTATGAAAAAACTAGAAAAGATTCTAAAATGCAAACAAATACAACTAAACACGAAAATGAGAATTGTGCAAGCCATTGTATTTCCCATTACCATATATGGATATGAGAGCTGGACAGTGAAGAAAGTGGATAGGAAGAAAATCAATGCATTTGAGAGGTGGTGCTGGAGAAGAGTGCTGAGAATCCCATAGATAGCCAAAAAGATTAACAAATAGGACCTGAAACAGACCAAGCCATATATCTCCCTGGAAGTCAAGATGACAAAACTAAGGCTATCATGCTTTGGGCACATCATGAGAAGGGATAACTCACTGGAAAAAATAACAATTCTAGGAAAGATGAAGGAAGAGAGGAAGGCCACATGCTAGATGGATGGACTCTATTAAGGAGAGCATGGGTATAAGTTTACAGTACCCAAGCAGAACAGTAGAGGACAGTCTTGGAAATGTCTCATCCACTGAGTTGCCATGAGTCAAGATTAACTTAAGGGCAGTTAAAAATAAATAAATCTTTATACTAAAATTAAAATATGATCACAAGTAGTGAATAAAAACCATGTAAAAGGCAAAGTTCCTCTGTTATACAGCCTCGTAATTCTTCTAACCTCAGTAATCCAAAATTCCTCAATTTCATCAAGAGATTGAAAATCCTGTGATCCTCCAGAAGTTTTTAGACAAGGGATATATGCAGACTTTGTCTGGAAGAATAAAATGGGTATGTAACCTGAATTGCTTCTTATTACAGAGGATCGAAGAATTACAAGGCAGTGTAACTTGAAAAACTTTCTTGTTACTGGCTATCACCATATATGACATTTTCCCTTATTGACGAATATCACTGTTCCCTTATTGACATTTTCCCTTATTGACGAGTGTCCCTTCATTTCTTGATAATATTTTCCAATATATCTTTTTATGCAGTGTACTGTTTTAGAAAACAATAAAAATAAAGTCAAGTTCATAAAAAATTATGTACTCACTGCATAGAGTTTGGTGTATGCCAACTGCATATCATTTTTATATCAAGAAACAAATCATTTTTATATCAAGAAATGTAAGTCCAACCAGCAAATGAGATACTTGAGCATGTCTAATCATATTATTAACTTTGATTAATGCACAAATACTTCAGATGTTTGCATAAATACTTTTTAATATGTTCTGTATGCTTGATGTCCAATAAATTGTATTTAATAAAACAAAAATAATGCCTAGGGTGACCCGTTTCATTCTAGCAATGTACAATTTTACTTTCATGTCATAAGGCTTAGCACAAGTCAGACATGGAAACTGAAAATCTCAGGCAATTTACTCAAAAGTCCATCTGATAATATCCAGCCTCAGAGCAAGAGAGGAAGGCCCAGCTCCATCAGGCTTAGCCTAGAGCCCTCCTTCCAGTCCATCTGATACTATCCAGCCTCAGAGGGAGAGATGCAGACCCAGCTCCATTAGGCCTAGCCTAGACCAAGAATGAGCACCCTCCCTCCAGTCCATCTGATACTATCCAACCTCAGAGGGAGAGAGACAGGCCTAGCCTCATCAGGCCTAGCCTAGACTAAGAAGAAGAGCTCTCCCTTCAGTCCATCTGATACCATTCAGCCTCAGAGGAAGAGATGCAGGCCCAGCTCCATCAGGCCTAGCCTAGACTTAGGACCTCTGCAGACCAGCCCAAAGGGCCAGCCTGGAGACAGAGATGAGGTGGGGCAGCTGCACGCCAGCTGCCCCAGCCCCACGCCAGCCTGATGCCGCACACCATTACACATGGCGTGTGGCATCAGGACACCCTCCCAGCGCAGCTTTCTGAAGCACTGCACCAGAAAGGGCAAAGAAGAGCCACACACCAGCTCTTAGGGCAGTGTTTTGCCACCCCTGAAAGGAGCTGCATTTTGCTGCTCTTTTCAGGGTGGCAAAAGGGAGCATTGGGGCTGTGGTGTGGGGTAGCTGTGTCTGCACCCCACCTAAGAAGAAGAGCCCTCCCTCCAGTCCATCTGGCCTCAGAGAGAGAGAACTGCTGGACCTGATCCCCTTCCCCACTGCCATTCCCTTTCCTTTTGTGTCATGTCTTTTTAGATTGTAAGCCTGAAGGCAGGGAACCATCTAATTAACTATTTGTTAGCTTTTTTGTGGTTTTTTTCGGGCTGTGTGGCCATGTTCTAGAAGAGTTTCTTTCTGACGTTTTGCCAGCATCTTCAGAGAAGATGCTAGCCACAGATGCTGGCGAAACGTCAGAAAGAAACTCTTCTAGAACATGGACACACAGCCCGAAAAAACCCACCAAAAAACTATGGATGCCGGCCATGAAAGCCTATGACTTCATATTTGTAAGCTGCTTTGAGAGCCTTTGTAGCTGAAGAGTGGGGTATAAATATCCCAAACAAACAAACAAACAAAGTGAGGGTGCAAAAGAATAAGCAAGCAGTATAGGTGCTTTGCTCAGGTTATATGGTACTCCAGACTTGGCATTTCATTTTGTTGTGGAAGGGTAGAAGAATTACAGGCTGTATAACATACTCATAACAAAAATAACAATACTTTTAACAAAATAACAAAAATAAGAGTACGACTCAAGAAGAAAACAAAAACAGTGATTATACCAAAATATGATCTAAATAATATCTCAACAGAATTTGCTGATGACAACGTAAGAAACAGAAGGCCTAAGCAGACTGCCAGAAATAGTGCACATTAAATTGAGGCACTGCCCTGGCTCAGTGCTAGGGAATCATGAGAACTGTATTTTTTTCTGGGACATTGAGCCTTCTCTGTGAGAGAGCTCTGGTGCCACAATAAATTACAGTTCCCATAATTCCCTAGCACTGAGCCAGGGCAGTGCCTCAATTTAATGTGCACTATTTCTGGCAGTCTGCTTAGGCCCAGAGTCACAATACTGAGCATAATAGATCTAGAACCAGAGGAACTATGGTCTGAAGACAGGGACATAATGAAAGAAGAATTCAGACAAACACTTTCAATAAACAAAAGAAAGAGAAAAAACATGGATGAGAGAAAAAACAACACTACGAACAATAAAGAAAAGAGAAGAAAAACAAAAGGGAGATAGGAACAAGCTTAGAATTATGAATGCAACAGTACAACAGCTTGTGCGGAAAAATAAAGAAAATTACTACAAACCACCAATGCAGAGAAATAGAAGACAACAACAAAAAGGGAAGAACAAGAGATTTATTTCACAAGATCTGGGAAATCAAAGGAAAATTCAAACCAAGGACTAGGGCAATTTATGACAATAAAAATAAAAGCTGCATTGATATTTTAGGATGCTGAAAAGGCCTTTGAGAATCCTAACTGGACTATATATGTGATGAAATGAATTTTGGAGATAATTTTATTAAATGGGCTAGATTGATTGCTTTGATAAAACAAATGAAAGTTACTTTATTTTATGATTTTAAAGAGATTTTTTTTAAAAAAGTAAAATGATGTATCAGTGGTATATATAACTCTTGAAAAGGTATCTGGGGTTATTGCCACATTGCAGAAGTAAAGCAGTTTGACTTTGTTTGCCATGAGTCAATGCTATGGAATATTGGAATTTGTAGTTTTCTAAGGTATTTAGTTTCCCCTGCACATAGAGATCTGGTGCCCCACCAAACTAAAAAACCCAAAATTCCATAGCATTGAGCCATGGAAGTTAAAGTGGTGTCAAACTGCTCTATTTCTGATGTGTAGCAGCAGCCCAGAATATATAAGGGAATTTTGAATGTTTGTTGGAAGTGGCAAAACAAGAAGGGACAATTAACCATAGGTGATACACTTGTTTATATCTTTTTAACAAATGCATTGATGCAAAGAAAACCTGAACTTTTTCTTCTGGGACTGATGGATGATCAACCTGAAAGAAACTATGGAGGAATAGCATAATATATGACCACAGCAGCAAGATTGTTATATGCTTAGAAATGGATGGGTAATGCACTATGAAAGAAGAAGGGTTGTTAAAAATCAACAAGTTAGCAGAGATGGATAGTCAATTTTGATTACAGAAAAATAATTGGTAACTTTTTTGAAAGAGGAAACCTCTAATAGAGTTTTTAAGAAAGAATGAGTATGAAAAGATAAGCAGGCAAAATGTCAGGAATAAATTCTTCTAGAACACAACCTCATAGCCCAGAAAACCCACAAAAAACATTGATTGATTATTAGTAAGAGTTAAATTTATAGATGATATGTAATGTTTTAGGCTATAAATGGGGAATTAGAAACTTAAGAATTACTATATAATCATCAAAAAGACAGTTGGAAGTCTTGTTACAGTTCAGCATGCATTGTAGTATTGTCTGTATTGTCTTTTATGTCTTTTTTGTATTTTAATTTAATGTATTTTAATGTGTATGTTTTCTTTGATACATTTAAATTTTGTGCATGAAGAATTTTAATTGAAGCATTTTTTCAAAGAGAGAGAGAGAGGATAACACCTATTGCACTCCTGAAGCTAATTCACTTCTGCATAGACATATATACAATTTCATTGCAAAACTCTTGTTAAGGAGACTCCATACAGTAAGCATGGACAATGTGTGTTCCTCCAGATTTTGTTGAACTGTCTTGTACTTTAGAGAGGCTTGCTAGTAAGTTCTTCATGGAAAAAATGCTATCTTTGTAATTTTGAGAGGTGGCGAGAACTGTAGTCAAGCAATTGCAAGAACTGGCAGCCTTTTAGCAGAGTACTTATTTTACATGCCCTGTTTTATCTTAAGATAGGAAAAAGAAAGAATGTGGCCCAGAATCCTGAAGAACCTCCACTAGTCATATCAACAAAATTGGGCTAGATGAATTAACTCTTTATAAGGCAGTTCCCCCTATGCCTCACATTTGAAGGATCACAAGAATTCAATGCTATGTTTTACTTTGAGGGCTAGGGACTGATCTATGCATGATTTACTAGCCATTGGTTAATCCACACAAATCCCAAACAGAAACTGGATTTGTGCCCTGTGTTTTCACACGACGTCACACAGAAACTGGACAGAAAGTGGATAGAAACTGGTGTTAACCGAGATCTTTTGAAATTTGGTTGTTTGGAGGAAATGCAAATGCAAAATTAAGGTAATTTCGCATTTACCGTAATGTGAAAAGCAAATGCGAATTTGGGAGCATTTCCCTGCTTTTCCCATTGTTCCAGCGAGCATTCCTCTATCTGTGCATGTGCAAGAAGCTCATTTCTAGTACATTTACGGGCTTTTCTCACTTGTATGTGAACATTAAATGCGCTTACTGTAAATTCGCAATTAAGGTAATTACATGTGAAAGCCATTTACGGAATCAAGGTTTATTTTCGGTTTATTTTTGGAATGCCTCATTTCCACTTTATTTTCGCTTTTTGGCCCACGTGTGATAACGTCCTTACACTTGTCTAGAACAGGAAGTAATCTCTGCCTCTATTCCAGCATTCTTTCAGGAAAACTACTTTCTATTGTGAGTGCTTGCCAAATATATAATGGTCATATTGTTTACCCTATACATGCTCGCTGCCTTACAAGCTATTACATAATGCTATGGAATGTGTCACAATTAATCACACCCTCCCCTTTCCCTTTCCCCAGGCTCTCACTTAACTAACAGTTACAAATTGTGGCAATTTTGGGTCATAGTATCAAACAGTGGCAAGATCAAACCAAGATACATAAGGCAAGCCTACAATTACAGGGGGGTTATATGGTGACAGAGAGAGTCAAGGTAGATGCAAACATCTAACAGTTCTCTCTGAAGCCTTGGATATGCCTTGCAAGAAGCTCTGAATCCAAAATAGAGGATGACCTCAGCCTTAGCTAAGGTAGATTTTGTAAGAGCTATAATGATCATTGTTTTCATCCCACGATTAGTGAATGGAAGGAAGGAAACTATCCTGACTGGACCTGCACTGCATCTGAAGAGGACCCCCAAGGGCTGGAAGATTCTTATGAATTATGGGCTGGGGTACAGAAGACTATTGGAAGAGAGGGAAATCATTCCGAACAGAGCTTTGAAAAGTTATTTTTGGATGACAACTCCCAGAACCACGCAGGCTGCATGGTTTACTAAATAACAGGACTAAGGGCCATAGTGGGCACAACATTAATTACATGTGTACATGTTTCTTCTTTACTAAACAGAAATGGCAGAAAATTGGAACATTGAGTCTCCCTTATCCAAAATATTGGATCAGAAATATTTTGGATTTCAGATTTTTTCAGATTTTGGAATATTTTTATATACTTAATGAGATATCTTGGACATAAGACCCAAGTCTAAACATTAAATTCATTTATGTTTTATACATACCTTATACGCATAACCTGCAGGTAACTTTATACACAATATTTTTCAATAATTTTGTTCATGAAACAAAGTTTGGTTGCACTAAACCTTCAGAAAGCAAAAGTGTCATGATCTCAGCCAGCCTTGTGGGCAATTTTGGATTTTGGAGTATTTTGGATTTCCAAATTTCAAATAAAGGAGATTCAACTTGTATTATACAGCTTTATCATTTTGATTGTCATGACTTAAATTGCCATGTCTCCATCCTATGGAATCCTAGGGCTTGTATTTCGATGATACGTAGGGTTTCTTTCTTTGATTGTTTTTACTACAGCACTTCAGTCCACTTCCTTGAACCACAACTGAGAATTTTAAGGGCCTCCCCAAACCTATCCCATGACTCCATAGGCATAAGTCATAGAAGTTAACAAACTGCTAAAATCTGTGTACTGTAGATACATTCCTGATGAGGATTTGAATTTTGGCACAAGGGACAGGAGCTTTTTAATCCTTTGCCCGAGATTTGCTTTAAAGCTGAAGCTCCCAGTAGGGTCAATGGAATCTTTCCTCCTGATGCAAATAGCAATGAGTAAGAAGATGATTAGCAATGGAAAAGGGTTAAAGGAGCTTTGCAGATGGGAGACTGT
>JAIPUX010001232.1:121809615-121833328 GCA_020142125.1 Phrynosoma platyrhinos
ATATATATATATATATATATGTATATATATGTGTGTGTGTGTGTGTATTCATTTGTATAGAAATATTTATTTATAAATACACATAGGCATGTGTGTATACATATATATGTGTGTGTGTGTGTATACACATTCAATCATATATGTATATATGCATATCATATATTTATATATTCAATAGTTGGTATAAGTACGTGTAGAAACCAACAAATTCTTGGTTAGGAACAAGTATATATATCTACATATGTACATATGTAGATATATGTTAATATATGACCAAATACAGACTCACACATAAGTATATCTATTTATAAATAAGAATATATATATGCACACACACACATGCTCATACACAAACATGCTCATACACAAACACACACATACAGAGAGACCAAACATATGGATTTTAAATAGTGTTTTCTGCTTCACCACACAGCACCAGGAGAGAGAAAGGAGGAGTAAGCTGGACCTTCTCATGTGGAGGCCCCTCCAAACATTGATGCTCCTCCACCAGAAATATCTAAGTGACATTGACACACAATGATAATTGGAAGTGACACAGGTTAGCCAACAATTAACACATTATGTTTTTAAATGTGCTGCAGGGACTGAAGTCCTTGAGTGGTTGGAAAGGAACATGGCCACAGTTCAGCACACCCACCCCCTCGACTCTGAACCTCCCCCATCTGGCAAATAGCAAAAAGAAGAAGAAGAAGAAGAAGAAGAAGAAGAAGAAGAAGAAGAAGAAGAAGAAGAAGAAGAAGAAGAAGAAGAAGAAGAAGAAGAAAGAGGGGGAGGGCAGACCAAATTTAAAAATTAGCAACAGTACTTGTAATGTTTTTTTCCTTCATTTTTCTCTGTTTTCAGGGAGAGAAATCCTGGATTGGCTCAACAGGGTGGAGACATGGCAGGCAGTCTTCCAGATGTACTGGCACAGCATTTAGTTATTTTAATATTTTATGTTAATAATGTTTATTTATAGCGTTTCTGTTCTGCAATTCCATTTATTTAATAAAACATTTGTTTTATGCATTTTCTACAATTTCCAAATGTTACATATGCAATTTTCATAACTACTCATATATTTTATTAGAAAATAAAAATATTAAATTTTATCTTGCATGCTTCTTTTTTGTGCCAACATCACTTTGTACCCTACCCCCACCCTCCCTGGGTCAGCTAGCCAAAAAAAAAAAAAAATCATTGTCCAAGTCCCAGAGATAGTGGGACGAGCTTATTGATTTTCCTTTTAGGTCAGGTTAAGGGAGCCCCATCGGATCATAATGGCTGCGGCTTTGCTACAGCCGCCACATAGTTGGTGCTCTGGGAGAAACAGGCCCAAGAGATGAAGTGGAGGATTGTACAATAGGGGCAACAGCCAAGGCTCCATTTTGGGGAGGAGGCACAGAAGGCACTTGTAGAGTGACATTGCTGCTGTGACCATTTTGAGACCCACTGATGGAGGAACCATCATTGAGGGATTGCTGGGAAGTTATTCTCCTCCTCTTAACCATCCGTCCACCTCCCCTACCAGTCCCACTATTTGACATAACAAAAGTGGTGAGGTCTCGCATGACATTTGTCTGGTTTTTTAAAAATCTAACATTCAATGAAGAAAACATATGCTATGAATATAAACCCTCCCTAACCAGCCATGCATTTATCTGAGCAATCAAATAGGTTTTCTTTTTCTTTTTTTAAATTACCTTGTGAGTATAGCTCCTCAGAGCCCTCCATCGGCTGTGGATGCTGATGCAGTGCCATGCTGAGGTCCTGATGAGCAGCCCCTCCTGACACTATCACAACTTCTGCCATCAAGGTTACTCTTTTTGTTTCCACACTGGCATCACCTGTAAAGATCTCCTTCAGCTCATTAAAGAAGGGCATGGTTCCTGCTCCTGTTTGCAAGGTGGTTTGCCATCTTAAATGTCCATTTCATAGCCTTTGCTCTGTCCCACACACACTTGTCCCACACTCCACTCCTGTTCTATCATGCCCATTCTCCCTCATCTTGGCTGCGATACTATTGTAAATATCTATATTTCTGTGGCTATGGTTCAATTGCAATTGCACCATCTCCTCACCCCAAATAGCTATCAAATCTATTGCCTCCTCCCTCTTCCACAAAATTCCCCTCCCATTTTTTTTTTTTTTTTTTAGAGGAATCTGCCATGGTTAATCGATTGAAAAAAAGCTGGCAGATTTAAATGGGGTCTGTCATGCAGATCAGCTGTCAGAGCAGAAACTGCGATGGATGCTTTTTAAAAATGACACATTGCCAGAGGTTTAGTGGTTGGCAAAAAGGGCCCAAAGGTAGGAGGGCAGAGTTAGATGGACATCAGAAACCCTTGACCAGTGGGTATGCCCTCTCTTCCTGTATGACTCATACCAGGGATGACCAAATGGCACCTATGGAACCACCCATCCTCCCATCATGTACTCCCTCCCAATCTACAGATCATGCCATGTTCCCTCAATGGGGACCAGAGCAGTTGAGCCAGGGGTCCCCCGTCACAAAAACAGTGACTTGCTAAAGTAATTCCATGCAAATACAATGATGTGGATATATAATCATGAGGTTTTTTTTAAAAAAAGAATAAGACCATATCAAGAGACCATAGGTCACACCTGCCTTCATGACATCTGTGCCAGGCACCCAAGATTTAATGCACACAAGAGGAGTGAGGAATTCCCATCAGGAGACCCATTACTCATTGTAGAAATGCTACAAAACAAAGATAGATCATATATTGTGTCAAAAATATTTTTAAAAAATTGCACAAGATACCTTCAAGTCAAAATTAGTCTAAATTCCTGAAAGTATCCTGGACACACAGGGGACAAATTCTAAAACCGTAGATCATGGCCTGATTCACAGGAACAGATCAGTGTTTAAAAATGGAAAATGAAGCCACCCAAACAGTAGACAGATAAAACACATTACTCTCATCAGCAGTGCTGAGAGGTGGGAAAATGGAGGATTCCAGAAAACCAGAGGCTGGATGGGTTACACCCCTCTGCCAATCCCCTCTGTCAAAGTCCCTTCTCCAGTACCATGTGATCTAGATCAGAACACTATTCCCACTTGTTGAACACATTTCGGAA
Source organism: Phrynosoma platyrhinos (assembly GCA_020142125.1). Lineage (NCBI taxonomy): Eukaryota > Metazoa > Chordata > Lepidosauria > Squamata > Phrynosomatidae > Phrynosoma > Phrynosoma platyrhinos. The sequence goes on from JAIPUX010001232.1 coordinate 121,812,718, forward strand.
TCAGTTCTTTTCAAAAGAACCACCAAATGATCCATCTTCAGATAGAGCAATTTTTTTTTTTGCATTTGTCTCACTTCAACGCAACTGAAACCAAGCGGTTGATTCAGAAACCAGGAACATATAATCCAATCAGCCATTCGCTTTAAATCATAGTGGGAATGAGCCCCTGGTTTCCCTAAGTTTACTGAAATAATCTTTCTTAAAGTCTAGATCTAAAATAGCTATTTCCCTTGTTGTCTCTTCCACCTTCTGGATAATTATCTGCAAAGCAAGTGAGGAATTTGTTGGATTTCATATTCTTGGCAGAGTATGACTTCCAACAAGTATCAGGATAGCTGAAACTGCCCATTATTACTACATCTATTCTGAATGTTTGGTTATCTGTTCCAGGAAGACATCCAAGTCCTCAGTCTGGCTTAGGGATCTATAATGGACCCCCACAATGATATCATTGTTATTTTTATCCAGCTTAATTTTTACCCAGATGTGCTCAACCTGGATTCCAGCATTCAAGTTATGGATCTCTTCACAGGTGTAAACATTCTTGATCTATAATGCTACCCCCTTCCTTTCCTGTTTTGTCTATTTCTCTGAAATAGGTTATACATTTCTATTACTACATTCCAATCATGAGACTCATCCCACCAGCTTTCAGTGAAGCCTATTATATCATATTTACTTTGCTGTCTTAAGAGTTCAAGTGCATTTTATCTTCATAGCTCTTTCCATTAGTGTAGCAAAATCTAAGAGCGTGGGTTATTGCTTTTTGCTGCTTATCTAAGGTTTTTCCTCCCACTGTAAGGTTCTTGTACTATTTGCCCAGTTCTTTCTTTACACTCAGACTATTATCTCCAGCATTTGATGAACTTTTGCCCTTAAGAATACTGTCTCATCCCCCCACATAAGTCAGTTTAAAGCCCTCCTGATCAGGTTTCTGCCAACTGCTGTAAGGTCCAACCCATCACTTCCAAGAAGTCCATCTTCACAAAATGGCAGACTATGTTTCAAGAAGCCAAGTTGCTCCTAGTGGCACCATCAATGGAGCCAGTTATTCACTTCCACTATTCTTCTCTCCCTTCCTGGGCCTTGTCCTTCAACTGGAAGGAGAGATGAAATGACAACCAACACAGAACCTTGCAATCCCTGAAGGTTATTATGCCTTGCAGCGTCATTGATTCCCACATGAACCTAAAAAAAGAGGTAACAGTCAGTAAGTTTGACAAGTCTTGTGCTAATAAGCTTAATAGACAGAAAACCAGAAGAAATCTGAGCCAAAACTAGGGACACTCAGTTTTGATATTATCTGCAGCAGAAAAACAGGAAAAGTCGAACCAAATGACAGATGAAATTCTTCAAACTGTTAAGGCGAGGCAAGAAGCAAAAGTAAAGAGTGATAGAAACAGGGTCACTACTGAGTATAACTTTTTAGTGACTTGCGTGGAGAGACAAAGATAATAATTGGATAATTGCTTAATAATTGGATTAAAGTTAATAACTGGATAAATGGTTAATTAAAAATAACTAGTTATTTCAAGAAGAAGAAGAAGAAGAAAAAGAAGAAGAAGACAAAATACTAAACAAGAATACTTTTTCAGAAGATTCATGAAATCAAAGGAAAATTCAAACCAAGAGCAGGGAGGCTGCATGACCAACAAATGAACACACTGTATAGCTAACAAAAATAAAAATCCAATGGAAGTAATACACTGAAGAACTATATAAAACAGATGAGAGGAAGACAGATTAAATTCAAGGAAGAATTTTTGTTGATGAACCCAAGTTTTATAATGTGAAGTTGAAGCCATTCTCAAAGCACTCAGAATCAATCAATTACCAGGAACAGATAACATTTCAAATTCCAACTAAAATCTGCCTACATATATGAAGAACAAAACAATGGCCCACAGATTGAAAATGCTCCTACATTCCAATTTTCTGCAATGTAAATTCCAACTAAATTGATACTCAAAATTTTACAACAGACTTTTACCATATATAAAATGAGACGTCAGATGTCCAAGCTGTGTTCAAAAAAAAAAAAAAGGAAGCACTGAGGATCACCTAGCAAACCTATGAAGCACACCAAAGAATTTCAGAAGAAAACCAACCTTTTATACATTATAGAAAGCATTTTATTGCGTAGAACATGAAAACCTATGGATAGCTCCAAAAGAAATGTGTGTGCCACTGTATTTGATTGTTGTTAAATAATCTCTACACTGGACAAGTCCACTATAAAGGAAGAATATGGAGAAACAGAATGGTTTCCCATTGGCAAGGGAATCAAACAATAGAACATTTTATTACCATGTCTGTTTAATTTGTATGCACAACATATCATATGAAAAACTGGACTTGACTTGGAAGAAGGGGACATGAAAATTGGAGGAAGTAATGTCAATAATTTAACATATACAAATGATTCTATACTACTAGCCAAAAATATCAGAATTAGAATGACCTTTGAGGAAACTAAAAGATGAAAGAGAAAAATCTGCATTAAAGTTGATCATTAAGGAGAAAAAAATGACCACAGATGATTTACATACTTTTAAAGTGGATGATTAAGATAAAATAGTCAAAAACTTTCCATGCCTTATCTCAGTCCTAAATCAAAATGGAGACTGTACTAAAAAAAAAATCAGATTAGGATTTAGAAAGGCAGCTATGAAGGAACTAGATGAGATCCTCAAGTGTAAAGATATGTCATTGAATACCAAAGTTAGGGTCATCCATTATTATATTTCTGAATTCTATTTATGTTTCTGAAAGCTAAATAGTGAAGAAAGCAGACCGGAAGAGAATCAAGTCATTTGAAATGTGGTTCAGGAAAAGGGCTCTGCTGACACCACAAACTGCCAAAAAGACAAAATAATGTGTTCTAGAATAAATCAAATCTGTATTCTTCCAAGATACCAGAATGATCAAACTGAAGTTATTGTAGTTTGGTCCTGCTGTAAAATGGCACGTCACATGAAGGATACCAGTTAGTACACATGTGGTGTGTGTACTAACATTTGGATTGCAGTACCTTCACTGCATCATTTCATTTTCACTAGGTTGAACACTGCTTTCCTTTTGGGAGCAGACAGAAGCAAATTAGGCATTGAGAAGTCTATGCTGTTAATGTGTAATCAGTTTCTGTCTTATGCTGATGTTTATAAGCCACCTGTATCTACTTATGTAGGTTTTCCTCTGCCTATCTTGCATTTGGAAGTGGATGTGACAACTGTTGACATGGCTGTATTTTTCATATGCTAACCTTTTTATTTTGGAAGTAAGCTGTATGACAGCTGAAATACAAAGTTGTTTCTAGGATACTTGAAAGGGATATTTGGTTTGTGCACTACAATGGCAAAAGCAAGCAGCTTGTACTTTCTCAACTATTACAGAAATTGTAATTGTATCAATACCTCATTCTCTTAATACATGGGGATTCTAGTAGCTTGATATGGATTCAGTCCAGAATAGGAACTGGAGCTGACACTATTCTTTGGAAAATCTGAATCCTGTACTCTTCAGAGATGTGAAGGAAGGAGCTCTTTTGTGACCTTCATATACATCTGAGGGAAAAACTGTGACTTGGCAGATATTTCTAGATGCAATGTGATAAAAGATATAGGGCCTTTACAGACTGCCAGAAATAGTGCAAATTGAGGCCACTTTAACTGTCCTGGCTCAGTGCTAGGGAATCATAGGAATTGTATTTTTTCTGGGACATTGAGCCTTCTCTGCCAGAGAGCTCTGGTGCCACAATAAACTACAGTTCCCATGATTCCTTAGCACTGAGCCAGGACAGTTAAAGTGGCCTCAATTTGCACTATTTCTGGCAGTCTGTAAAAGCCCATAGTGAACAAAGCTTTTACAATACATATACGGTAAAAGAAAATCAGATTAGTACTTTGGTGGCTGACTTTCTTGTGATCTTTCAGTGCTTCTCTTCCCAGGCTCACTAAAATCCAATATTTCAATAATTCTAGCAAAATCAAAAACAGGTCTTTCTATGATATTTCCAGATAAACTCTTTTGCAGTTTCTTGAGCATCACACATTTTAGTAAGTAATCAAAGGTTGCATATGCATTTATGCTTACTTGCCAGCAGAATGGCATACACTTGCAGAAAGGTGGGGAAAATGTAGTACTTTAGATGTTGATAAAGTCAAGTCTCATCAGCCCTAGACAATCATGAGGGATGATGGAAATTTCCCACCCCATTATCTTATCCAGATGTTTGGGGGATCATCCAGATCAGATGTAGTGAAAGAGTTGTTCAAAGAATGCTAAGGTAAGAAGGAAAATTCCCACTGCACAAGCATGTGTCTACTCATATAATGGCTTCTATGCAACATCCCTCAGTGTAGCATAAATATGTGCATGCGGACCTACAGTACACTGAACCCTATCCCCCCCATCCCAATTTACCATGCTGTAACTACCTCCCCAACATCCAACAGTAATGAGATTCCTGAAGGACCTCAACAGACCTTGGAACTGATGTCAATTCACATCTGTCTATGGAAGTGGTAGCTAAATGCTTCTCTGATCCTGCCTGCATGCCATGAAGCATGGAATGACTATGAAAGGAAATTTTGGGAATTTACAGTAAATCAGGAGAGAGCCTTTGAGTACTGCAGAGGGAAGAAGGAAATACTAACCTCCACTATACTCAAAAAAGGACAACCACACACAAATTGATTCTTTCACCTATGTATGTCCCTAAATGAATTCTGCCCAATGTCCGATGTAGCCCAAAATCTGAATATTTATGGCAATGAAACAAAACAGTCCACTTCTTCCACTATGGCTACATATCTGTGATGCAAACAAAAAGATTTTAGGTATTTATAGAAGCAGATGGAATAGATTATATGGCTCTGTTTTGCTTTGACAGGATACAAAGTTGTTTTACTTGTTATGTCATAAAACCTGCATACTATAGCCTTAAATCAAGGGATTTGATAGGATTATGTTCCAGAAGTGACCTGTGGATCTACTTCAAGCCTTACTAAACAAAAAGCAAATGATGGGGGGTGGAGAGTCACACTTTTTACTTAGACACATTACTTAGAAGCACCATTGAACTGAGAGGAATTTACTTAATGATATTTATCATCCAAAGAAGTGGAAGAATACTACACACTCACCAAAGAGTTCTCCCCTGAAACAGGAGGAGAATGCATCATATTAGAAGCTATTTCAAACTGAAAAAAATACCCCAGAACTATTAGTAACAATTGGGCAAGTCACATGCTCTCAGCTTCAGAGAAAGGCAATGGCAAACCTCCTCTGAACAAATCTTGTTAAGAAAATCCCATGGTATTGACCCCTTAGGGTCACCAGAAGACAGAAACAACTTGAAGACACACCACCATACCACAGCAACAACAACAGAGGTAAAAGTGATGCTTCTTGGCAAACAAAAACATACCTTGCATAAATATTATTTCTTGTACCAGTCAAAAAGGATTTGCTACATATGGACAATATATTTAGAATCAAAAAGTCACACCTAGGCATAGATATGCATTTTTAATTTCATTATATTACAAATCAATGTAGACTTTGAAGTTTAGCAGTGTGAGATTTAACTCTGATGTTTGGTTTCAGACTTCAGATTGGTGAAGAAAAGGAGAAATCCATGTTATCACATGCTTTGTATGTCTTGGATTGAGAAACTGTAAAGTAACCCAGTTTTCCCTAATTTAATTATAGTGTGAAACAGCAGAGAAGATACTCCACTGACTGCAAGAATAGTGATGATGGGAAATGCATAATTTTATTCCAGTATTTAATAGCACTGTTTGTTTGTTTAATATACAATATTTTCACAAAAAGAAGGCCTCAATCTCAATGCAAGTGCCATTAGTGGAACATTTTCCCATGGATAACTATAGAATCTGCTCCCACCACAGATCCCTGTTTCATTTGTTTTTAACAACAGTTTCAGTCAATTCTAATTGCAGAACCAACACGATTGTACATTTTGTTATGAGTTAGGCAGTTAATGTCTTGTCATACATGTTTTTGATAGCCTTTCTGATTTCCTCCTCCTATGACCTCTATAACATTAGCAGCTTACAGGATACAAGGCAGGCTGTAACCCTACCCTATAGGGTTAAGACAGCATGTATATAGGGCTGTCTATATCAGTAGACATCTATAGAACTGTACTGTAAAACCCTTTGCTACATTGCAAGGTTTTATTCCATGGACTGGTGCAGCAGCAGTAACTTATTGTGAAATGCTCATGATTGCACTTACAAACTCTGTGCAGTTTCCTATAGGCTTTTCTATTCCATTATATAAGCCTCATAGATTGGCCCATTTTTTTCCATGTACAAATCACTATAGGAGTATTGCTTTTCCAAACTCCATGGGTCACCTTTTGAGATACCTAAACTTGCTTTGCAGAACCAATTAGATGTTCTAGGAATTACAGATGGAAGTTGGTGAAGGGAAAAGAAAGTATGACAGGAACAGAAAACAGGGCATATTGGCAGGTGACTAAATCCCTTATCAACTGCTGCAGACCTTGAAAAAGTTACTTTTGGGGGCTACAGCTCCCATAATACCTCAGATAGTTTAAACTGGCTTTTAACCTTAAACCAATTTAAAGGAGCAAACTAACTTTGTGATTAGGATTTTCAGTTGAAAATATGAAATCAAGCCTTGCTGTTTCAACAGGAATTTTCATTTTCTTGTCACCTCTCCAATTTAAAGTTGTCTTCAATGGCAGCAAAGTAAATAAGATTTTTTTTCATTGGTAGAGCACTGCCACAGAAGCTAGTTTGCATTTGAATAATTATTTAAGCAAAAGGCAAAGTACATTCAAGATCTTTTGAGATTGTTATATGAAGGATTGAACTATTTGAAAATGACAAGGCATTTTTAGCAAATGACAAGAAAATCTCATACAAACACATCAGACATCTAAAATCTATGCATTTTAAACATTTTGGCAGTGCATCTCTGCAAGTTCTTTAAACAGAACATAATCATTTAAACTTTAAATTTTAAAAAAAATACATTGGTCAAAAATAGCCCATCAATGCTTATGCAAACTTTCTGTATTTCTACAAAAATAAATGCACAAAAGAGCTATAAAAAAAACTGTATTCCTGAAGGATGCCTACTAGTCAATGATAGGTCTCCCCTGACAATCAAGGCTGTGCATTTGTGTAGAAAAAAACACAACCAAGCAAAACACTGTTAGGAGTAAAATACATTATATTGCAGGAATGCTGCAGCAGGCTCAGATGATGATGTAGAATATTTTCAACATGCTGGGATTTAGAATGGCCTTCCAAAGATAAAGGCTGAAGCAGAAAATCATAGCTGGTTGGCTCATCATCTGCTTAGTAGTTTGTCTTGTGCAACTGTGAAGAATCAGTGGGGGGGGGGGAAATAAAACCACAGCATCCCTTTCATGAAGGTGAGAATTTTGAAGAAGGATTGCTGGCAAGAGCCACCGATAGTTCAGAACCAGGATGTCTCCTTACTTTTGTCTTGATGTTGGATGCCTGTTTGGAAAGGAAAAAGCAGGAAAAGTTAGAATGGTTATACCTAACACCCATCCACCCAATTTTTTTGCCCCCAATTGTCCATGACTGTGGCTGTTGCTTTTTAAAATTAAGTCAACAAGTAATTCTAGGTTTAAACTATATTCATTAACTGTGCAGTCCTATATGGAAATTAATTAAATCCTACTCAATTCCACAAGGGTGTCTAGTAAGTCATACTAGACACAGTAATATGACTGAAGGAAATAATAGTACCACTGTTATGCTTTGGTCAGAGCCGCAGCATGGGGTTGCTGCAGCTCTGATCCACCACTTCCCAGGGCGTCTCTCTGCCACCCTAACGGCTGGTCTGCATCGGCTCTAAGTGACCACACATTGGACAGTGCTCCCAGTCTCTCAAAACTAAATGAACACTATCTATGCCATAGATTTCAAAGAACTGAAGGAGTTTTTAAAGATGAATTACAACTTGCTATAGCTGCATTTCAACTATTCAAAACAGGATGCAATTTTTAAAAGGTGCAAGGGGTCTTTGCAAGGTAGGAACATGGGGGTCCACCAAGGTTTGACAGCGAACTTGTACAACCATCAAACTTCTGGAAGTTCCCTGTCCTGTTTAGCCTGATCAAAACAAATGTCAGTGAACCTTAGGATCATGGGCTTTCTCTTCCTTTCTCATTCTCTGGTAATGAACAGATTGGAGGCTTCAGCTTCTGCTTTAGATTAGTTTTTTCTTGGTCCCACCATCACAGGCACATTTGGTAAAGTCATCTGAGAGGGTCTTCTCAATGGAACTCTTCCACAGCTGCCCTCTCTACAATCTCTCAGCCAGAAGGCAAAGAACTTTTTATTTAAAGAGGTCTTTAGCAGTTAATTGATTGTTATAGAAATGGAGGATGCTGTGTTTTTATTCTCATTGTTAAATGTTTTTCAAACATTCTTTAAAAAACATTCTTGAATGCCTTAACTGTTTTAAAAATAGTGTTATTTTTAATAGGATAGTTAAATGTTTTTAAATGTTCTTATTGTAATCATTGTTTTTAGCTGTATTTTGTTATTTCACCAATGTTGTGAGGTGCTTTGATTCCTCCAAAATTGAGATAAGGGGGGGGGGGGGGTACGAACCAATAAACTTAACTTTGGTCTGCAGCTGACGTTTTTACCTAACCATAGTTAAGATTAAGTACAATTTATCACCTTTGGACAGCATGGCAAACAGAAGTTAATGTAAATTGTATGATCAAAGGCTAATTGTGCCACTTTCTTGTCCTTATAACTCTCCTACAGTAGACATTCTAATCAGCGTGTAGCCTAAAACAAATATATGGCCTAGGGTGGATGTTCATACAACTATAGTTTAAGAATTTGTAATACCTGTTTGACTAAAGAATACAGTGGGACCAATGACAAGTGTATACCCAGTCATAAGTCAAGTCTTGCAAACTGCCATCAACCCTACCCTCTCATACGCTTTTAAAAATTGTATGTTTAACCAACATAATACAAACATATGAACATTGTGCACAATTCAATATAAAATATAAGATAAAAAGTTTACTCAACTAATTTTAAAAGAAAAAAAGTAGTTCATGCATGAGTTATTATTTACCATACAGATGCATCCTATAACAATAATTAAAAAACCTAAAGAGATGAAACTATTATCTGTCTCCATCTTAAATCAAACTAAAACATTTCTGAGAAATTGAAGATTGTGCTGAAGTTCCTGTACTCAAAGGGTGGAAAATTTCAAGCACTCTTGAAATTACTAACTTTTGATTAATTTCCTTATGCTTTGATGGAACTGCTCCAGATTACTTTATGTGTACTTTTATAAACATTTAAAAGAAACAAGTTTATGTAAGGGCATTTAGAATGTATATCTAGTCTGCTTCCTCCTCAGCTCATGGAGATGTCTTTCTTGGAAGCTAAGAATAACGTGTTCTCTCTTGGTGAGCCTTTGTTTTGAATGCATACAATTTGTCCTGAACACTTTTCATTTCCAATAATTTTAAGGCTGGTATCAAGCAAACTATTTTGCTAATACATGTTCGTAAACAGATGCAGATGCCCAAGAAAATTTTACCACTTTTTGGGGGGGTTTGTGGCAGTTTGTGCCTGCTTTACAGCCTGTCTATGTAGTAGAACATGGAAATTCTTCCTTCCTGTGTTCCATAGGTTAGTGTTACTTTTCTAAGCTCCCTACACATCCCTGCATCAATTGCATGAAATCTCTACAGGCCAGTTCTGTTTTTATCAGAGACATACAAGAATGGCATACAATCCTATATTTGTATAGAAGGATATACACAGTAATGGAGTTTGAAACATTACATCTGTCTACAGAACACCACCATACTTTGTTCCAGCACCTAGCATTCTGCTTCAATCCACACAGGGCTTTCTCCAACCTGTATACTTTGTTGCTACAATGCCTCTAGTCATACCCTGGAGGTTGTTCCATGTACATAGTCTCCTCCAAACAAGCATTCAGGTATGCTGTCTCAAAATCAAATGCCTTATCTCTAGGTTCCTTTTTGCTGCTACTGGCAATGCTATCCTTAAGCTCTCTGGCTTGGCTGTTTGAGAAAATGTCATATCATAACTCTCATATCTTTCCTGTAAAAAAACCTTTTGCAACAAGCCTAGCTTTGTGCTTCTTAGTTCCATCTGGCATTTCCTTCTTCCTGTACACCCACTTGCAGCCCACTACCTTGTGATCTACTGACCTTACTTCTACTTCAAACACTTCTCTTACCACAAGTGATTCAAATTCAGAGTCCATGGCCTGGTTCCACTTCTCTTATTCTTCCTGAGGAAATCTCAACATGTCCTGACAACTGTCGGGTTCCTCAGCTATCACAGTGCAAACCCTTGCCACTTGGATGAAAAATCTATCTGGTTGCCTTCTGACTCTGTGAGTCCTTCTGGGCATGATTACTTTTGTTCTTCTTGACTCATTCTCACTATCCTCACTATTAGTCTGTATCTCTGGTACCACATCAGACTCTTTCCTAGGCTCAAACACAGGGGTAGTCAACCTGTCCCCTTTAACAGCTCCCAGAATCTCAAGAGCTATTGGCCAACATGGGACTATTGGCCAACATGGCTGAGGCTTCTGGGAGTTGAAGTCCCTCAGCCCTTAAAGGGGAAAGGTTATTAGTCAAATGCATGATTGCTTGCTACTGGATGCACAAGCTCCTGCCCATTTGGCCAGACCATCCTCCTGTGGAGTGACAGGATTCATGGTCATATGAGGAATGCCCTTCTGTTCCAGCCAATTTTTCAAATTACTGCTGAGGAATTTGCCTCCCCTGTCAGTTACCAATACACCAACTTTGTGTGGAAACTCCCTCTCAACTGAGTTTACACACTGCTTATGTTTTGCAGCTGCTTCATCTTTGGCTTTTAACAGAAAGACATATCCATATCTTGTGTGCCTATCCACAACATGTATTTGTGGCCCCTTCACTGGGTCTATAGGAGCCAGCCAGATCAGCATGTACCACCTGAAATGGCTTCTGAATGGCACACTTGCTTTCCTTGGGCACAGGGAGTGCTTTCAGCTTTATCTTTTTGCACACTGAACAATCCAAATAGTTATTATAGTGGTTTACTTTTAACTCTGGACATACTTTTTTTTATGCCCCATCAATCTATGCAAGCAATGGGCACAATTCAAATGTAATGATACATTAGACACATTTGCACACTTTGCTTTTACCACCATGTGGTAAAGCTTATTCTTTTTTACTCCTCTGGCACAGACAGACCCATTTGAATATATTGTGCAGCCATCCCCTTGAAATGATACTTGATATTCATCAGATGTTAGTATGGAAACACTCACTAAATAATTTTCAAGATTGTCTGCACACAGTACATTATTAAATGTCTTTCCAAAACGGGGAATGAAAGCAGTTCCCATTTACTTTACTTAACTAGGAGCTCCATCTGCTAAACAAACAGATGACATTGGAGCAGTCTTAAGTATTTTAGAAGCTTTGGACTGTTGACCATATGATGAGTGGCTCCTCTGTCCAGTACATCCCCTGAAGTACTTGCCTGGTTGGCAACAGCAACACTCCCTTCTGCTTGAGAAGCAATGCCCCTCTTTCCCAGAGGTGTCTTCTTAAAGCTGGCTGATGTTTCCTTCTGAGCTGCTGAAGGCATCCAGCATTCTCTCTGAACATGCCCTGCCTTCCCATAGTTGAAACAGCATCTCTCTCTGCAGACTGTAGCTCTCTCTCCTCCAGACATTGTGGGAGATGTCTTCACATTGTGGATGGTTGGAGTGGTTCACTCTCTTCTTGCTGAACTCTGCTGCCCGGCCTTGAAATCACGCATCTGGACTTCCTCCAAAATCTGCCCTGATATCAGATCCAGGGTCAGGTCTCTCTCTGCAATGCTCTGCAGGCTGTACATCAGGAAATCCCACTCCTTGGTCACACGTCCTAGCAGGATGTACACCTTTTGATCTGGAATGTTTACACCACAAATGGCAACTTCTGTAAACAATTCCTGCCTGCTGCTGAGCTGTTGTGTTACAGACACACTCTCTTGTGGCTTGCAGCTGTACAAACAAATCACCCAAATCATGCAAGACAAGGAGCTATCAGACTGGTGGATTGCTCTTAATGCATTCCATAGCTCAAAATCAGTTCTTTTCTCTCTCACGTGGATCAACTAAGATGGCTCTAAGGTAAGCAAAACAGCTGCTCTCACCCTCCTGTCCAACTCTATCTCTTTGGCTGTCACATGTGCCTGCATGACTCTCCATAAACCTTCTCTGACCAGCAAGGCTTCAGTGTAAGCTGACCAGGAAGAATAATTCTCAGCTCTTAATTTCTCAAAACGGAGGCTCGACTCTATGTTTTGCTTTTGCTTTGCGACTTGTCAAGGATGCAGTCTTTTGATAAACCTCCAAACTCACAGATAAAGACTAGCAAACAGGTACTCAGTCTTGAACTATTTTTCTGCCAAATTCTCTGGCTACTTGAGAAATCTGGTGAACTTACTCAGAACTCCAGGCATCGTCCTAGTGGCTAACTGAGCCCATAACCCTTGTTAGCGTAGAGGGAAAATTGAGTCTATATGCTGAAGGCTGCCAGCTAGGAAACAGACGCCACTGCCAAGTCTGAAAAGTCACTCACAACTGCTGGGTACTTCTGAAGAGGCTTTTTAATCTTAGTTGCAGCAAAGTATTTACAAGCATGATACAGCAATATTTACACAAACTGACATAATGCTCTGCTATCAACCGACAATCACACCACCACACTATACACTGGAACATTTCTCCTTATATACACAAACACAGCTAGGATTCTGATCTAAACCCCTGCTACTGCTTCATCATCTTCCTGTCATGTGTCCACAGTGACTGGCAGTTTGGACCTGCTATGATTCATCTCCACGCTCAAGTTTCATCAGCTTCCTCTGAGTCAGCATTTCCTCTTTAAGCCATTGTATGCACCTGAGATATTTTACACACCATGGGGCAAAAATGTACTGACAAATCTATGTAAAATCTCTTAAAGCAGAGATTATAAGGGTGGTTCCCCATTGTGTGTACAACACAGGTGTTGAGTGATAAGTTCACTTTATGACTGAAAAAATTAATAGACTGGGAATAAATACACAGGACCACATCAATCTTTTGCAGTGGGAGGGGGCAGGAACTTCCTGAGTTTAAAAGAAATCAATCAGACACAAAATAGACTATATTAAATTGCATCCTAAGTTTACAGAAAGTACAATTATGCTAAATCTGGCAGATAAAGACTACATCCAGATTTAATTAGTGTTAAAACACATAACTGCAGACTAAAAATCTTGAAACTGTTATCATACTGTATATACCTTTCTATCTAATGATGAGGACAAATTTCACAGAAAACAGAAATTTCCTCATAAATATACCTTGACAAACGGAAAACCTCATGGAGAGAAAAACTATTGTTCCTAGCAAATGATTACTTTACAACCCAGAACTTGACATTTAATTATTCTTTTATAATCTGCACAGGTGCAAACATTATTAATGGCAATAAAATTGCCCAGATCTTTTAAGCCTCCAGTTATGCCACTGTTTTTAATTTCCTGGAGCAGTGAGTGCATAGTGTAAAGGAGAATGTGAGAAGGAACCCTACTAGTGTAAAAGCAGCTTAATTTATATACCACTTCATACTGCGCTATGGGATGTCTAAGCGATTTACAACTGTAAGGTCATTGCCCCCCAATAGTTGGGTACTCATTTTAGTGACCTCGGAAGGATGCAGGCCTGAGTCTAGCCTGAGCCCTGGCTAGTATTGAACTCGCAACCTTGTGGTCTATGAGTAAGTGGCTGCAGTACACGCATTTAACCACTGCGCCACTGTAGAGCAAATAGTACTGTAGTGAGACAGAGGAAGCGATTATGCAAAAGGATCCTGTAGCACCTTTGAGAGTGAGTGAAAGAAATTGTAGCATAAGCTTTTCTAGACTTGGTCTACTGTAGAGCAAGTTTATGAAAGTTTATGCTACAACTTCTTTCACTCAGGCCCCAAATGCATGGGCCAAAAGAAGCAGCTTCTGCCCACTTTGGGGGTGTGGTGTTCAGACGACACCCCCCCCAAAGTATCCAGAAGCCACTCTGGTGCCACAATCCCATCCTTTGGACCAGATCAAAAAGGAGCTGAAATAATCTGTGGCGGTGGCCCACTTTGGAAGCCATCAGCTTTGCCCCTCATTTAGGGCCTCTGCAGATGGGCGGCTCTGGGCTGCCCCGGGAAGCGGCAGATCGGGGCCACAGCAATCCCATGCATGGCCCCAATTCTCCCTTTTGCCGCCCTCCTTTTAGGGGCAGCAAAAGGCCACCCTAAGAGCCGGCGCGTGGCTCTTCCTTGCCATTTTCAGCACAGCATGTTAGAACGCTGTGCTGGGAGGGCATCCTAATGCCACGTGCCAGGACTACGGTGGTGTGGGGTTGGGGTGGCCAGTGTGCAGATGACCTGCCCCAACTCTATCTCCAGGCTGACCCTTTGGGCCAGTCTGCAGATGTCCTTAGTCTCAAAGGTGCTACAAGGTCCCTCTGCATACTGATATTCCAGACTAATATGGCTGTTTCTGAATTCTACCAAGAGAAAATGAGAGAAACAGAAAAGGCCATTTACAAAAAACAAAAAAACACCTCTCTAAGGGAAGTGCTTTTTAAATTTGTAATTATATTTAGTTTTGTAAGTTATTTTTTCCTGAAAAAATAAGTTTGATCATTACAGTGCTGTTATTCATTTTTCTTTCTTTCCCCATGCTGAGCTACTGAATGATATAATGAACTGTCTTGCTTCTTCCTCCTTAAAAACTAAATCCAAACAAGGGGGCATCATGTAAGCTGCTTCTGCCAAGCTTGGCTGGTATGCCAAATGTGCCTCCTTCCTAAATAATCCAGATTCATGACTTAATAATTTCCCAATTAGACTACCATGGTGACATGTATGTGGGGTTGTCCTTCAAGAATGTTTAGAAGCTACAGCAAGTGCAAAATGTTGTGACCAGTCTGTTGCTTGTTGCCTTTATAGACTACATATGACTGCACTTTTGTCAGCTGTACTGACATCCTTTTTCCCCCATGCAGGGCTAGTCCAAGAGGCAAACACCATCTTTGCCTGATTCATTTTTAGATCAGTGAGGGCTTTAACATTTAGACACAGTTGTGTTATATCCAACTTGAAACACTACTTTTTTTAGAAGGATGAAACTAAGGTCATGCTGAAACCAACATAACAATAACCTGTTGAACCAGGAATAGGCTACTTTTGGCCCTTTCAAAGCTAAACATCAGCTTCTATCACCCCTCACCACTGGTATCCTGGTTAGATCTTAAGGGAGTTGTAGTCTAGCAACATCTGGAAGGCCAGACTTGCTCACTCCTGTCCTTAGTTTGATTTTCTCAGTAGAAATCCAATTCAAGATTGGGTTTCAAGAGGCTGATTCTAAACAAGGCCCTACTGTATTATATAGAATGAGAGAATACACTAGCTTTCTTGCAGTGAGGATAAAGTCAAGGAGTACTTATCAAGCAAAAAGGCTTCTGGTTTTAACTGGCTAGTTAAGCATTTTCTGTTCATGTTCATAACACTATGGTGGCACAAATATTCTGAAAACACTTTCCAAACACCAACTTAACCCTGCATGAGTTCCATGAGTGGAAGCACAAAACATATTACCTTCTATGTAATATTTGCCTTGAACATTGAATGTAACTCAGCACATATGCTTCAAATGTTTTTGTTTTGTTTTGATAATTCAAATGCTAGGTTGACCTCCTGGAGAGTCTACAACACTGTCGAGGCTAAGACCCGATGCCATCCCCACTCAACATTACACATTATGAGGTTTCTGTACTCAGAGCTCAAGGGACTTCCAGGAAGGAATAAGGTTCCCATTTCAGCAACTATCTCTGAATGTTAGAATCATATTATATAGGTGCAGCAGACTAGAATCTTCAATAGTTGTTTGAAGGAAATTGCTTTATATATTTGGAATACATTTATTTGTAAGCACACTCCTATAGATTTCTAGGTTTGCTTGCTCTGAAGAGAATTTTATACACAGCATTTGGACTGGATTTTGGAAAGCATTTTATTATCCCTTGGGTCTACAGTGAGTGAATTCAGAACATCTTATTCTTGAAAAGGACTGATTAACAAACCAGATTTATTGCAGATGCTTGCAAGAACAAGCAAGAATCCTAAATTCCTCTGATTTTAGAGAAACCTATTTCCAAGTATAGGAACTAAAGACTATAATGTTTAAAAAAAACCCAGTTCCAATTGCCTTCATATGAGAATAGAATGTTTGCCATATTATTATTAATTATCCATAAAAAAAGACAATGCTTTAAATCCTGGAATTGCTCACCTGCATTGTATGGTTACAATACATTACAATAGGTTGTATGCACTGCATTTTTGTTTTTGGTACAGTGAACAGCTAATCTTTTACCTTTCTTTGCAGATTTTGGCGTTCATGGCACCTCAGCCTTACCTAGCTATGTCAGGGATTCAATGTTGCAAATCAGGTGACAGAATTAGAGCATTTGGTGACAATTTTCTCAGTTATGACATGATTCTTGAAAAAATGTAACCTCCAAGATGCACATATAGATTGATTCACTAAAGGAAATCACAGACCCATGTTTGAAAACTTGAGCAGGTTGTTGATGGTCAGGGTCTTGGAGGTCTTTTGTGAATCAAAGCTAGTTGATGGCAAATAACAACTACCACAAGATCAGTGCTTACCTGTGTCAAACCCAAAACTTGGCACAATGTCAACTGTTCCATGAAAGGCTCCTGCCCATGCTGAGGTAGCACTGGTGACTGCAGAAGAGTTTGTCTTTGTTGCATCACACTGCGATGAAGGAATCTTGCCTGCACAAACTGAAGGCATCAGCAAAGGTCTGTACCGTGGGTCAAGGTGCGAAGTCGGAAGGTGATGGTGATGCATATGTGTATGCGGATGGTGGTGATGCATGTACACATCATGCATGTGTCCATATGAAGGGCTCACCTGAGATGCTAATGGATAATGCCAAGATTCTGATATGCTAGGTGGAGGAGGTGGAGCAGTTTGATGCAAGGTATGTCCTGGCCAGCTGCTAGGATCTACAGTTGAGAAGGTGCCTGGTGCAGTAACTTGAAAATCATGATGAACTCCACTTAAGCATGGAGGAGGAGTCTGATAAGAACTGGTCCAAAATGAAGCTGGAAAACCACTCCTTTGGCTTGCTATTGTTGAACTCTCTTTGAAAGGAAAAAAGAAAAAAGAAAGAAAGATTTCTGAAAATTCATATTAAGTAATTTATTTTTACTTATTTTTTTTTTTTATTTTACTTACATGCCACCTTTCTCCCAGGCTAGGACCTGAAGCAGCTTCCATTCCAAGTAACATACAGTGTTGCTACCATGAGTAAAGATACATGGGATTCACACAAAACCATTTTTAAAATGTTAATAAAAATGCAATATGAGTAACCACAAGAAACAGCATTTTGCAGGAAAATGAACCTTGTGTGTATTTGTGAACCTTGTATGTATTTGTCTTTTGCTAGACAGATCTGAAAGAGTGATTCCAAGAAATGGTGGATATGCAGTTTTACAGCTCAGAAAATACCCTGTGTGCCTCAAAATGAACAGAAAGCTGTTTCTGATGATTGTTCAGAGAGAGCTTTCCTTCTAATCCACTTCAATCCATCCACTCCTTTTATCCTTCATGTGTGTGTGGGGGGGGGGGGAGTTTATCATATTGGCTTTGTTCCTGCGATAGACATGGGATGTAACTTTAAGAAAGCGGATCTTATTGCATTTCCCCATTGTCAGTGAGTACACAGTCAGTTTACAACTTTAGATTTCCCTATTCTTGAAAAGATGTGGTAGAAGCCTGGATTGCAAACAGGTTACTTACTTCCCAGTAATGGGGAAATGCAGTAAGATCCGCTTTCTTAAAGTTACATCCTGCATTTATTGCAGTAGCAAAGCCAATGTGATAAACTCCTCTGTGTGTGTGTTTTACCTTGAGGTTATTGACCTGCTTCTTTGTTTTGGCCTTCTTTATAACTTGCCTCTTCAGCTCCAAATTGTGCCTGATATATACATACCCAAATGGAGTATGGGAAGGATTTGGAGCTAGCTCATTGAAAGGTAACCTTGATGATACCTCAAAGGCAAGAATACACAGCTATCAGAGCAATGGCAGAGGAAAGGAATAAGAGAGTCATACAGCTCAGATAAAATTAGACCACAGGCAGTATGTTTTAGTAGTTTTTTGTGGCATTTTCTCTGGAGATGCCAGCCACAGATGCTGGCAAAACATCAGAAAGAAACTCTTCTAGAACATGGCCACACAGCCCAAAAAAACCACAAAAAAACTATGGATACTGGCCATGAAAGCCTTCAACTTCAGTATGTATTATGTTTTCCCTACAATATAGGGGCTCTACAGACAGTCCCTAAGGGGAGGTGTCCTGCCACCCCTTTCCTTGCCGGATCGGGGCCATGGCAACTGCATGCAGTGGCCCCAATCCAGCACTTTGCCACTCAAAAAAGAGCTGCCAAATGCCACTTCTTTATAGAGCAGCAAAGAGCCGCCCTTGCCACGGTAGCTTTTCCACTCTCCTTTGGCACAGCACGTATGAACGCTGTGCCAAGGGAGCACCATGATGTTGCCTGCCATGTGATGGGGCACACGCCATGATGGCAGCATCAGGGTAGAGTTGGGATGGTCGGCATGCATTCGCCAACCCCCCACTCTGTCCCTAGACCGGCCCTTGTACAGGGCCATAGTACCTGAGCAAAATGCTCTATGGGGTTTATTGAGAAACTTTTCCATTCTGAATAAATATATTAGCTCAGATTGCTCTAAAACATTACTTCATTTTAACGGCATCCCAAATCCAAAAACAGAAATAGTAGACACAGAAGCAAATGGGAAGATACACATTGTTGTTGTTGTTGTTGTTGTTGTTGTTTTAAAAAACATGGCATTTAGAAATTAGGGCCTTTTCTGCATTGACTATATTTTAGTCAGGAGCATTATGCTCTGTAACTAGCCTTGGATTGGCCACAATGGCAGCTGAACGCATCGGGCTGTACCCAATGCTGAGCCATAGTGTTGTTCACACAGGCCAGTTGGGCACAGACCAGTCTGGAGGCCCTTGCCATGTAATCAGGGGATCTCTTTCTCCTTTCTTCTCATTGGTCACACAGGCAATCTCACTCTCAAAAGAAGTGATGGCATTGTGGGTGGCCAGTACATGGAGCTCCTGCAGGTACAGAAGCAACAGTGGTTATTCTGGGGACAAGCCATTCCCTTTCTATGGGCTACTCAGTGCGGGGAAGGGTGATGGTGTAGCACATAGCATGTGAACAATAGGCTGGCCTGATCCAACTGTTCATGGGCCACAAAATCCCATGCTAACCCCAGGGTTTTGAGCAAAGTTGGGTTAATAAGGAATAACCATGGCATTTTACCAGAGGTTGCAGTGCATTGTGCAACCAGGCAACACCTGCATCAAAGTGGGAGTGGAGTTTTCACTTGTGTATACAGGGCCTTAGACAGAGCAGTTGAGATTTGTTTTTGGAAAAAAAAGCATGGGTTAAAATATGTTTAGCATTTATTAAACGATATTAATTATTGCTTATAAGACAAGACATTTGTTAAAACAAAGAATGTACAGTTCCTATTATCCTCAGTGGCTAGGAATGAAGGATTTGTAATCCAACATACAGAGGCCATTGGGTTTGAGGAAGTTGTAAATCTTAATATTTTTGCTTTTTATTGAAAACAATCACAACACACATCTAGTGAGGAAACTGTTGGCATTTTTACCATTATTTTTAATGAATCTTAAGTCATCTTCATTTGGATTCTATCACCTAACAATTTATTTATTGAAAATTTTGGTGCCATTTCAAGATGGTTCATTAAGATAGCAATACCAGCCATTCAGAGGTCCTTTCATACAGTATAAGTATAGTATTATGATTCCATTTTAACTGCCACAGCAGCATTCTATAGAATCCTGGACTCTGCAGTTTTTTGTTGTTAACTGCCCTCGTGGCGATCTTTTGGTGACCCTATGGATGAGACATCTCCAAGATCCTTTGCCCTTCACTGCTCTGCTTAATTCCTGCAACCCCTTAATACCTGTGACCTCCTAATAGAGTCCATCCATCTAGATGTGGCCTTCCTTTCTTCCTACTTCCCTCCATCTTCCCCAGCATTATTGTTTTTTTCCAAAGAGTTCTGTCTTCTCATGATGTGTCCAAAGTATGACAGTCTCATCTTGGTTTCCAGAGAGGTCTCCAGTTTGATCTGCTCTAGGACCCATTTGTTTGTCCTTTGGGCTGTCCATGGGATCCTCAGCACTCTTCTCCAGCACCACATCACAAATGAATTGATTTTCTTCCTATCATCTTTTATAACTCTCCAGCTCTCACTTTCATACATGGTAATAGGGAATATAATGGCCTGTATGATTCTAACTTTTGTTCTGAGTTGTATCCCTTTGCATTTTAGAATCTTTTCTAGTTCTTTCATAGCCACCTCCCCAT
>JAIPUX010001232.1:121833428-121851847 GCA_020142125.1 Phrynosoma platyrhinos
AGTCTATAAAGCACATGCTGATTTTCTTTTGGAATTCCCTGGTGTCCTTCATTAGTCATCATATGTTTGCAATGTGATCCCTGATGCTTCTTCCTCTCCTGAATCCTGCTTGGACTTGTGAAAAGAGTGCTAATTTAGTGCTTCTTTCAGGGGCGGCGAAGCTGCACTGCAGGATCGAGGCATGGGGATGCCTCGGTCCCGTGGCGCAGCTTCCCAGGGCGGCCCACAGCCGCCCATCTGCTTAGGCCCTCAGATGAAGAGCAGTGACTTAGGAACCAGATGCACACTTAGAATTAAGGAATAGTGTAGCTCAGAACATATGCTGAAGGAAGAAATTTGCTTTCCATATTAAAACTCTTTGCAACATTTGTCTTTTGTGTGTGTGTGTGTGTATATATATATATATATATATATATATATATATATATATATATATCAGAATGTATAGCTGCACACAGATACATTTTCATATCTGAATCCTATGACTAAGGAGGAAAATGAAAATGAACAGAAAATATTACAATATAAACCAAACACTTAAGAAAAAGAAATAAGAAATGGTGCTAATTAGAACACATTTACAATTGCAAAGAGGAGAAAACCCAAAACATTTTTATTACAGGGTCAAAGTTGTGATCAAAACACATTTGTCTAGAATTTAACTTGGTCATCAGGACACTTGTAAGGAAACAAACCTGAATTTGAAGATGCAACAAAAGGAGATTAGGTGTTTATAAATGTATTTTATCATCCAGTCCTTATAAATGTATTAAGTTACAGATCAAAGTCTCTTAGGCTGATCTCCAGATTCTATAAATCACCTCTGTTTTGATAATTCCCTGCCCCAGCAGTCAGCCCAAGTTAGTACTTGGATGGGAGACCACCAATGAATACCAAACACTGTAAGCTATATGTCTAGAAGAAGGAACTGGTAAAAAAAAACACCTCATAGAATCATAGGAGTTTATCATGCAAGGGACAATTGGAAGTATAAATAGTGATTAACCTATCATAACCCTGCAGTTGCATTAATGGTTTTCACACAGTGTCATGAGCAAAGTGCTGTTATCCCAGGAATAACCCATTATAATTGTGTAGTTGCACTGATGGTTTTCACACAATGTTAAGATGAAAAGTAATTAAAGAGCCATTATCCCATGAACAATCAGGCAAGAAACAGCAACAACTCATTCACAGGATTTTCCTGTGAATGATTTTTTCGCTGTTTAGTTCCTGGTTATTCCCTGGATAATGGCTCTTCTGTTAATCACATTTTAATCATGTTTTAATTTCAATTGCACAATTTTAATATGTTATTTACCCAATTTTCCCCTTGTGATAAACTCCATAGAATTAGAAGAGATGAAAAGAGCCATCCAGTCCAACCCCCTGGCATGCAGGAATACAAAATCAATCTGAGTATTTTCAGGTTAACCTCTGAGTATTCCTTGCCTAAGCAACTGCTATGGAATTCATGGGGTCACCATAAATCAAGAGGTGACCTGAAGGCATATACACACACACACCCAACCCCAAGATTTTCAAAAGGAAACATTGTGCTTTCATCCATAAACCCAGGCCTGGTTTCACATTAAGCATTCTTCATTTCAGTGGAAGAGTACATTTTATTTGTTGCTACAGGCATTATTAAATAGATGGGAAGTCAGTTAAAAGCTTGGTGATCATCCAAACCTTTAGGGGGAAATAATCCCAGATTTCATCAGCATGGTACCTGTAAGATTTCTCTACACATATCCAGTGAGCTGCTGTGAGAAGGACAATTTTAAAGGACAAAATGGCATAGGAAATAAGCATTACACCTACTTCCCAAATGCCCCCTTTCTAGTTTTCAAGACAGCTGCACTGGACAGCTTCTAGTTAGGAAAAATAAACTGCAGGAGGTTCTGATTACTGAGTTTCTGCATAACATCTAGCTTGTTGCTAAAAGTAACTATTTCCAGCATTTTCTACATTCTGCATAGGGCTATTCAGACTGGATTGGTCAAGCACTGTTCTGGAAATCTTTATGTAGCGGTGTCCTCCAGGTATTGGGATGAGAATCTAGCTTTTAAAAAGAATTATTCAAGTTTTATAGGTCAAAACTTGAATGTGCTCTCAGGCACAAATAAACATACAACTCATGTAGCCACAAAAAGAACTGCACAAAGTAAACTACATTTTAGTTCTAAACCTTACCTTTCCATAGTGGGTTTAGTCCTGTTTTGCCTTTTGAAATGGTAGCTTCATGACTAAAGTTGCTAGCTTGGTTTAAAGCTCTTGAAAAGTGTTCATCCACTACTGATCCAATGTCTCCCTGAAAGTAAGTGAAAAGGACGCAGCGAGAGTTAAGGTACTCCATTTCAGTAGGCTGGTCTTTCTCTTCTTCCTCTTGTTTATTGGGAAGTGTCACTTCCAGAGATTCCTGCATCTTGCTGTACAAAATTATCTTATTCTGGGGGGGGGGGGGGGGGGGGTGAGAGAGAAAGACAAAAATAAAATAACACATTAATTAGAGATAACAGAATTAAACATGTGTTTCCTTTGTGTCTTGGGGCAACTGGGATATTATTATTATTATTATTATCATCATCATCATCATCATCATCATTCTGTTTATTTATATCCTGGCTTCCTCCCAACACAGGCACTCAAGGCAACTAACAAATCTAAAACAGTGCAAGTTAAAATGGTAGAAAATATTAAAAATACAAAATTTAAAAACAATCCAAACATTTAAAAACATTACATTATTAAAATTTGACAGTTTAAAATTCTTTAAAACAAAAACAAAAACAAAATAGCATCCATTTCATGTGAAGGCCTAGCGACATGAAATGTCTTTACCTGCTACCGGAAGGACAGCAGGGATGGAGCCATCCTGGCCTCTCTAGGGAGGGAATTCCACAGCTTGGTAGCAGCCACTGGGGAGGGCCTTTCTCTTGTCCCCACCAAATGCACCTGAGAGGGTGGTGGAACAGAAAGAAGGGCCTCTCCCGATGATCTCAATACTCTGGGGGGCTCATACAGGGAGATATGGTCCTTCAAATCGCCTGGACCCAAGCTGTATAGGGCTTTATAGGTCAAAACCAGCACTTTGAATTGTGCCCAGAAATGGACTGGTAGCCAATGGAGCTGCTGCAACAAGGGAGTTGTATGTTCCCTGTAACCAGCTCCAGTTAACAGCCTGGCTGAAGCTCTTTGGACCAGCTGAAATTTCTGAGCACTTTTTAAAGGCAGCCCCACATAGAGTGTATTACAGTAATCCAAACGTGATGTAACCAAGGCATGTACCACCATGGCCAGATTTGACTTTTCCAGGAATGGGTGCAGTTGGTGCACAAGTTTTAGCTGTGCAAAGGCACTCCTGGTCACTCCTGATAGTTGAGCTTCCAGGCTCAGCACCGAATCCAGAAGTACCCCCAAATTTTTGAACCTGGTTTATATATATATATATATATATATATATATATATATATATATATATCACCAATTTATAAATTGTCTGTTTATCTGTTTAATTAAAACTAATAAAGATTATTATAAAAAAATAAATAAAAACACTACATATAAAAGATGATTAAATGTGATGAGTTTGATGTGAAATAAACAAACCCTTTTAAAATTTGTAAGAAAAAAGAAAAAAAAAGAATTACAAGGCAATATTGGATGGAAGCCACTGCATATCTATTCTCCCCCTTTCCCCCTTCTCAAACCGATCCAAAATGTCAAAATAAATAAGTGTAAGAAACAATTTTATGTGAAATTTATTTTCCAAACGTTCCACTGTATCAAAGTCTGCCAAGAACCTGGCTCCTCACCCTCTGACTGTGGGCACTGTTTATGCACAACATGGGGAAAGAAGGAAATGGGAATTGTTGGGGTGCTCAGCTTAGGGCATGATTGCCAAGCACACCATGTAAGAATGACACATGTTCTGGCAGGTTTACACACTCAGGAACAATTAAATGGAATGGGTCAATCTAAGGGGAATCTTCTCTGCTTGGTTCTGCACCCTGGAATCAATAGAGGACTTTGGGACTCTACAGACAGTCCCTAAGGGGTGGTTCTGTGCTGCCCCTGAGAGTGCCAGATCGGTGCTGTGGCCCCAATCTGGCACTTTGCTGCTCCAAAAAGAGTTGGCAAATGCTGCTCCTTTTTGGAGAGGCAAAAAGCAGCCTTGCAGCCACAGCAGCGGCTTTTCTGTGCTCCTTTGGCACAGCATGTCTAAATGTTGTGCCAAGGGAGAACCCTGACTGTCCACAGTCTGTTTGGGTGGCTGGCATAAGGACGACATGAGGGCAGTTGGGACAAGCTGTCATGCAGTCGCCACACACCAACTCCACCCCCAGGCTGGCCCTTTTGGCTGGTCTGTACTGGCCCTTTCTCTATTAGTAAAGGCCCAATTTATGTTCATCTGGTCTTGATAACCTTAGATGTTTCATACCAAGCTATCATGTGCAGAACATCTAAAGTTATCAATTCCCTTTTGCCATAAGAAATTATCTTATTGTACATAGTTATTATATGGAGGAAGTGTGCATTGTTATTTAGGGTATGTTTGCCCTTGTGTAACTGTCATAGCGAGGATTCTGTGTGCTACAGTCCCAAAAAGTAAATTTTCCAAGTGCTGCACAGGCCGTGGCTGACTGTGAGCAAGGGTGGACTTCTCGTAAGAGACTGTATGATTCTGGCCTCAGAGGAAGCATACCAAGGATTTGTTAGGCAGTTACACTCTTCTTTAATCAGGTTAGTTAAGCAGTATGAATTGCTCATCCCTTTAGTTGTCCTTTGCCATTCCTCCTGTCTGGATCACAGGAATTTATCCAGTGATAGTAAGTGTAATATGCCAATAATTCCCCAGGGGTGGGGGCTACTTGTGTTGCATCTAATTCAAGGAAGCTATTTTTACGTTTTTATCTTTCCTGCTTTTATGTGAGCACAAAAGATAAGCACAGACCATGCTGGCTGATATGGAGAGGGCCAGACTCCTGAGCCAAGTTGACCAAGACCACCAACAGCCACCCCCAAGCCCCATCTCTGCCATGGAAAGAGGAAGAAAAGAGAATGGGGGAAATGGCAGGGGTATCTTTATGTGCTTCCACCATTTCCCCTTGAGTCTTTCTTGTTTGGAGGTAGAGATAAGTGCATGTGAAGGTGTGGCTAGGCTGGGTAGATTAATTCCTACTTTTACCTCGGTGTTAGCATTCCTATACTTCTCTGTTAAGCAGAGTCACCTTCCAGACTCTTCTGCCTAATGATGGTGTTCCTCCCTCCCAACAGGCTAAAGCAACCACTACCAAACAGCCAGTCCTTTGAAAAGAATGTCATTAATGGTGCCAGCACAACAGACAAGCTTTCACAAGGTACCCTTGCACAGCTTCTTTTTTGACAAACCTGCATAAACTTTTTAGCATCAGGATAGTACTTTTAGTACTGTGTTGTCAAATTTATGGCATGCATGCCATTTGTGGCTCATGGCCTGGTCCACGAGGGCATGGAAGCCACAACTGGGGGGCTGGTTTGCTCCCATAGAAAATCAGGCCACTGCAAGGAGCTGGGCCATGCGCCAGCCTTCTGGGTGGAAGTCCTGCCCTTTACACTGGGGTTATGGGAACTAACATTTTTTGTTCTGTGCCTTTAAATTGTTTCCAATTTATGGCGACCTTAAGGTCGGTTCCAATCCCCGCTCAGCCATGGAAGGATAACTTTGGGTGAGTAATACTCTCTCAGCTTCAGGGGCAGGCAACCCCTACTGCCCTCCTCACAGCCCCCCATTCCTCCCAAGGAAGGTAGGGAAAGGTTTATGAGCAGGGAGGGACCCACGATTGGCAAGGATTCAGAAGATCTGGCTTTCTCCTCTGTTGCCAGAACCCCATCCTCTTCCCCTGGCCAAACAGCCCTCCCGGCTCCCAGGAAGGTAGTTGAGATGGAAGGGAAACAGAGGGAGGGAGCGAAGAAGGCCCTGGAAATGTAGGCTCTGGGTGGAAGGAGGCCAGATACCCTCATCCTTTCCCCTCCCCTCTCCCCCTTTGGAAGCCCTCATGAACCACTGGAGGGGCTCCAGGGACCCTGCCATCCAGCCCCCCTGGCTTCCCACCTGATTGGCCATGTGAGTGCTCTCTTCCTCCCCAACCCCCAGCTAGAGAGGCTGCCTCCTCCACCTCCTCTTTTTTGGGACCTCAGAGGTGAACAGCCACCAGCTTCAGCAGTAAAAATGCCAGTCCTCGGGGCCATGCAGCCACCCATTCCCCAGTCAGAGGCCTCTTTCTGGTGTGTGTGTGGGGGGGCATTGGAGAAGGAGGAGGGCCCCAGTCATGAGGGTGGCCCAAAAAACCCAAAGAGGCTGCCAAGTTGAGCAGGAGCTTTCCCTGGATCCTGGTGGCAGGGTTTCTCCCAGCACCTCTCAGCTGAGTGGTGCCTTGGCAAGAAGTCTTCAGAGGAGTTTTTGCCATTGCCTTTTCTCCCTGAGGTTGAGAGTGACTTGACAAGGGCCATCCAGGGTTGTGGTTGTTGTGTGCTTTCCAACCCTTGCTGACTTGGGGGTGTCAGTGAAAATTTGTCTCAGACTGTAAAATGTCCCAGATGCATGCAATGTGGAACAAGGTGAAAGGTGCCCTGAGCTCAATATGTACAAAGGTAAGTGTGTACAAAGGTGAAAAACTGACTCAGAGGAAGCTGATGAAACTTCAGTAGGAAGTTGTGTGGTAACAGTTCGAAACTGCACAGTCATTGTGGACAGGTGACAGGAAAATTATGAAACACTGACAGGAGGTTAGGTCAGAATCCTAGCCAGAATTTGGGGCTAAGCAGACGGGCGGCATGGGGCTGCCCCAGGAAGCTGCGGATCGGGGCCGAGGCATCCGCATTCCTTGGCCCTGCGGTGCAGCTTTGCCGCCCCAAGAAGGAGCGCTAGAATAGCACTCCTCCACAAATCGCCAAAGGTGCACCGCGAAAGGCTGCTGGCACACCTTCAGTGCCTCTTCCACTGCAGCATGTGCGGACGCTGCAGAGGAAAGGCATCCTCAGAGCGCCAGCCGTGCGGAGTGCTGGCTGCTCTGATGACGTTTTCAGGAAGGGCTTGGGGTGCCCAGCGTGAGGCTGCCTGTCCCCTTCCTTGCCCTGAAGATGGCGCTTTGCGCCGTCTGCTTAGCCCCTTTGCGTATGTAAGGAAGAATATTCCAATGCATTGTGTTAGGTGGATGTCAAATGGTGATGGAGTATTATTTAGGATGGTGTAAATATTGCTGTATCATGCTTGTAAATATTTGCTGCAACTGAGATTAAAAGCTTCTTCAGAAGAACCTCAACAGTGTGAGTAGATACAGGAGTTTTTGCCTACAACTACTTCCAGAATTTCCAGTGGTGTTTGTTACCTGTCTGTCTGCCTTCTGCATATGGACACAGGGCGACTAGCCCCAGCACCCAATGACACCCAGTGCCACTGAATTTGGGCACCATCACTAGTATTTACCAAACTTTACTCAAGTTTAAAATAAATAGCTGTTGGAAATAATACATCTAGAAGGTGACAGCAAGGGGCAGAATATGTAAAAGGGTCTTGTAACACATTTCAGACTAACTGTGTGGAAGAAATTCTAACATAACCTTGAATAAATGTAGTCAGTGTCCTCAGATAGATGGAGTAAACAGCATCTGAGGAAGTAGATCAAGTCTATAAAAGTTTATGCTACAACTTCTTTCAAACAGTTAGGGGGGAAGCAGACAGGTGGCCCTGGGCAGCCCTGGGAAGCTGCGCCGCGGGGCCGAGGTATCCCCACACCTCAGCCCCATGGCACAGCTTTGCCGCCCCTGAAAGGTGCGCTAAAATAGCGCTCCTTCCACAAGTCGCCGAAGGTGCGCTGCAAAAGGCTGGTGGCGCACCTTCGGTGACTCTTCCGCCGCAGCATTTGCGGACGCTGCAGCGGGAAGGCATTGTCGGAGCACCGGCTGTGCAGAGGGGCTGGCGCTCCGACAATGCCTTCGGGAAGGGGTTGGGGCGCCCACCGTGCAGCTGTCACTCCCCTTCCTTGCCCCCAAAATGGCCCTTTGGGCCATCTGCTTCCCCCCTTTAGTCTCAAAGATGCTACAAGATGCCTTTTCATACTGAAATTCCAGACTAACATGGCTATGTCTCTAAATTCTACCAGCATGGATCACAGTAATTTACCCTTCACCTTGATATTGGATATCCAAAACAGAATATAGGCCATGCAGGTATTTTTAAACCATTATAAAGGAAAGTTTCAAAGGGAAGAAAATCTGCTGTGTCCTAATCTTATTTATTTCATTTCATTTCTATGCTGCCTTTCTCCCAGAAAGGGAACCAAGCAGGCTCACAAGATAAAAATATTTTAAAAGACTCTACAGTAAAAATTTTAAAACAATTAAAATCATCTAGATAAAACAGTATTAAAATTAACACAAAAGCATACAATTTTTTTAAAAAAAAATCTTGATTTTTTTAAAAAAAATCACAATATTTTAATGAATATTCCAAGTGAGAGAGTTAATAAAGAGAATATCCTGAGAGGTATTGATACCCTTAGAACAGGGTTAGGCAACCTAAGGCCTGGGGGATGGATGCGGCCCTCCGAGGCCTTTGGATCAGCCTCAGGCCAGTCCTGCCGCCGCCGCCCCCCACCATGATGATATTGATTATTGTTGTTATTACTTGTTCTTGGGTTTTTCTTGGCAAAATCTCCATAAGGGTTTTGTCATGGCTTTTCTGGGGCTGAAGGAGTGTGCATGCATATTTTTTTAATTTTTTTAATTTTTAAAAAAATTGTTTATTTATTTATTTACTTATTTAGTTATTTTTGGTGCTTCGGCCCCCCAAATTGTCTGAGGGACAGCAACCATCCCCCGGCTCAAAAAGGTTGCCTACCCCTGCCTTAGAGGCTGGGAAAGAAATAGTGGTAAGGGTAGCCAAAGAAGGGCTAAGAGTGTCCTGTGGGGGTAATTGAAAGTGTTCCATGGAAAGGAGTGTTTTAGAGTATTATTATTTGAAACTGTAACCAATTATAACAAGCAAGACCAAGTGAAACACTGTTACTTGTATTGTTAATAAAGTTTTGTTGTTACTTTATGAAACTCTTTGTTACAGTGTGAATGAATATACAAGATAGGTTATACCACAGGGTTTTAGAAGAGAAAGTTGGTGAAGGAGTGGCTCTTTGCATAAAGTGGTAACAGCTGTGGGACAAAAGGGCCCATAGTATGGCAATAAATGAAAGAAAAGAAAAAGTGCCATGACGCATAATATATTGGGTTGAAGCTGGATAGTATGATTCCGCTTCCATCCCATCTATAAACTCAATTCTTTGCAAAGTCTAAAAAAGCCTATACACATATTCTGAAATGTATCAAAAGTAATCTGAACACCCTCTTGATTGTATTAGAAGGTATTTGTTTTCCAACAACTGTGTGTCAAAACTACTTCCCACTAAGCATAAAGTGGGAATATTTCTTTCTTCACAGGGACAGGAAAGCAAGTGCCTCCCAGACAACTAAATGACCATACTTCTAGTAACCATTCTCTCATTTTAAATGTTGTTGTTTCCAATATTTTAAGCAACACTTTAAAAAAAAAAAAAGCAAGAGGAAAACAGCTTTCTAGTTGTCAGTGTCATCCATTTTAGTCTTAGTTCTTGCATCATTCTGTATATTTCACCTTAAGTATAACACTTTTACTGTGTCATTTTAAAATGTTATCTTCATCTCATCTTTTTAGAATCATTTCCAAATAGTAAGCAAATAAAATTCACAGGTGAAGGACAGAGCTAGGGGGGCAACATGGAACTACAATGCTAGAATCCAGATGCTGTTCCCTTGAAGTCTGTTAGTTTTTGTAGAGAGAAGAAATGGATTCAGGAAATTAAAACTCATATCGAGAGCTGCTGCTCTGTGAAGGAATGCTCCCCTTTTCATAGCCAAGACTCTTGTCTTTCTTACCCATTTCTCAGGTAGAACATTATTTCTGGTTAATTTAGAAAAACAAAACTCATTATTTGCTATTTCTTTTTTATCCTGAGATATATATTCTTATGAGTGGTTGCTCCATACTTCAAAAAACAGATTATTTCCATTTTGAAAACAAAAAGAGTCAGTTACATATTGCCATATCAGATAAATTCCATTAGAGAGACAGTTAACAGTGATTTGAATCCTTATGGCTACTTCAGTAAAGATCAAGGTCACAAGGCTAGTTTCCCCCAGGACATAAGAATGTTTGAACAGCAAGATAATAATCAATAGATTGTTTTCAATCTATAGAAACCAGACTCCTCCAAATTTCATTTAATAGAAACCAAATAGATGATTTTGTAAGATAAGTTAATATTTTGTACCAGAAAATAATTGACATTTACAAAATTAAGATTTCATTGGTAGAGGTCAAAATATATTCTGTCTATCAATACACTAATGAAATTTTAGTTATACTCCAAATCAAGAATATCTTGAGAAGGTTGCTATCCTAACCTGCATTATTTTGTCAATGTTGGAAACTGAGACTTTTCCAGTGCAACTAATCACAATACTGCAGAGTCAATAGTGCTGTAACAAAAAAGAGCCAGCATGGATGGATGCATTGTAACAGTAGCATGTGGCATTACATTGCCACATAGAAATAAGCACCAAGGTGACACAGCAAGGATGGCAGGCACAGAACAAATCTTAAAATTATTCAGTCCAATGATACCCTAAAGGCCCTTCATCTGTCACTAGGCACACTGTTACAAGTGCTATGTCTATTATATTCCTAAAGTATTTATAGTGAGAACGCAACTTGCAGGCAGCATGATGGTACAGGCCTAGTGCTCCATGTGAAGCCACAACACTTATAGCTTGTGTAATCATCAGATTATCCAGCTCACCTTTATCTGAGACAGAAATCATTTCCATCTCTGCTACTAAAGTCTTTCTAAACTGGAGATGGCAGGGAATAAATTTGGGACATCTAACCTACAAGGCATATGCTGTACCACTATGCTATGCACCCTCAGCATAGTATGTAATAATAGTTTAGAATTCTTGAAAAAGGAAGCCCAATGAACCTTACTAATGCATTTTGTTATTGTTGTGTACCTTCAAGTCATTTCCAACTTATGGCAACCCTAAAGTGAACCTATCATGGGGTTTTCTTGGCAAGATTTGGTCTCAGGAGATATGCCATTGCCTTCCTCTGGGGATAAAAGAGTGTGATTTGCCCTGAGATCACCCAGTAAGTTTCATGGCCAAGTAAGGAATTGAACCCTAGTCTCCAAAGTTGTAGTCCAACACTCTAGCCTCTACACCACACTGGTTCTCACTAATGCATTAGCAACTGCAAAAAATAGAATTAACTTTGATTTTTCAGCCTTACTGAGTTGAAAACAAGACATTAAAACACACTCATTTTTAAAAAAGGAAGGAGATGTCAGTTATGGAAAAAATTGTGTGTGTAGTTCAAGTGCTCAGTAAAATGTAGTCATTTATACTGTCTTTGAGAATTTTAAACCTGGAATCTCTTTCAAGCCGCCCATCAGCTAAATGTGAATGAGGCTTGAAAAGGCTCACCAGGCTAAGAATCCTGCTCACAAATATTGTGAGGATAGGAAAGAGAAGGATCGGAAAGAGGATAGGAAAAAGATATTTGGAAATATTCCCACATGTGAAGAATAAAGAAAGCTAGACAGCTACTGTGATGACTGCACCTAATATATACAATAAAGTTGCTTGTTGCAGTTTATAAAATATTAATGCCAAATTCTATTAAATATACGTACCTTTATAGAAATGTAGAGTATATATGGAGAAGTACTTAGAGCCAGTGTGCTACAGTGATCTGATAGGATTCGAACCACTGCTCAGCTATGAAACCCACTGGGTGACCTTAGGCAAGTCACACTCTCTCAGCATCACTAGATGGCAAGACTAAAAACCCCTCTGAAGAAACATGATAGGTTTGCCTTAGGATTGCCATAAGTTGGAATCTACTTGAAGTTTCAACAACATTGTAAAATACAACAACAACAAATTGTCTGCAGATACCTATCCCTCTGCAGGTCACAGGTT
Organism: Phrynosoma platyrhinos; assembly: GCA_020142125.1. Classification (NCBI taxonomy): domain Eukaryota; kingdom Metazoa; phylum Chordata; class Lepidosauria; order Squamata; family Phrynosomatidae; genus Phrynosoma; species Phrynosoma platyrhinos. Next base: position 121,845,483 of record JAIPUX010001232.1, read on the forward strand.
AAGACCTTTATAGTCCCATTAAAAACAAAGGGAGAAATTTAAGCATATGCTGGAATCTCCCAAGTGGAACCAATGGAGCTTGAGTATTTCATTTTGGTTGGATTAAGGCCCCATAGTTTTGTAAACCATTGCAGAGCTTCAGCTCAGAAAACAGAAAACATCAGCTTGGGGCAATATGCATGATTAAATTATAATTAATAGAAAATGAATTTGAATTCTTCTTCCATTGTATTTTGACAACACCAAAAGCAGAACAAACTAGACAGAGCCAAAAAGGGGTGGAGGGAGAAAATGTCAAAAGATATTGTTTATGCTAGGATTTATATAAGCCAGTTTTTTGGGGGGCATGGGCTAGTCTGTTAAAGGCTTATAAGGCATTACACAGCCAAACATATATTCAAAATTCCCCAAAATGTTCCTGGCACTGCAATGTTGACATTCTGGTTCATTCATAGCTGATCAAATTTGTAAATACAAGGAAACTTGGATTACTTTTTTATTATTTTGATTGAAAGTTCCAAAAGGAAAGAACATTTGCCTCTATATCTTGCGTCTATAAAAATGGATCTGTCAAACTAATGGTTGGCACTGTTAATTGTAAAGTTTTACATCACCTGTTTGTAGAGGTGAGGAAACGACTGGTTTTTCTCCTCTTTCTCCAATGAAAAATGTGTGCTTTCAAAACTTGTGATATTGACATACTCAGACATTATATGTGTAAACTGAGCCAGAGCAGCTTACTTCACATTCAGTTTGGATCAACACTGAGAGGATTTTGGGTGTGTGTAGCAAGCCAAAGAGCATGTGGAACATCATCAGCAAGGGAAACAGGGTGAGGAAAGTACCTACAGATTATCCTTGTTACACAGAATCAGTCCACCAATGACTAGTTGGGGTTTTGCCAATATTTGACAATGCTATATTTATTAACTCTTAAACTTGTAACTGTCTGAAAAGCGTATCATCATAACTGCCTTATTGAATTTCGTGCATTTTGAAATATAAAATAGTGGTATGAGAAAAACAAATATAAATAAAATGTTTCTTAATGTAAATTATATTAAGGTTGTTAATGAAGAACATTACAAACAGGTTTTGAGCACAGAAATCAATGGCAAAAAAGGAATATAGATTTGATTTAACCACCACTATTATATACAACTTGTGCAAGTATAAAATGGATATTTACACACTGCAAACTATTTTTTTCACTACTGAAATTGAAGCAAGCACTTCATTTTTCAAATTATAGAATCATAGAGTTGGAAGAGACCACAAGGGCCACCCAGTCCAATCCCCTGCCATGCAGGAACTCAAAATCAAACCATCCCTGACAGATGGCCATCCAGCCTCTGTTTAAAGACCTCCAAAGAAGGAGACTCCACCACACTCTGAGGGAGTGTGTCCCACTGTCGAACAGCTCTTACTGTCAGGAAGTTCCTCCTAATGCTGAGGTGGAATCTCTTTTCCCGTAGTTTGCATCCATTGTTCCGAGTCCTATTTTCTGGAGCAGCAGAAAAAAAGCTAGCGCCCTCCTCAATATGACATCTCTTCAAATATTTAAACAGAGCTATCATATCCCCTCTTAGCTGTCTCTTCTCCAGGCTAAACATCCCCAGTTTCCTAAGTCGTTCCAGGTAGGGCATGGTTTCCAGACCCTTCACCATTTTAGTCACCCTCCTCTGGACACACTCCAGTTTTTCAACATCCTTTTTGAACTGTGGTGCCCAGAACTGGACACAGTATTTCAGGTGGGGCCTGACCAAAGCAGAATACAATGGCACTATTATTTCCCTTGATCTAGATACTATACTTCTATTAATGCAGCCTAAAATTGCATTGGCCTTTTTAGCTGTGGCATCACACTGTTGACTCATGTTTGTGATCTACTAGGACTCCTAGATCCCTTTCACACATAGTCTCATTAAGCCAGGTGTCCCCCATCTTATATCTATGCATTTCATATTCTTCTTCCCCCTAAGCGCAGTACCTTACATTTTTCCGTGTTGAAATTCATTTTGTTAGCTTGGGTCCAGCCTTCTAATCTATTAAAGTCATTTTGAATTTCCATCCTGTCTTCTGGGGTATTAGCTATTTCTCCTAATTTGATGCCATCTGCTAATTTGAGAAGCATGCCCCCTATTCCTTCATCCAATTAATTAAATTAATTTAATTAAATTAATATACAAACAAAGAAGTGTCATGTTGTTCACCTTTTTTGTTCCTGCTTTTGGTCATTTGTTGTTGTTTGACTCAGGTCATTTCCTACTTGAACCCTAAGGTAAACTTATCACAGGGTTTTCTTGGCAAGATTTATTCAGAGGAGGTTTGACAATGCCTTCTTCTGAAGCTGAGACCATATAACTTGTCCAAGATCACCCAGTGGGTTTCCATTGGCCAAACGGGAATTTTTACAAGCTATACTTAACTGACAGTTTTACACTTACAAATCAGATTTTATCAGACAAAAGTGACCACACTGATGATCTTATAAGTTACATTCATGAAGTCCGTGCAAATATCAAATAATACAGAACTGGAGGTAATGCTAATATAGTAACTCAGCGGTAATTGCTATAGTTTAAAATAATTAATCTTTCCTGAAGATTTAAGAATTCACTACATAATTCACTTTTAAAAATTAAAGCTGTTTGAAATATCATTTTAAAGAGATTAATAAAAGTTAACATTTAAAGTTGGCATGAGTCATAACCTCAACTGTTATTTATCTTGCAAAACATCCTGATGCTTTCAGTACCTCTAATGCTTTATCTCTTATTTAGAAACAGCAAAGTTCTTGTGATTTTCCACCACCTCCAATGTACTGTGCTTTTGGGAAGAACCCAAAAACAATACATCTCAATCCTATCCAGAATTACTTGGAAGTAAGTCTTTTTGATTTTTTTAACATACCAGAGCGAATAATATGATCTCTAAAATTCAGCTGTTAGCCAAGGATTGTATAAGGTTACTGAAACTTTGTATACATCACATTGTGATACCCCATAATCTAAAGAAGAAAAAGTGGAACTTGAAATGTTTTAAGAACAATAAACCGTCCACTTCCCAATGTAATGTTACATTGCCAAATACAATGGAACATGAAAGCATCTCTTTCTTTGTATTCAATCTTGTTTATGAAAGATAATTCATGTTAATATGGGGTAGGGGGAATACACTGGAATACAGTTGTGAAGGCCTGGATCTCAAAGTCAATTTCAATAGAGGTGAATGCCAAAATATTACATGCTCCTGCCATCCACATACTATGGACCTGAAAAGGTTAGCCAAGTATTGCTGAAACTATCTTAGCAATAAATAAAGAGGAAATAAACTTCAAATAGAGATCTTGGTATTTTAGCCCTTATTTGTGTCTCCCAGGCAAGCTGGCATTAAGGGTCACTTCCCATGTACGGAGAAAACAATTTTTGTGGATAATAATGATAAAACCTTATGGAATGCAGCAACAACCAAAAAAATGTATTCTCAGATGACTGCACTGAGGCCAAGTCAATATTAGTCCCACTTCACCCACGCACAGCATAGTCTAAAAATGCTGTCAGCCTGATAAGAATTTCCTGATTTTACTCTGTTACATCAGATTCTTAAGTCAGAGGGTAAAACAGGCCTTAGTGAATCTGTAGAAGATTTAGGGTTTGGGGTTTGTTAATTTGCTTCTTTTATGTACTCTCTGTTTTAGCATCTTTAAGTATGTAAAAATCGCTTTTAGCAACACTGCAATATATAAAATGCACAATAAAGTGATAGACAGCCTAAACACCCTAAAGGCATCAAATCCCATCTGATCTTGGAAGCTAAGCAGGATCAGCTCTGGTTAGTACTTGGATGACAGACCATTAATGCATACCAAGTGCTGTAGGTTATATTTCTGGGGCAGGAACTAGCAAAACTACCTCTGAGTATTCCTTGTCTAAGAAAACCTATGAAATTCATGTCATCACCCTAACAGGTGACTTGAAAGTAAACACACAGACACAAGGTGATAGTGAACATTGCAGTTCACCTTCATACATAGTTTGTCAAATGGGATTTAGTAAATAAGGGTGTTTTTAGAATGCATGTTATTAATATGCCAGAGATACCAGTACTAGCAAGCTATAACGTGCTCACTTCAGTAAATGAAATAACACTGTTCACCTCAAAATACCATTACTTCTAATCAAAGCAGCAAAAATGAAATGGTAAAAGTAATAAAGAGTTTTGTGGCACCTGGAAAACTACCGGTAATATTGTGTGTTGATTTGTGTACCAAATCTCACTTCATCATATCCATCAAAGGCTTTAATCCACAAAAAGCCTGTGCCACAAACACTTTGTACAATAAAAGTTATACAAGATAAAAATTAAACCACAATTAAACCACAAAAACTCTTCTGTTGTTTCTGTTTTTAACAGGTTGACTCAGCTACCCCTTGACAATTAAGAAAACTGAATTCCTGGTGACACATTTAAGAGAGGAACATAGCAGTTTAAGGAGCAAACACATGTCTATTTTGTTGAGTGTGTTTCTGCATACCATAGTTCAAAATACACAGGGCTAGAAGATTTTGCCAGAATTTACTTCCAGCAACCGTATTAAAAACGAGTATCAAAAATCAGCAAGGTTGACTTCCACATAATGAAACTTGACCATCCAGTTCTAAAAACATTTACTAGGAAGTTCCACTAAAAATCAGAGAAACTCACTTCCAAATACACTTTTCCCCCAGAACCAGGAGTTTAGCAAGAAATAAATAATTTGGGGTGATATTATATCCTGCAAACTAGGGTTAAACAGCTATATTTGGATTTTGAAAGTCACGAATAGTCATGAAAGTCATGAATACAGAACAGTCTATTAACAGCAGTTGTGAAAGTATAAATACAGAAGAGTTTTGTGCTTACTAAAAATAATGCATAGAATTAAAAAACAACAACACGGCACTGCCTTTGCAATAATGGACAAGTATATCCCATATCCCTTCCAAAATCATCAAATGTACAAGATGAACAAAACCCCAACTACCCAGGTAAGGGTTTCTATTGCACCCTGGCCCCAAACCTGTTTCCTGAGTTCCTCTTTGCTGCAGAAAAGGCCAGTGGCTCAGGATGCTTAGGCAATGTCCTCCAGCTCTGTCTGTCCTGCTGAGATCTCAGCCCATCTCCAGTCTCACAGCTTCAAGTGGCTTCCACTTCCACTTGCCAGCCTCTCTGGAGAAGAAGTGAGCTGGTTCTCCACTCTGGCTTGGCAGGCTTTTTTCTAGGAGGAGAGAAACAGGCATCCAAGCAGAGAGGTGTCTCTTGCTTGCTGGACTCCTCAATCTTCCTTAGGATAAGGGGTGCCCCCCCACCTTCCCCCCCAAACCTGGAGGGTTTCAAGAATCAGGAGGCCACAACAGCCAGGCACAGAGTCAGGGAACACCTAAGACTACCTGCAAAGGCAGAAGGGCTGGGCTTTTGAGGGTCCCCACTGAAGAATTTACTGGCCCTATAAGAGATTTTAAAAAGTGGTTTTAGCTTCTAACTACAACTCTGGAGACCAATCTCTACTTGGCCATGGAAACCCACTGAGTGACCCTGGGCACATCACACTCTCTCAGCCTCTCTCAGCCATCAGAAGATGGCCATAGCAAACCTTCTTAGAATAAACTTGCCAGAAGAACCCCATGATAGGTTTGCCTTAGGCTTACCATAAGTTGGAAACTACTTGAAGGTACACAACAACAACAACAACAACAAACTGTCTGCAAATACCTATACCCTCTGCAGGTCACAAACTAAGCTCTTTACAATTAAAACCAATGGGAGAAATTTAAGCATATGCTGGAATCCCACAAACAGAACCAATGGGACTTGAATATTTCACTTTGGTTGGACCAAGGCCCCAGAGTTTTGTAGACCACTGCTGAGTTTCAGCTCAGAAAACCAAAAACATCAGTTTAGGGCAACATGCCCCACACCAAACTACCATTCTCAGAATCCCACAGCATTGAGCCATGGCAGCTAATGTGGGGTCAAAGTGGATTATTTCTCCAGTGCAGACCCAGCCACAGACAACATGGTGTTGGTACTGTTTAGCAGATTTAAAGCAGGGGTGGATGGTTGTTTTTGGTGGCCTCAGGTCCTGAACAGAGAGCTTGGACCCCGTTTTCCCTCTCAGTCCCTTCTCCTTCACCAGACAACCAGCCCTTGGCATGTCAGCCCCGTCCAAGGTTTGCCATGGCTTCACCAATACACAACACACACTGAGACTCCAATTCACTACATCCAGTATACAATGAAACTATTTTGTGCCACACAGTCAAGGCTTCGAGGTGAGTGAATGAAAATTATTATTATTATTATTATTATTATTATTATTATTA
>JAIPUX010001232.1:121856791-121878734 GCA_020142125.1 Phrynosoma platyrhinos
CCTCTTCATCCTGGAGAGAAGTGACCAGTGGGGTGCTACAGGGTTCTGAGCTGGTCCCAGTGCTATTCAACATCTTTATCAATGATTTGGATGAAGGAATAGGGGGCATGCTTCTCAAATTTGCAGATGACACCAAATTAAGAGGAATAGCTAATACCCCAGAGGACAGGATGAAAATTTAAAATGACCTTAATAGATTAGAAAGCTGGGCCAAAGCTAACAAAATGAATTTCAACACGGAGAAATGTAAGGTACTGCATTTAGGGCAAAAAAAAAAAAGCATAGATATAAGATGGGGGATACCTGGTTTAACGAGACTACATGTGAAAAGGATCTAGGTGTCCTATAGTAGACCACAAGTTGAACATGAGTCAACAATGTGATGCAGCAGCTAAAAAGGCCAATGCAATTTTAGGCTGCATCAATAGAAGTATAGTATTTAGATCAAGGGAAGTAATAGTGCCACTGTATTCTGCTTTGGTCAGGCCCCACCTGCAATACTGTGTCCAGTTCTGGACACCACAAATCAAAAATAATGTTAAAAAACTGGAGTGTGTCCAGAGGAGGGCAACTAAAATGGTGAAGGGTCTGGATACCATGCCCTATGAGGAACGACTTTGGTAACTGGGTATGTTTAGCCTGCAGAAGAGATGGTTAAGAGGTGATATGATAGCCCTGTTTAAATATGTAATATGTAATATTTAAAAGGGATGTAATATTGAGGAGGATGCTAGCTTGTTTTCTGCTGCTCCAGAGAATAGGACCCGGAACAACGGATGCCAGCTACAGGAAAAGAGATTCCACCTCAACATTAAGAGGAACTTCCTGACAGTGAGAGGTGTTAGACAATGGAACACATTCCCTTGGAGTGTGGTGGAGTCTGCTTCTTTTGAGGTCTTTAAACAGAGGCTAGATGGCCATCTATCGGGTATGCTTTGATTTTGAGTTCCTGCATAGCAGGGGGTTGGACTGGATAGCCCTTGTGGTCTCTTCCAACTTTATGATTCTCTGATTCTATGATAGCTGCCATCCCCATTCACAGAATTTTGAGCATGATTTTGCTTGCATGGAAGATTAGTGCTATGGTTCTATAGTTGCTGCAGTCTCTTGTGTCTCCTTTTTTGTGGATGGGGATGTATATTGATCGTTTCCAATCTGTTGGCTATCATTTTATTTTTCATATCTGTTGACATATGTTGGTTAGCACTAGAGTTGATTCTGTCAATGTGGATTACAGCAGTTCAATTGGAATATCAACTGTTCCTGGAGTCTTGTTTTTTGCCATTTCCTTTATTTCCTTTATTGTTTAATACGATACATAACATATATCTACCTATTAATGTAACTACATGTGAGCTATTCTAGGAACTTTGTCTGATAGAGATGTGTTCAGCTAATGAATTTCAGGCAAAAACATCTCAAAGAAAGAATAATCAGTAATATCCCTGCTAAAGCCATTCATAGAATTTCATAAAGCATCATCCTGTTTATTTCACTGACTTTGGCAGAATTTAAACTCTGAAGGAAACATCACTTAGATAAGTCTTATTTACATCCATATGTATAGTCTGTTTTCAAAATTTGAAACTTTTGAAACTGAAATTTTGTGCCATCTGTGCAATGCAGCCATGCAGATATTCCAAATGTAGAGCTTTATCTAGTGCAATGCAGGGTTTAAAGATATTTGTTGGTGTTTTGTCAGTGTTAGTGTCACTAATAGCATGGACAGAAATTCAAGAACTTAAACAAACCCTTCTAAGATAGAAAATTATTATGATACCATATTTTCCGGCGTATAAGACGACTGGGCGTATAAGACGACCCCCCAACTTTTGGGAAGCCTTTTGGGGGTTCAAAAGTCGTCTTATACGCCGGAAAATACGGTAAGTAAGATCCAGACTTATTCATAGCTGGAATATGGACTCATTGGAATCAACTAGGCTTGTTAGTGATGAGCAACCGACGTTTATCTCACTGATTTCAGTAGACCTACCCTAGGCATGACTAAGGGCCTTTACAGAGTGCCAGAAATAATGCAGCATGAGTTCACTTTAACTGCCCTGGCTCAATGCTAGGGAATCATGGGAACTGTAGTTTATTGTGGCCCCAGAGCTCTCTGACATAGAAGGCTCAATGTGTCAGAAAAAACTACAGTTCCCATGATTCCCTAGCATTGAACCAGGGCAGTTAAAGTGGACTCAAGCTGCATTATTTATGGCAGTCTGTAAATGCCCTATGTCTAGATTCAACCTAATGTATGCTTCCTTAAAAGTTTTTTTAAATATTTTTCTGATGCATTTCTTTGGTCCTTTCTGATAAGGTTATATAATGCTCCTCAAATCAATTACTTTTTTTCTAATTAAAATTTTATTGAGTTTTTATAATAAAACACATGAAGTCTGTAGAACAATGACAACAACAACAACAACAATTAACTACAAGGGCCAAGGTATGTATCTGATTACTAGTTATTCTGCAGCAGAATCAAAAGATTAGTTCTCAGCAAAAACTAGAGTCTGGCTTGTCAAGGTGTCGAGTGTCTGTCCAAAGATCCATCTGTGAAGTAGGAGGTTGGATCCAGTGGGTGTGATGATTAACATAGTCAATAAAGATCATGCAGTCTCCTTTGAAGAGGAACTGTTAAATTAACTTGGACTTGAAGTTAAGTGATTTGAAGAAAAGAAAAGCACCTCTCCATTTCTACATGCAGCTGTGGTGATGACATTCTGTTCTGTGAAGGAGAATAGCTCAAATGTTATAGAACTATTTTGGTGGATCCTTTATTTATTGCAATCATAAAGTCAGAAATTGAAGTGTTTTCTCTCATATTTTGTTATTCTAGATCATCAGAAATAAAATCTATGTTTCCCAAAAAGCATTGTCTGTTTGCTTTTTCTCTCACACATTTATAATTAGTTTTATTATCAAGATAATATCTGATGCATTCCAGGATTTCAGAAGCAAAGGGTAAGGGACATATTGGTGAGGGTTAGATGGAGGGGAACTTGATCCTTACACATACACCTCATAGACAGCTATCTCTCTCTCTCTCACACACACAAACTACACCCTCCCTTCTCAATCTGTACTCTGGTCCTATTTCCTTAAACTTATGGCTTGTGTTGCTGAGTCCCATTGACTTCACTTCACTTTCTTCCTGCTCATCTCTTGACCTTCCAAGTGTGTGATTTCAGTACTCTGCTCTCCACTGAAATTTCCATATGCAGAACACCTAATATCTCCTAATTGTCAAATCTAAAGATATATAATTTGTTCTCAACCTCTTTGCCATTTTTGATAATACTGATAACTTCCATCATCCTCAACTCCTTTCCATTGTCACCATGACTTTTTGGTAGCTGATTGTCTTCCTATCTATGTCAGTTGTCACTTATTCATTTTTTTTACTGGTGTGGAAATAGTTCTACACTGTACTGAAGCCTCTGAAGCATGTGTACTCAGTCCACTTTACCCTACCTTTGGACAGTATTACAGAGCAACTTACTTAATGTTATCTTTTGGCTTTCCATGTGAACAACGTGCTCAATTGCATTTCTCTACATTTCCCATTCATACATCCAGCATCTCTAACCATGATCTCTCCTTCCATATTTTATTATTGCCACAAGATCTGTTGTGGCCAAGATAGACTTTATTCTGTTTCCTCTCAAGTCATCCTCTCCTAGAATACTTTCACTGTCTAGGGACATTATCATGATTCATCCTATTGATCAGAAGAAACATCTTGGCCTGAGTTTTAATTTCTCCCTTTCGTTTGCTTCCTATATTCAGTTTGTTATCAAATGGTGACTCACTTTTTCCTGTACAAAACAACATGTATTTCAGTGGGTCTTCCCTGAGCCTGGTGATGGGCCTATACAGACTGCCAGAAATACTCCATCTTGAGGCCACTTTAACTGTCCTGGCTCAGTGCTAGGGAATTATGGGAACTTTAGTTTATTGTGGCACCAGAGCTCTCTGACAGAGAAGGCTCAATGTCTCAGAAAAAACTACAATTCCCATGATTCCCTAGCACAGAGCCAGGACAATTAAAGTGGCTTCAAGATGGATTATTTCTGGCAGTCTCTATTAAGTCTGGATCTTACAATTTTACTTTTCTCTTAGAGAAAAGCCAGATTCAGGTCATATTTTATCACAATTGTTGAAACTGTTTCTCTGTGTAGTCTACTCATGGAACACCTTACTTCTCTCTCATCTGTCAAGAATTCTCCATAGTAAAATCAACTCCATCTCACCATTCAAACCATGTGGCATCCCTCTTTAAATTCCTACACTAGCTTCATTATCACGCCTTTATCCAACATAATGATCATTCCCTATTAAAACTATGGCTTGGCATATGTAATTGCATATGTGTAATTCTTTGCTGCACTGGCATATACTCTGTGCTACTGTCTATTGCTAGTAGTCTCTTATTGCAAGTTGGCCATTGCAGCACCCCAAGAAACAACAGGTGACACAAACATCCAGAAATTCAACTTCAAGAATTCAAAAACTAATATTTAAACATAGAAACAATGGACACCAACCTTTAGGGGGTCCCAAGTAGCCTGCCATCTTCCATCTAAGCCCTATGCTTCTCCCAGATCCCACCTCTTCTCACCAAGGAAAAAGTCAAATTAGCTGCTGAGCAGCAGCTTTCCCTTGCCCAGTGTTGAGCAGGTGAAGGAATCAGTACCTTGGAGAGAGCACTGTGAGAAGGCTCCCTGGCATGTTCTCTCACCCTTGGGAGGGGATCTGTTGCTTCAACAGTTGCATAGAAGGGCTAAAGGGTAGACATGTTGACTCTTCAAGAAGCACTACCTTCTCATCTGTGTGCTGTAGTCTGGGGCAATTTCAAGCCCCTGCTCTCCTTCCTTATACTTTTTTTTTTTTTGTCTTTAAACTGAGCTGGACAGCCTTTTCCAACAGCCCTTTGACTAGAGGACTGCCCTCTCTAAAATAAGACATATGACCACTGTAGCTGTCATGGAGACTGGCCCCATAATAAGGAGTGCCAGCAAATGGGTCATGGTAAAGAGGAGTGGAGACTGTTCTGTGAGGGCTTTCTCCGTCACAGAGATATCCTCTGCTCGTTTTGTTTTAATTTGGTTAAGCTGCTGTTTATTTTGTTTTATTGATATTTTTATTTCACTTTTTAAACTTCTTGTTTTATATTTTACTCAGAGAAAGCACATTGTGAATTAAAAATATTTTTTAATTTTATCTATAGATTCAAAGATACATGGATCTGCAAAAGTTCAGTTTTAGGCACATTCTTCTTTCTAGCTATACCAATCCAAATGTATTTGAACAAGGTGAGGAAATAAGTATGACCTGTGTATCTGTTTTCCACAACTCTGCTTAAAATAATATCTATTTTCTTATTTCCATTAGTCTGAAGTACAGATGAGGGAGTACATTAATGGAGAAATCAGAATAGCCCTTGAGTTGCTGGTAAATGGAACCAATGTAGAGAGAGACAGCAACATAAGAGCTTTTGTGCATCATGATAGTAGTCTCTTTCTGTATACACTGTTAAAAGTTTAACTCTAGTCACTGAACAAAGATGAATCCAACAGATTGTTGTTAGAGGGAAGTCACCAAGCATGAAGTTTTAATCAAACTTGTAGGCTTTCTTTATAAAGTATTAAAATTATAATTGCAAATACCAAGGAAGGAAGGAAGGAAGGAAGGAAGGAGAATGGAATAGAAGGGGGAGGAAATATGTGGGACATATACATCTAATTAGGGCCCAAAGTCACCTCTCTGCATCTATTTGCAATTCAAGAAACGTCTCCTCAGAAATGCAAATACCAGCTTCAGAGAGGTGTTTTTTGGTTGTTGCTTTTTGTTTGTTACCAGTAATTAAAAAGAGCCAGTGTGTTATAGTGGTTGGAACATTTGTCTAGGATTCCAGGAGACATGGTTTGTAACCTTGGTCAGACATGGAGACTTACCTCTGGCAAGTCATACTCTCTCATTCTAAGAGAAAGGCAATGGCAAAGCTCCAAAAAGCAATTTCCCACATACATTGTTAAATTTTAATTTTTGTAAGCCAATTTGAATCCCAGCTGTTGACCTTTGTTGGTTAAATTTAATTTAATTTTAAATGCAGTTTAATGGAGTATTTTATATTTCTATACTTCTATTATTTTCCTCCTATCATAAGCCTTTGCAATGTGATAGGATTTAAAATTCAGATCAAAACCGAGGAAAAATGGACCTTTTAAAAAGTGGCAGTGTAGAGTCCTCCTGTTCAAACAACCAATCTGCCATATTGTCTTCCATGATACTTAATTCCTCCTCCCTGTTGTTTTTGCCTGCTCCAAACTCACCTTTTTGACGCCCCTGAAAATGCTCTGTCCTTACTCAGATTTTTAGGGTCTGGGTTAGAAACTTTACTCTGCTATGGCACCTCCCTTAAAATATTTCCTTCTGAAAATCTTACAGTTCCCCTAAACATTTTTAAATATTGCTCTTCTTCCTTAGTCCCCATTTTGGCTACTGTCTTATCAGCACTCACCTCCTAGGAGTTTATCACATGAGGTTGGTAAAGTGCAATTACTGTAAGATAATAGTGTGTTTGGCAGGTACTTATCACATGAAGTTATGTGTCTCCTGTTGCTGCTTTGCATTTCAATCATTGGTGGAGTGCATCTTTTCATTGATGGTCAATTATACTGCTGTAATTGCACTTTACAAGCTTCATGAGATAAACTCCCTAACCCCCCCCCCCATTTATGTATTTAAAGCCTTTATATATCACCACTTGGCCCACTAGGGCCCACAAGATGATGGTGCAGTGGATAAAATAAAATACAGGAATAACAAACTTTTTAAAACGAATTGGAAAACTGACTTCAAGCACTCTTTAAATCTGATTTAAAACCATACAGTTAAAACAGTCACAATAATTTCAGGGACCAAAGGCCATGTGAAACTGCACTGTTTTAACTGATCACTGGAAATTCAAAGGGACAGAGTCAGCCTGACTTCCCCTGTAACAAGGGTTCTATAAAAAATAAAAATAACAGAAGCATGCAGATTCACTGACCTATTGCACCCAAGAATTTGGACAACACTACTAAAATAATTAATCAAATGTACAAAAAATATGGCTGGAAAATGTAGGCCTGAATATATTGTGACATTAGCAGAGTGAAAATTGGACCAGTTTACATCATTCCAAATGCATTACAACCTCTTGGATAAATTCCTGCACCGCCTCTTGTGTAGCCATTTTCATAACATCCTGAACAATTCTTTGTGCTAACTTAGAAAATGGGCAGCTACTAGTACAATGGATCTTGCACTAGTGCAGTGGAATAGGCCATCATCTATGTTAGAATGAATGAGAAAAGTTCCACTTTCTCTGCAACATGTGTTGACCAACCTAAGCAAGAATGTTTATATTTAGAATGGTTCCAGAAAGGTACAAGCTCAGCCTTGGGAGGGAAAAAACTATCATAACTTTATGAAGCCACAGAGATGGTTTCAGCTAATGAATACCATCCATTCCCACAATTGTACATTCATACTACTATATCATTTGCTTTCTCTCCAAGATAAAACCTTTGCAAATGAAATGAACTGAGTCCAGTCTAGAGCTAAATATTTAGTAAATTCCCCAACTTCTGTCACACTTCAGATCTTTTTTTTTAACACTATAATTCTTATCATCCCCGACTATAGCCTATGCTAACTGGGGCTGATGAGAATTCTAGTCCAAAAGATCTTCAGAGTTCCAGGTCGGAGAAAGCTGTTGTCCACTATATGTTATGGAAAAAGATGTAGAATTACATGGGAAGTCTGTATTCATATTGCAGTGGGCTCAGGAAGAAATGCTGAGAGGCACGGTTCAGGAGGAAGGGGAAAAGGTTGTCATCATTTTCCCTCTTCCTTGAGCATCTTATCTTACGTGACTGCATTCTGTCTAATGAAGGGTTGGAAAAAGTACAGGATGTGGTGGCATACAGTCCCCAACAAATTGTTGTTGTCACACAGTCCTCCCTCTGAGTCACCCAAAGCCCTCACCTCTCAATTAAAAAAAAGGGGGGGGGGTTACCCTTTAAGTGACCTCTTAATACCATCTCAAGTGGATTGATGACAATGAAAACTCCTCAATCCCCTAATATCCAATTTTTGCAAAAATGTTAAACAAACAAACAAACAAACACAATCCCCTCCTCCAATACAAAATTCTTGAAGTGTAAACTAGAAGCGACTGTACAGTAATTTGGAGGCATAAAGGCAAAAACTGGGCCCTAATTCTATCACAGCTGCCTACCCCAGGTCTAATGGTAGGGCCAGGCTGCCTTTGGCCATGAGGAATTTTTAAAAATTGGATTGCAGGGGTCAAGATTAGGCTTCCCAGATCTCAAGACTTGGACTTTTCATTCCAGTTCTCAGGGTAAGGGGAAGGAATCTCAGGCAAGAGCACTTCCTTGAAAAGTGTTTGTGTGTGAGTGTTTTTTTCTTCATTACTTAGTCTTTGGGTTTTGTTTGTTTTAAAAATGAATAGCTTATTATGTACAAATGTGATTGATGGTTAATATCTTGTGCTTTATAACCTCACAAAGGGCTAACCCTTTGAACATCACCCATGTAACATCACCAAGGCCTGTCAACCTGTGATGACACAGGAGGGCATCCTGAGATACCAAGTACTGACCCTGAGAATTCAGGGCCAGCATTTGTCCTGTTTGGCAATACTAAATGGATCAGAATGGCAAAGATGGATACAAGTCTACAGAATCAACTAAATGTACCAAATATCAAATAACGGCCAAATAAAAATATATTGTGGTTATTAAGGCTGACTTTATGGAGCCAGAGCAGAAGGCATGATAGAATGATGAGAAGTCTACAGTAATCTGACTGTTATGAAAACAGGGCATTTTTGTCTCTCCCATATAAAAACTGTGCCAACTAATTCAAGTTGATCTGTCTAATAAAGCATTATCACCACAGACTTTTCCTACTTCTCCATCTACCCCTAGGGAATCTAAAATGGCATCTGATGCTGTGCTTCAGTTCTTCTATTACTCTGCCACAAAGGAAAACACAAGCAGAACAAAAGTCCCAAATGCTTGGGGGGGTGGGGGGGTGGGGGGAGATGGGAGCTGTACAAGCAGAAACACACACACACACATATGAATGCATTAGTAGCCATACAAATGACCTATATACAGAATTGGCACAAGAAAGATGCATTAGGAATGGAGAGGACTGCTAGATCCAGCTCTCCAGATAAGAGCATGCAGTGGGTGAAGAAAACACTTTATGACAAAAGTGGGCATTTCATGCTTTTATTGTGTGTTCTTTCTTATATAGCAAAATAAGAGAAAACAAACCAAAACAGTTATAAAGAAGGAAACTGGAGAGGTCAATTGAACTGTTCCATATATTCACATGTTTCATCTGAGATCTATAAAAGCCTAAAAAGGCATGGAATACGGTGGAGATGTGAGAGAGGTTCTTTTTGGTTCCTGACTGCCTTCCTGCTGTGGGACAACCTTCCAAAGGAGGCTAGACTGGCCCATGCCCTGTTGTCCTTCTACTACAGGAGTGGGCCATTGCAGTGGGTCCAAGGGCTAATGTTCTATCTCAGAATAGTTTGGGGACCACAGATACAGCCAAATCACTAAAACAAAAAATAACACAGACCAGAAACTTTGAAGAAATACTTACAGTTTTGAATGGGTTCTGACTCATGGCAACCCTGTGGATGAGACATCTCCAAGAATCCCTATCTTCCACTGCCTTGCCCAGATCCTGCAAGCCCTTACCCATAACCCCCCTCACTGAATCTGTCCATCTGGTCTGTGGTCTTCTTCTCTTTCTTCTACCCTCTACCTTTCCTAGTGTTATTGTTTTTTCTAGTGATCCATGCCTTCTCATTATGTGGCCAAAGTACAATAGTCTCAGCTTGGTCATTTTTGCTTCCAATAAGAGCCCTGGTCTGATCTGTTCAAGAACCCATTTGTTTGTCTTATTGGCTGCCCATGGTATCCTAAGTACTCTTCTCCAGCACCACATTTCAAATGAGCTGATTTTCTTTCTGTCTGCTTCCTTCACTGTCCAGCTCTCACATTTGTACATGGTAATTGGGAATACAATGGCCTGGACAATTCTTGTATGTCTTTGCTCTTCAGTATCTTTTCCAGTTCTTTCATAGCTGCCCTTCCCATTCCTAGCCTTCTTCTTATTTCTTGACTGCAATCTCCATTCTCATCAATGTTTGATCCTAGATATGGGAATTCTTTAACTATTTCAATTTCCTTGTTGTCTAGATTGAATTTGTGTATTTCTTCTGTGCTCATGATTTTTGTTTTCTTTATGTTCATGTCAGACCTGCCTTTGCACTTTCATCTTTTACCTTTCTTATTAACTGTTCCAACTCCTAAACATCTTCTGCTAATATTATGGTGTCGTCCACATATCTTAGGTTGTTAATGTTGCTTCCTCCTATCTTAACTCCTTCTTTTTCTGATTCTAATTCTGCTTTTCTTATGATGTTTTCAGCATAGAAGTTAAACAAGTAGGGTGATAGGATGCAGCCTTGCCTGACCATTTTTGAGTACCCCTTTTTAAAAAACTTTATAGAGTGCAGAGACACCTTACATCTAATCTACAAGGTGAATTGTCAGTCCTGGAGGCCTTGCAAACTATGTGCAGTCCTCAGCCTGTTCAACAGTGGAATGGACTGCCTCAGAGGATGGTAAATTTTCCTTTGATGGCAGTCTTTAAAAACAGAGGTTGGATGGACATCTTTCAGGAGCACTTTAGTTGCATGGCAGAGAATCAGACCAAATGGCCTTTGAGGTACCTTCCTTATCCATAATTCTATGGTTTCTATGGCTGCACTTTGTCCACTCTATGCCATTGTCAGGCAAAAATCTTTTAATTCAGAGGGCTTTTCATAGAATCATAGAATCAACCACAAGGGCCATCCAGTCCAACCCCCTGCCATACAGGAACTCAAAATCAAATTTTGTCAGTTGACTGGCTTCAGAGGAAGGGGCTTTTTGAGTGGGCAGCTGATATATTTTCTTCATTGGTGTACTTTTAACATGCTTTTAATTGATGTTTTGGTATTATAATTGACTGATAACTTTTAATATTTTTTATTTATATTTGTTTTCATCTTGTTGCAACTAAGACCCAGTCTTTAAATAATAGATAGGGATGGCTGGACCATTAGAAAGTCTGAGGCAATTGCTTTTGGTAGCAGAAGCTAGAGGGGAAGCAGCAATATCAAGTTCCCAAACCTTCCTCTGAAGGCCTGAAGGGGAAACTAACATGGCTTTGCATGGGGTAACCCATGAAAATGCTTCTGCATTGCCTGACACTGTGGAGGTTTATTTCTTTGGAGGCCAGGGGACTGAGGAATGGGTTATGTAGCAAGGACTGTTTTTTCCCTACTCTTGGAGATAAAGCTGTGTGTGCTACCCAACCTGCCCTGCACTCCCTAAACTAGCTTGCTGCCTTCATGATGATGGAAGATGCCCTTCCATAAGCAATGCTAAAGAACAATTCAACTGATCACCCATCTGGAATGGATAGAGGCTCCATCTTTTCCTTCAATTTAGGCAACAAAATGACCTGGGGTAGCCCTGGACCATCACATTTTGGCAGCTATGCCAACTCTTAGTTAGGGAAGACCCTGGATTTAAAAGTGAGGAATGTCTTTCAGCACTTGGTTGACAGAGATGTTTTTGGAGATTGTATTCCAATGGTAGTGGGGAGTGGAACAAAAGAAAATTGGTGGGACTGAAATTGTCATCAACATGGTTCCAGCTTACAGCATCCCATGAAAGAGAGACCTCCAAGAGACCCTGCTATTAACAGCCATCAGGTTTTACAACCTCAGGGTTATAGCTTTGGTGATTGTGTCAATCCATCTATAATGCAGTCTTTCCCTTTTCTTAGCACCTTCAACTTTGCACAGCATTATGGTCTTTTCCAAGAAGTCATGTCATGAGTTTACCCTGAGTTTGCAATACCTCAGCAGGGCTGTACAAAGCTGACCTGAGAGCACATAACATGTCATCTCATGATATGTCCAAAATGTGAAAGTTTCAGTTTAGTCATTTTCCCACATTCTAAAAAAAAAAAAAAAAAAAAAAAAGAACTGATCTTTCTAAAGTGAAGTCGTAGGCTTTCATGGCCGGCATCCATAGGTTTTTTGTGGGTTTTTTCGGGCTGTGTGGCCATGTTCTAGAAGAGTTTCTTTCTGACGTTTCGCCAGCATCTATGGCTAGCATCTTCAGAGAAAGTTCTCTGAAGATGCTAGCCATAGATGCTGGCGAAACATCAGAAAGAAACTCTTCTAGAACATGGCCACACAGCCCGAAAAAACCCACAAAAAACCTATGATCTTTCTAAAGTTTTGTTGTTGACACTATGCTGAAATAGCTTGGGACCAAAAATACTAAGCTACTTTTGCTTACTCCTAAACTTTAGGGACTTCAGTTCAGGTTTTTGAAATGAAGAAAAAGACCCATACAAAACATGGTTAATTATATATATACACATATATATATAAAAACTCTTTGTAAAGTGTGGACACCTGGGTAAAAGAGTGTGGCAATCTGCAGAACTCCAGAGGGCTAGATTCAGACCTGAAGAGAGTTGGTGTTGGCCCCAGGACCTATCACAGAGAATTCATATTCTTCAAGTTCAAAGGATGATCTCATGAGTGTTTGGTGAGGTAACATTATAGCAAGATAAGAGAGAGACCTTTATCATAGGCTTCCAAAGCTTATAATATACCCAGAAAACCCAGCTGGAAATCTGTGCATATATGTAGGATTATTCAACAAAATATCACAAGGTTTTATGAGTGGGTACCAAAATGTTCTTGGCTCAACCAAGAAGTGGATGACTTAGAGCCATGAAACTTACATGCTATTCCACATATTCACCCCAGACTTTGACACACTTAGCACCTAATTTCTCAAGTGTCTTGATCCTTCCAAAAAAATTTCTGATGTCTGATCACTGAAATACTGCTCTGCTGCTACTATCACCGCTGAATCATTCCAAAAATGTCTTCCTTTAAAACTCTTTTTAAAGTTTGAAAACAGGAAATAAAGCAGCTAAGCAGCTTCATTTATATACCGCTTCATACCACACTATGGGGTATCTAAGCAGTTTACAACTGTGAGCTGATTGCCCCCCAACAGCTGGGTACTCATTTTAGCAACCTCAGAAGGATGCAGGCCTGAGTTGAGCCTCAGCCCTGGCTGGTATTGAACTTGCAATCTTGTGGTTTTATGAGTGAGTCGCTGCAGTACAGGCATTTAACCACTGCGCCACCAGGACTGATTCAGGATGATGGAGGCTGCCAGAAATAGTCAAATGGAGCAAGATCTGGTGACTAAGGTGAATACCATATGCACTCACACCCCAGATTCTTCAAAACATCCATCATCTTGCCAATTCTCTGAGCAGCTACATTGTCCTGTGAAAAGAGAATACCTTTCTGCAGCTTCCATCACCATTTTCCCATCAATGCCTCCTTTAATCAGGACAGCAACTAAGAGTGGTACTGCATTTTGCATGAACTGTTTGGCCCTTCTAAAAATATCCATCAAAATACCTTCTTTATCCCAAAAACTGCGACCATAACCTTTCCTTCTGACCTTTGAGTCTTGAATTTCTTCAGCCATGGAAAACTCATATGCCACCACTACAAAGACTGTTGTTTGGTCTCAAGTTTATAGTGATGTAACCATGTTTCATCAACAATGGTGAGCTGTTCCAAAAAATATCACTAGATAGCTCAAAATGCAAAATCAATTTGGAGGTATCCACTCAGAGGGGTTGCAGACTGCCAGAAATAGTGCAAATTGAGTACACTTTTTGGGTTAGCGTTAGTGCTAGGGAATCATGAGAATTGTTTTTTTTCTGAGACATTGAGCCTTCTCTGTCATAGAGCTCTGGTGCCACAATAAAATACAGTTCCCATGATTCCCTAACCCTAAATTGGACTCAATTTGCACTATTTCTGGCAGCCTGCAACCCCTCTCAGTTTTGTTTCAAACATGGATTCAAACATTTCTCCACTCACTTGGCTGACAGCTTCTGCATAGCCAACTGCTCATGAAATATAAACCTAGCATATTCCCAGAATATCTCTAGTACAGGGGTAGGCAACCTTTTTGAGCCGGGGGCCGGGTTGCTGTCCCTCAGACAATTGACGGGCCGAAGCACCAAAAATAAATAAATAAATAAATTAAAATTAAAATTAAAATTAAAATTAAAAAAGAATTAAAATTTTTTAAAAAATGCATGCACACTCTCTCAGCCCCAGAAAAGCCATGGCAAAACTCCTGTGAAGATTTTGCCAAGAAAACCCCAAGAACAAGTAATAACAACAGTAATCAATATCATCATGGGGGGGCGGCGGCGGTGGGGGGGCGGCGGCGGCAGGACCGGTTTGGGGCCGGTCCAAAGGCCTTGCTGGGCCGCATCCGGCCCCCGGGCCTTAGGTTGCCTGCCCCTGCTCTAGTATCTCAGCAATTGTTTTAGCTGTGATTTTCTGATCTGCTAAAATCAGGTTATGAACACATTAAAAAAAATCAGTAGTTGACACTGTTGAAGGCTTCCTAGAACGTGCTCCATCTTTGGTCTCAAAATCTTCATGCTGAAAGTTGGCACACCATTTCTTCACAGCTGAGTATGATGGGTACTTAGCACTCAATGTTTGCATCATCATTCATAGATTTCTTTTAGTGTTTTCTTCTGTAGGAATAGGAACTTGATAATAGCCTGGAGTTCAGCACTTGAAAATTCCACACTTTTTGTTGACTTGGTTCTATCAATGCTCTGAAAAAATTCAAAACTAGAGCAATGATCCTGCAAATTACACTACAAAAGAACACTCTTTCAAGCCACAGTGACAAAATTATCCTCACATTTTGGGAAGTGGGTCAGGCCAATAACATTTTAGCACCCCCTTGTACATACTGGCATTAGAGTTTAAAAATTAAAAACACTGAATGAGATTTGGGGGAAAACATTTTAGGCTGATATATCCATTGCAGCCTAAAAACTAATTCCACTGACATGAATGCATTTTTACCCACAAATAAATCTAACACAAAGGTCAGGTATAGGCACTTACCATCACCATGGTGCCTGTGCACTGACGCATAATGTTATGAAACAAGACTAGCTCTCAAAGTGGTTTACAGAAGGTTATCAAGCATAATAAATATTCTGTTCTAGGGGTCTTCTATGAAGCAAGCTGTAAAGATATTGGTTTCCTTCCTAGTTAGTAGGTGGGAAAGGAAGGGTGAAGTACAACCAGTACAGATTTCAGGGGCACATATATCAGATTGTATAGTACTCAACAATAAGTCAATTTACTTATATGGCCATTAATTTATTTTGCAACTTTACTGCTCCTTGCTTGGTTAAAGAATGCTATTCAGAAGGGAAATTTTATTTCCAGCATCCATTTATAGTAATCTATGGGAATACATGTTTGTACAGGAAGGAAAAAAATCCACTATCCATAGTTCATTGAAAATAAAATAATAACATTGCATAGAGCTGAAATGCTTGCAGAATTATGTTTGATGCTAGTTCATTTGCTTCCTTCAAATTTTCTCTCCAAATCCATCTTTCCATGAAGCCTCTGGCACAAAACCCTAGTTCCCATTCTCAGCTGAGAAGCTTATTGCATTGTTAAATAATTCGCCTTACCTAATCCACCTTAAAAATAAATGCAAGCAGCATCTGGAACCTATCACAAGGGGTTTGCCACTGAAATCACCACCCAGGTTCTCAGGACCCTCCCCACTCCTGGAGCTGCTTCAGCAGCCATTTTCTCAAGCCAGAAAACTCCTGGCTTTGATAAGAGCCACACTGAAGTGGCTCTAGGAGTAGGGAGGGCTCCGGGCTGCATTTGGGCAGCAATTTCAGCAGCAAAACCCTTGCGATAGGGTCCGGGCACTGCCCAAATTTAATTTTAAGCCAGATCAAGTAAGACAAGTTATTTAACAATGTGATAAGCTTCTAAAAGTTAGCCTGCAGCCAAGCCTCTCTCTATAAAACTGAAACAATCACATATTCTTCTGTTGCTTCATCCCTCACTTCCATTCATTCTCTGTCTTCTTTCATTTCTTCTGTCTTGAATTTTAGGTTGTTGAGTTCTTCGGGGCCCAAATTTATTTTTTTGATTGATTTTTTATTTTTTTATTATTTTTTATTTTTTTATTTGTATTGTTGTTTTTCATGCTCTTCAGCTGAGAAGGTACCCAGGAAAGCTTACAGGCCAGTAACAAGCAAGACAGTACATCTCTTGCTTGCAGGTTAAAATATATGAAACAAAAGAAAAGGGATGGGAGGGGGGAGGTAAGTAAGGAAAATAGGCGCTAGTCCTTAAAGTTATATGGTAGTTCTTGTAACAGCAACAGCTGAAATGGAAACAGTTCAGGTAGCCAGATGGCATGACTGTTGGATGGGAAAGAAGAGCCTAAGGTAGCTGATCTCTCAACCAAACCAAGCCTAGTTTCTAAATTTCTCCAGCTTCATTGTCACTCTTAATCTGTGTACCAGCCTCTGAAATATTTTGCAAAAGTTTGTTCCTCCACCTCAGCTGTGGTAGTTACATGCTCTTTTTTCTGCTGAGTTGCCATATCTATCTTTTCAAGGAAGAAGCTCAATTAAACTTCATCCTTCTTGAGCAGTTATACAATTCTCTCTGCCTCAGAACAAAGAAAATTCATATGTACTTGCACAATAGGATTCTACCCAAAGCTCAGCCTGCTTAGCACTAGAGGCAGAATGGGACTGATTTACTTTCTGCCTAATCTGTGGCAATTCTTTGAATTTGCAACCCTTAAAATTGTAAAATTGCCATCTGTAGAGGCCCATACAGTACTTCCTGTTGCAAAGGGACTTTGTAACACCAAAAGAGGGTGTAGCATAAGCTTGCACAGACTTGGGGCCTTTGCAGACTGCCAGAAATAGTGCAAATTGAGTCTACTTTAAGGCTTAGGGTTAGTGCTAGGGAATCATGGAAATTGGTTTTTTTCTGAGACATTGAGCCTTCTCTGTCAGAGAGCTCTGGTGCCACAATAAAATACAATTCCCATGATTCCCTAACCCTAACCCTAAAAGTGGACTCAATTTGCACTATTTCTGGCAGTCTGTAACCTCCCTTGGTCTACTTCATCATATGCACCTAGAGAAGTAGACTCAGGGCCTTTGCAGACTGCTAGAAATAGTGCAAATTGAGTCCACTTTAAGTGTTAGGGTTAGAGTTAGGGAATCATGGGAACTGTATTTTATTGTGGCACCAGAGCTCTCTGACAGAGAAGGCTCAATGCCTCAGAAAAACAACAATTCCCATGATTCCCTAGCACTAACCCTAACCCTTAAAGTGGACTCAATTTGTACTATTTCTGGCAGTCTGCAAAGGCTCTCAGTCTACAAAAATTTATGCTACAACTTCTTTCACACAGTTCATGTCAAAGGTGCTATAAGATCCCTTTGCCCAATGATATTCCATACTGTCATGGCTATGTCTTGGAATAATTTCTTCTTCCATTTTAATTCTAGGAATTGTAGTTTTGTGTTGTCAGAGAGGTCTGGAGCCACAGCAAACTACGGTTTCCAGGATTCCATAAAACTGAGTAATGGCACTTAAAATGGTCTTAACCTGGATTATTTCAGCAGTGCAGATGCAGCCCAAGTATGCAATACTCTTGCTGCTAAACATATCAGGTTTTATCCCTCAGATCAGGTTACTGGATGGAGCTACTATGTTCAGAGACAAGATGGATATGACATCATGTGAACCATAACTTGATCTTTTCTGGGGGAGTTTTAAAATATAAAAGCAGCTGTAGATCAGGAAATTTACAATTAGACCATGATGTTGGGTGAATGGAGTTAAACTGTTCTACACATATGATTTTTCCAGTTCAAATTTCTCTCCATAATAATAATTTGCCCAACTAGAGAAAAAAAGGTAACACCCATATGCTACATTTTCATTTCTCCTCCACAGAACTGGTAGCAGCTTTTAGGAAGGAAAGGAAAGTGTTAACTTCTTCCCTAGCTCTGTGGACATTACCTTATTCAAGGGTTGCTGCTATGCTTTTACCTGAGTTCTGATCACAAATTTACCAATTTAATTTCTGGTTTTATCTCATTATTTGTACAGAATGAGAATTCCTCTTCTACCTCCAACATGTGAGGCCCCTGAAAGGCATCAGTGATATATTGTTCATTGTTAATTAAAGAGACTGCCAAAAATATTGTAATTGCATTCAGTTGCCAAAGGCTTTCTAGTACCTTGATATTTCTTCTAGAAAAGATGCTTCGAGTGCCTTAATATAGGGATGACACTGTTGAGTTATTACATTGCTCAAAGAATTTATAGCTGAGCATATGCTTGAAAAATGTTCAGATTTACATTTGATAACTTCATAATTTGCATGAATAATTCCAAAGTTATAGAAAAATACAAACATATGGGATGCTTGTATTGTATGAAGTTGAATAATTACAACATGATTCTGGATCTAGCATTCCAATAGGGAACCCTGTTGCTAGCTTGTAATGGAAATGAGCTGGATGTCACCACATGAAGTAAGCGAACAGCGGTGGTACTTAAATGCTGTTACGAGAAAATCTATCAAGAGTGTCATCACTGTATAGTCAATTTCAAACTCCAAGTCTCCACATATGGGGGGTGGCTGTCTTTCATTTTAAAAATCATTATTGTTTTAAAGTTTTGCTTTTGTGTGGATTGTCTTTCTAGACCAGAATTCCAACTAAAAACTGGAGTGAACTGTAGAGAGAAAGAATGAGAGGGATCAATTATTAGAAGATGAATCTTACAAAGCAATGGAACTGGATATGGCCAAATAAGCAAGCTAGTTTTGGAAAAGCTTCCATGGAAGCAATCACTTCTCATATAACATGTATTTCTGCACTTAACAAAGTATTAAAGGTACAGAAACCGTCTTATCCTTTAGTCCATGTGATATTCTAGTTTGTATTAATGAAATGAGAAGCATGACAGAACATGGTGGTATACAGGACGATGGCATATATGATTCAAACAGGGTGACTGTTTTGAAGGTAATGGCCCCCCTGAAAATTCCACTGGCAATGCTTAGCACTACCCTGAATGCAGTGGGCTTGTGTCAGAGCAGAGGTAATTCACAACAGATAACTGAGACAGGCTTTATCATTCAATATGTTGTTCATTGCAATACTGTGAAAATTGTAAAGATACCATCATGAAAACCAAATGTTCCTCCTTTTTCTTTTGCTTCAAGTTCATGTATAGTTAATAGCTAACATTTTTGTAATGCTGCAACCCTCCCTATGTGTAATCATATTCTATAAATTTCATCTTTGTTCACATTTTACAGCATGCGAGAAAAGGATTTGTTTAATAAGCATGCAGTGTAGGGGGACAATCCTTTGTGACTAAGGCCTCATTTCCACGTACAAATAATTTGGTTTGCGATTGGAATTGATGGTTTAGTTTGACAGTGGAGCATCATCCACACTACATTTGCACCAATCAAATTTTCCTGTTGCAAATTAACCACTTCTCATTCAATTTACCAATGAACCAATTTAAAATGGATCCTATTCTGTGGCTTCTTTTTTCCCCTGTCAGTCATAGCAATCGCATCAATGTTTCCACCCACATTTGGTGACGTGCTCTGTTGCATCCGTTGTAACAACCCCTCCCCCCCCAAAAAAAAACACCAGCTGGCAAATTTAAAGGACATTTAAAAGGGCACGTAAACTCAAAGTACCACAAGATGGGGGAAAGTTCCCCCAAAGTTACAAAAAATAATGGAGGAGAAGCTGCAACGAGGGAGACCAGAGTAGTAATGGAGCCTACAGCAGCATGAGCAGCCCAAAAGTGGTGCTTTACCCAGGGAGGGGGAGGTTCAAGAGGTGGGCATACACAGGCAAGGTTTTTAAATTTCAACTTGACCACCCTTAAAATAATTCTCTCTGATGATCGATGATTGCATCACAGGGTACCGATTCTGATCTGGATCCTGTTCACGCTAGCACTGAATCGATTTATTGCAAAGAACATGGGGAATTTTGCAGATCTGGAAGACGTGCTTTAAATGGGTCTAGTGCCAGGTGGCCCTTGGCAAATTATTATTCAATTATTTGATGATTATCTCACCAAAAAGTAGCCCTGTGGATCAAAATATCAAGCAAGAAAATGTTTTCAAACCTTGGAGACTAGGAAAGGAGGATAGAAAGAGAAAGAGGTGTGAAATCCCACCATATCAACAAGGCTGTTTCATTTCATTTACCAAAGACATTTTTTTACTGCTTTTCTTTCTTTTTCTTTTCTTTGTAGGAAAAAAAAACCCACCCACCCACAGGTTTTCCATAAAAGAAGGAAAAATAATGATAAATAGTAATATCCTGAACCTTGAGCCAATGAAGATTTTTTTTTAACTCAGGAGACATATGTATGTACTTTGGTATCTGCAGAGGTTTGTGGATACCAAAATCCATGGATGCTTGAATCCCATTAAATATAGTAGCATAGTGAAATGGTGTCCTGTATATAAAATGTCAAAACCAAGGTTTGCTTTTGGACTTCATATTATCTTTGAATATTTACAAGTTGTGGATGCTTGAATCTGTGGATAAAAAAAAAATCCATGGATACAGAGAGCTTACTGTATGTTGTGGGGGGCTTGTTGTCACATTTTGCATTAGCTTCCATTTCCAAACAAAACCCAACGATAACAACTTCACCCTCCCAGAGCACATTATAGTAGTCTGGTCTTGAAGTCAGCAGTAGTCTCAGAGGTTGTAGTCTCCATGGAAAGAAGTACATCTCTCTTGCACACACACACACACCAGCTTGCATGCCTTTTGCCACTAAGGTTGCCAGATGGAAAAAGTAGCAGACATGCAAATGGATAATGCACTGGTGAAAGTAGCTACAAGATTAGTTTTTGTGGTACAAAGGTAAATTGCATCAGGATAAAGACCTTGGTAGGATATTGGTAGATAGTTGCAAGGTGTGGAACAGAGGAGGGCAACAGACTGGGAAATAGAGTCCTAAGGACCAAGCAAAACACAAATAATTCAATGATGAGAAGGTGTTTGAGAAGATGAAAAGATAAAAAAGAATGTTTCTGAATGATGAGGCTCCCTCTAAGCTTCTCTCCTTAGAGCTCTCTTGGGCACATCCTTCCAAATCTGGTATCCAGGAAATGGCTCAAATAATTCCTGGGCAATATCTCTATATTTCCTTGTAATTCAAATGAAAAGAAGAACCCTACAGCCATTCTGCTATCTTGCAATTTCTACCTTCCTGGTCCTCCTCATCAGAGTTAGTGACATCTTGGCTCCCCCCACTCTGTAGAACTTTAACTGAGGCCAACAATTGGTTCTCATGTACTCCCAAGACCAGGGAGCTGGAACCAGGTAAGGCAGTGCTTCTGGTGAGCCCTAATCTTCTACACCTAGATAGATAGATAGACAAACAGACAGACACACACACGCACATGCACACTGTAGCAAATCTACCTATGTTATGAATGGCCACTGCTATCATACCAACCAGAGCTGATAGTTGGTGCCCTTTGCCGCCGATGCCCCTTGGGCCTCTAAAAACCGAGACAAAGCCTAGAAAGCCTAACACTAAGATTACAGGGGTAGTGGAGCCTACAGATTCAACATACAGACATGGGGATCACCTATCTGCAGAGACATTATTTTTCCAGGATTCAATCTCAGCTGATTGGTCCACATTCAGTGCATCACTATATCCAGGCACTTATCATTTTCTTCACAGTTAAGCCTAATCCAGTTGTAACAGACTGTAGCCAATATTTCTTAGGGGATATTTTAATTAGCTCAATTACCATATTTTCCTTTGTATTAGACGACTTTCTAAGCAGGAAAAGCTGGAGCT
>JAIPUX010001232.1:121894256-121913193 GCA_020142125.1 Phrynosoma platyrhinos
TACACAGTTTACATGGGAATAGCAGACAATATCCTGGATTGCATATCCCCCCCATCCTGAAGCCATGCCATTAACAACAGAACAATACCTATTCAACACAGAACAATACACAGTTTACATGGGAACCACTCCTTCTTACCCAGGGTCTCACAGTATATATAGACCCACTCCCTTCCATTCCAGTATTCTCTGAAGATGCCAGCCACAGATGCTGGCGAAACGTCAGAAAGAAACTCTTCTAGAACATGGCCACACAGCCCAAAAAACCCACAAAAAACTATAAAATAAATCAGTTTGAGTTCCTCATAAACTTACTGTAAGCTAGTAGTTATTTTCAGAAGACTAGAATGCAACAACTTCAGCAACAAGCTGAGAAGTAGTTCTTTTTTCCTTTTCTTTTTTTAGGAAAGCTCAACTTCTCTAAACTGGCATTCATAATTTATTACAATGAATACACATTTTTATTAATTTAAAGAACTCAATTTCAAGAATTGTCTGTGTATCAAAAAGTATTGTTTACTACACTGTTGCTGGAGCTACTGGACAAATTGGGTTTTTTTTTCTTTTGGTTGTAATAATCTTTTCCCAAAAAGATCTAAACCAAAAACAACAACAAACATTTTTTTTAAGCAGAGTTGACCATCTTGTGACCTTCCATATGTTGTTGCTCTGCATCTCCCATAATCTCTCACCAGTAGCTAAGCTGGCTAAGGCTGATGGAAACTGCAGTCCAACAACACCTGTACAGCCATACACAGCCCATCCCTTCTTTAAATGTATGCACCAGCCATGCAGGGTCATTAAAGTGAAAGAGGATTGTCCTTCACAATCAGAGACCAAATGTTTTGAGTAAACATGTGCATATATTTCCAAAGAATAAATGTGCTGCAGCATCTGATAAACTGAGGTATTACAGATTTGTGCAAACAAGACCAGAATCCATATATGTGAAAAGCTCCCAAAAGTGGATACTATAATGGAGGCTAAACCAAGTTTAAAAGGTGCTAAAGATAAGTTTGCAAAATGGAGTGAAACATTATTACATATTATTCATAAACTAGAACATTTGCTGGAGTATCAGAACATGAATTTAGCACAATTGTGCTGGCACCAGATGGCAGACTATTACTTTTGTCACCAGAGAACTAATCATAACCATTATTCACACTCCGAGAAACACGGCAGAATTTGGTAATGATTTCTACTTTTGTATCTTCTTGTTCCAACTGTCCCTTAAATATATTTGTTTAGGTACAGTCATTCTTTTATGAAATGCCATATTACTTTTTGTTTCATGGCAGTGGTGGGACTTTCACAACACAGTGTCTGTCAACGTAACATACTCCTATATTAATATAACAGACACAGGCCTCAATCAACATTTTGTGCATCATCTCATCCCTGCTGCAGGTCACTAACCCTCCAAAAACCTACAACAGACTGGAACTGTAAAATTCAAAGAGACATAGAAATGGATTCAAAACTGGAAAAGACTCAGTGAAATCAATCTGTTCTAATTTACTGGTGAGTAATTTAAATCCTACTAATGTTGGTAGGTCTAAAGATGACCAAGTGGAATCAAAGTCAGTTGCTCAGCTTTGTTTACTCATAATAATTTTTCACAACTATCTATGCCCACATTTGCTTTGGCAGACGCAATACCGGGGAAGCACCAAATGCTGATCTTCTTTATTAAACTGTGTGGTTACTAACCACAAGATTACTAACAATCTGAAGTAAAATAATTTCCATGGAGGGGTTGCTTTCAAGAATCTGAGAAAACTTATTTGAAAAGAGTTGTTGTTTTTTTAAACAACTGCTTTAGGTCCAGCTATCAACAAATCTATATTAAGGAAGTAGTAGTATTTCTATCTTCTCCACACTTCCAGTTGTCTTCTTTGACTGGAGTCTTTACCACATGAAACTAAAAAGTGGAATTTTAACAGGATAAAGCATCTTTGGCTGGTAGTTATTATACAATATTGTGTCTGTCATGCTGCATCCTTAAATTCCATTTGTTAGTGTAGTGCACCTTTTTATTGATGGGCAAACCCATCAATAGGCTTTCAGTCTCACTGCTATTCCATTACTGCTTTGTGTAATAGGTTCCTTCTGGTACAGTTCCATTTCCTAGGTAGGCACATGATGTGAATGGGTGTGATTCTGCTCCTCTTCACCTCACAGTGATCATGCTACCAACAGCTTCCTGAAGCCAGCTGCAGTGTACACATTCACAAAGCAGCCGGCTTTTGGGTGTGGTTGGCAGTTGTGTACACTTGTCCTGCTCCTTACTCCAGAAGTCAACATTTGGCAATGTGGAAAACAGATCATATGACCTGTTGCCAAAGCGCTATCCAGGGAGAAAGTGTGATAAGAAATGATGCCTAACTGGTGTGCTTCCATTCTTAAAGTAGTGTGATTGTGGTGGGACAACAGCTGGTGTGATAAAGTCCTTTGAAGTTTGCTGCAGGAACTTTGCCTACAGTGTGGCAGTGTAAGAAAAAATGTGTGATTGCATCCTCACTATAATCCATTGCTACTATAGGGATGGATGAAGTTTTTGTTTAGTTTATTATTAATTTAGTTATTTATTTATTATAAGGGCTCTCAAAATTTCTTCATAATTGTGATGAAAATAATTTGAGATTTTAAAAAATGGAAATGGAAACATGGGGAACCTACAAATCTTAAAAGTTTGAGCTCCAATACCTAAGTATTCAACCATGTTTCTGGTCCTGAATTTTGATCAGATTTTTTAAAAATAAGAACCCATCCAAATTTGCAAACTTTTCCATAGTGGAGATTGAGAGATTTGGGAAAAAATTAATTCCATTGAGAGATTTGGGAGAAAATTAATTTTAAAAAACAGTGATAGCTGTTCTATGTTTCCTCACTCTTAATTGACTCTATATGTAAGGATTGCACTTCATTGCTTGTGTATCAGTAAATATTTTGGTTGCTTCTTCTGATTAGAGAAGATGTAGAGGTATCATGATTGCTTAGAGGTTCTGGAAATTAGTGGAGCAAGCAAACAGGCATGTTTTATTATCAAACTTCCCTTTTACTTTTCAGTCAGAACAAAAACATTATGCTGTGGTGCGATGGCATTAAGAAATTCAGTTCTCTCTTGCATACTCAAGTGAACCTATAAACAGGAAGGGGTGGGATTGTGCTCCTACAAATAATAATAATAATAATAATAATAATAATAATAATAATAATAATAATAATAATAACAATTTATTTATACCCTGCCCCTCTGCATAGAAATCGAGGTGGCTTCCAACATAAAAATACAACACAATAAGATCAATCCCAAACCCCCACCCTCCCACCCCTTAAAAAGTTATTAAACAAACATCAGTTAAAACAATTTAAAAATAAAGGCAAAGTGCCGACAAATACAATAATTACAACAACAATGGCTGGAATAGCGGCTGGAATGGGGGGAAGAAAAAGAGGTGCAGATGGGCAGGCACAAAAGGTTCTATAAAGTGTCCTTATGATTTCATATCCTATTTGTTTGTTCAGTTGGTCCATCCATTCATTCATATTGAATTCATTCATTCATATACAAGGCTGATAATCTACTACAAGATTCATGAGTGGATAGATAAAGCCACAATGCATACGTGTATATGTACCTTCAAATCACCTGTTAACTTATGGTGATCCCAGGAATTCTACACAATATTACTGTATACATATGTAGGCAAGCATTTCCACATGTTCATCTGAACATTCATATGAGATAGAGGCAAGAGTAACAGCTATGTCTGGGTACAGTCCTGCTTCCCCAGTATATTTGTTCAGTTCATTAGGAGCTTTTAGTATGATGACTTTTTAGACTAGACTCAAAATTGTAAGCTTACATTGGGAAACACATACTATTGAAAGGGCTTTATCACACCAGCCCCTTTCTTGGTGCAATCATGAAAAAAAAAAAAAAGGGAGCTTACTGCTTTTATTGCTGCCATCATTGCATCCATTTGCTTTCATGTGATTGGAGGCTGCTGCCACCATGGTACTCCCCTCCCGTTCTCCCCCTTAACTTCACCCTCCCTATCCTGCATGTTTTTCCCCTTTTAAAATGTTTCTTATGCTATTTCAGAACTCTGCAGCCCTGATTTAATGTTTTAAAAGGTAAAGGTAAAGGTAAAGGGAGTCCCTTGACACGAATGTCTAGTTGTAACCAACTATAGGGGGTGGTGCTCATCTCCTTTACTAAGCTGAAGAGTCAACATTGTCCAAGGACTACTCTGGTAGTGATGTGGCCAGCATGACTGCAGTGAATGCTGTTACCTTCCTACTGAAGTGGTACCTATTTATCTACTTGCATTTGCATGCTTTTGAACTGCTAGGTTGGCAGAAGCTGGGACTAGTAACAGGAGCTCACACCATCATGCAGGACTTGGGCCTCGAACTGCCAACCTGCTGATCATCAGAATTGGTGTCTTACCCACTAAGCCACCACATCCCTTTAACATTTTAGCTTTTTAAAAAAAAAAAAAAAGTTGAGGCTGTAGAGCTCTGGCGCTCTGAAATTGCATGAAAAAAAAAGAAGGGAAAAATTAAAATAGCAAGGAGGAGAGAGGAAAGGGGAAAGGACACCATGTGACTGCAATAATGTAAGTGCTCTGGGAATGGCTTTTCACACCTGGGGCAATGCGCAATTGGCAGCTCATTCACAGACTTCTCCCATGAATTAAAAGAGATGGCTGGGAGATGGAGCAGCTACAGGAAGGAAGTGGCATTGTGTGATCAGTGTTGCTGATGCTGCTTTCTTGCCAATGAAATTGCAATTTAAAAGCTGTGTGTGATAAAGCTCTAAATCTAGAATGAGAAGAATTAAAAACACATGGATTAGATGAATGCCACAGCTCCCATCACATGAAAGGTGATTCTAAACTCCAAGCTCAGAAACATGCCTAATAAAAAGATATAATGTGAGTCGAAACTACACAAGCAATGTAAAGCTTACCCAACAGAATGTTTTTCTATAAATTAGGTATACAGTCATCCCTCCAGATTTGCAGACTTGTCATTCAGGGTTTCAATTACTCACAAATGGCAAGCCTGCAGCTAATTGATGTTGTCATGTACCTTCAAGTCATTTCTGACTTATGGTGACCCTTAGGCAAATCTATCACAGGTTGTTCTGGGGCTGAGAGTTTGTAATTCATCCTAGATTATCCAGCGGCTTTCCACGACTGAGTGGGAATCAAAGCCTGATGTCCAGAGTCATAGTGCAGTGATCAAACCACTACATCTCTCTGACTATAAATGCCACAGATATTTCTCTATGTATTGCTATGAACGGAAACAGAGAAAAGGGTAATATTATTTATTCAGCTGGATCAATATGCATCCCAAGTGCACTTGTTCACAGACTAATAACCAGAAAGCTGACTTTTGACCGAGGTGTATCAAAGGCATCCAAAGGGTTAACAAAAAATATTTAAATATGCTGTTTTGGAGCAGTTATCAGCATACCCTTGCTTCAGGCTGTGACAATCTGTTAGCTCTTTCTCAAAACTAGTTCTTACATTTGTAATGCAAATGTTACTATGTTCAGCAAATGGCATTTTTTTAAAAAAAGGAAACAACAAAAAACTAATACCAGTAACTCATCAAAAGGAGAAATATACACAGTCCCATCTCGCCAGTAATGCAAGTTTATTACTTACAGCTACTCTCTTTTTCAGGATTATAGCCGTTTTGGTCTAGAACAAAGCAAGTTATTTAGGGTTTATTTGGGTCCCCCACCACCACCAACATGTAAATGTTGCTGTGCTGTGATATACAGAACATAATGTTCTCCTGAAGAAGTCTATTGAGTTTGGTTATTATTATTTTTTTAAAAAAAAGTAACCACCTATACCTATTTTTTCCAGCATTTTAGCTTCATAAATACTACTGTAATAGCAATCTTTTCCTCTGAGTGTGGATCCTTGTGAGTGGATCCCAGATGGCAGGATAATACAATATTAAGCCAACATAGGTGAACCCCAAGGTATGCAGAGGTACCAGGTTTTTTGTTTCAGGTAAGAAAAGGCCAAAAAACACCAGGGCAAGTGAAGGAAGAACTGGACAAGCAGAGAGAAATGGAGTATAAGGGCATGGTTGACTACTAACTGTTTGGAATACTGGAAAAAAAACAAAGATTGATATTTTCCCTTTATTCCTTTGTTCTCCCAAAAAGGTAAAATTCTGATAATATTCTGTACTTTTGATTGTTGTGTGTCATCAAGATATTTCTGACTTATGGAGACCCTAAGGTGATCCTATCAAGGGATTTTCTTGGCAAGATTTGTTCAAAGGAGATTTTCCATTGCCATTCTCTGAGGCTGAGGCTCAGAGAGTGTCACTTGCCTAACCTCACTCAGTGGGTTTCTATGACTGAGTGGAGATTTGAACTCTGGTTTCCAAAGCCATAGCCCAGCACTCAAACCACTACATCATAGTGGTATATATGATAAGCTGACCTTTAATAAACTTATTTGATGTTATTTGCCATCAAGTTGACTTCAACTTATGGCAATGAGTGAGAGACCTCCAAGTAAGGGGCTAAACAGACAGCAGGTAAGGGGTGGCTTAACACCACCCCTTTGCATGCTGGATCGGGGCCATGGCAACCACATGCTGTGGCCCCAATCCAGCATTTTTCCAGTGCAAAAAAGGAGCTGCAAAATGCCACTCCTTTTTGTGCTGGAAAAAAGGCACCCTTTCACCACTGCCACAGCTCTTCTTTGCTCCTGTGGTGTGAGGCGTATAGTTGCTGTGTCACAGGAGCATCCCAACATTGCCCACCATCTGGTCAGGTGGAGGGCATGATGGTGGTTTGGAGGTGGAGTTGGGGCATGAGGCATGCAGTTGCCACATCCCCCACTCCACCCTGATGCCAGCCCTTTTGGCCAGTCTGTACAGCCCCTAAGTGGCTTTCTTAAAGAAGTGCTTACTGCTGAGTCAAACCCTGCAAACTTCATGTCCAGGATGGTCTCATGATCCAGTGCTGCGTTGCTAATTTGACAAATGCCAGAATGTGCATGGAATTTAATATTGCCACATCATTAATAATAAGAAGAGAGATGCTCAAGAGAGAAATTCAGTTTACAGAAGAACAACCTTGCACATAAGATAATTACTTTTATAGAGTAAATAATAATGGAACTATTTCCTTTGATTAGGACTCATAGGTGTACTGCAGATAAACAAGGCAGTATTTTCTTTTAAACAGTGAAGAATCATATTCATGGAACAAGATGCAAATTGCCAACTTACACAATTTCTGGGAACAATGATAAGTGAAAGGTCAAATATACAGTAGATACAGGAATTCAGATACTGTGAATTCCTAACAGCATAAGCATAGGTGTTTTACTCTTAAGATTTTTTGTTATAGCCCCCCATGTTTTACCATTGACTTATCCACATGATTTGACCCTAAAACCTTCCCTCAACTTGAGGTCAACGTATACACAAGTGTATACAGTACATATTGCATCAAAAAAGATAGATACAGTGGGCCCTCCACATTTGCTGGGGTATCTCTAGGTCCTCCTGTGCAACTCTATCGTCAACATCTGCTGGAAGTTGACTATAGAATTGTGCTGGAGGACTTGCAAATGTCCAGAGAATTGTATCTCTATGACTCTCTAGGTCCTCCCATGCAATTTCTGGAAAGCCAATGCGGCCTCAGAATCTCTGACAGTTGCCCATATATGTTTTATAGTTAGAAAATAAAAGTTTTTAAACAGCAAACTTTATAATAATAAGCCATGGTTCATACTATGCCATAGTCACATGAGTAAGACTTTGAATGCATAGTCTTTAGGATGCCCAGAATCCTTTTTAAAAAAACAAAAAACAATAGGGTACAGTGTTTGGACAACAGTTCTAAGGATATTGTGCTAGATGGCTCAAACACAAAATAACATCTCTGCAGCTCTATGTCTGAATGAGTTCATGCACTATGAATAGGTGTCTTGTTATTGTTGTGTGCCTTCAAGTAATTTTCAATTTATGATGACCCTAATGCAAACTTATCATGGGTTCTCTTGGCAAGATTTATTCAGAGTGCATTGCTTTCCCTTCCTCTGAGGCTCAGAGAGTGTGTCATGCCCAAGGTCATCCAGGGGGTTTACATAACTGGGCTGGGATTCGAACTCTGATCTTCAAAGCTGCAATCCAATGTTCACCTATTTTGCAATTGTTATATATAGATGGCAAGCTTCCATGAAATGTGTTTATGAGCAGCATGAAAAAAACTGAATATTTGCCAATGTATCACCTGCTAGCCTATCCATTTTTATAGAAGTCTTTCTAGGTGTTTTCTCCCACACTTTGGATCCTCCCACCAAAGCTCTCCCATTTTTTCTCGTATTTCTGCCAGAAGGCAAAGAATTTTATGTTCAGGTAGAGTTTGATCAACAAACCAATTGCTAATGAAGGGGTGCTATATTTTCTTCATTGATACATTTAAATTAAATTAAATTAGTTTAATTCTGTTTTAATTTTTGATCTTTTTGTATTAATGGTTTTTCAGCTTAGTCTTATTTGGTGCCAACTTGAGACCCATTTTTGGCACAAAGGTGGGTTATAATTCCACTCAATCTGTCAGTCAATAAATATAGATGACCTTCACAACACTGACTTTCAAGCAAAAGCACAAAGATCAGGCTGCTTGTCTTTGATTAACATGATACACAGCATATGCTGAGGTCCCTTTTTTGGGTGGAAGCCATTTATCCTGTGCAAAATAAACTAGAATTTAATTAATTAATTTTATCTGTAGATCATTCCTTCAATATACAGCTTCTGTTATATCCTTGAATTTTTGAGAATGCTTATATTTATTAAACCATGCCAATTAAAAAAGATATAAAAGTGCTGCAAACAATAATTATTAGCAATGCAGAGATGTTGTTGTTGTTTTTACCCAAGGTAATCTATAACTCATTTTTCCTCTTTGGAGGAAAATGAAATTATTTCTCTATGCACACAAGATGAAGTCTGAGGGGATGTCCTGCTGAAGGACTAGCTCTCCTTAATGCCCTTAGTCTTCCCTCATTATTCTGTTATATCCCATGATAGAAACATTAATTTGACACAGCTGAATTGTGCTACCTACATTTCTCATACAACACACTCTGTGCCTAAGGCATGGTTTGTTGCTTTGGTGCTGGGGCCAGAAGGACTATCCATAAATCCCGTGCTGTACAAGGAGCAATTAAGCTACAGGTTGTCTAGCTGTGAGCAGTTTAGCAGATGTGCCTAATAAATTATTTGATTATATTTATTTCCTGTCATTTAGGCTTTAGATACTAGCATAGTTTCCTCCTGTGTTTTCTCAGGCAATTAATATGCTTTAAATATGGAATTTAATGAGTCTTACATATCTCAAATATTAATATTTGTATGTTTCCCAGTTTTGGGAGAAAGCTGGGATATAAATCAAATCAAATCAATAATATTAAATAAATAAACAAATAAATAAAATCTATGCCTAAATAAACACTCTTGTGAAGAGAGATGTATTCATTTTAATGATGAAGAAATAAAAAGAAGGGTAGAGTCATTTGCTCAGGGACACACATCAGTTCAGCAGAATGAAGAAATAGGAACAAAGAACTCCTCTTCCCAGTGTATTGTCAGCAAATCCTTGGTAGTTTATCACATGCAAAAATAAAGGGATTACTCCTGCTGGGATAGTCGCTTACAGGATGCAATCTGGAATTATTGCACAAAAAATGCCACCGATGCCGCCGGGCGACTGCATCCCAGCTCCCAGCCATGCTCAGCCAGCTGATTTGCAAACACCCCATGTTTGCAAATCAGCCACCTGAATATGGGTGGGAACCAGGATGCAGCCAGGATGCAGTTGCCTTGTGGCATCGGCAGAACTTTTCATGCAATAATTCCCAATTGCATCCTGTAAGTGACTGTATCCCAGCAATGCTAAGTCTCTTTATTTTTGCATGCGATAAGCCCCTTGGTTATGATGGGCATGTGTTGTTTGCTTTCAGGTAGTTTCTGACTTATGACAACCCCATCACAGGGTCTTCTTGGCAAGTTTCTTCAGAGGGGTGTGCCACTGCCAACCTCTTAGGCTGAGAGAATGTGATTTGCCATCTAGTGAGTTTTCATAGCCATGCAGGGATTTAAACCCTCTTCTCCAGAGTCATAGGAGAGTATCACATGAGGGGCAGGATGTCATTGTTCCATCCCTGTCCTGTCCTTCTTGCCTGATCATGGGAAGGACTTTTACACTTGACCTGCACTTGACCTGGCAGGGAAGCACGAGTGAAAGTGATTGCGGAAATCACTTTCTTACTGCAGTTCTTACTCATTCACAGTCTTTTGTATTAATGGCTTAATACCATGATGGTTGAAAGTGTTTTCAGTCAACAGCTGAAAGCACTTTTCAGACAGCTGCAGTGTGAAAGTGATTTGCACAATCACTTTCACTTGGGTCATGTACGGGATAAGGACAGGAGAGCAATCCAGTCCCTATTCCATCCTTCATGTGATAATCTCCATAGTCCAGCATTCAAACCACTACATGACAATGGACTGGGAAACACTGCAAATATTTTTCCTCCTCTGTCTGCCTACCTATCCACCAATCTACCTATTTATCTAGTTTAACTTCTGTGTTGATCTAGAATACTGCAAGTGCTACCAATGGTCATGTTGCAGAATGATTTGTTCTTTTTATGAATAGCTGTTTTCTTTCCCATATTCTCACAGTAATACAGTGGATTGTTGGTATCCTCTGGATTTGATTCCCGGACTCCCCATGGATGCCAAAATCCATGGATGCTCAAGTCCCTTTGAAATAGAATGGTATGATAAAATGGTGCCTTATAAAATGGCAAAATCAAGGTTTCCTTATATATTCAAGCCATGGGTGGATGGATCTGTGGATAGAAGACCAACTGTATGGGTTCTATATTATTATATTATAAGATTACTATTTATATAAAGAATTTTGCCTCCTTAATAAATACATAAAATATTTTATTTATTATTCATTTCTTTATATTATTTCTTCTGGGAGATTATATATATATATATATATATATATATATATATATATATATATATAAGACTGGCACTTCTCTGTATAGTTTTTCTATATAGCTATTCTATAGCTCTATCAATCTGGATGAGGGGAAAATGAAAATCAGAGATCACCTTCCCTCCTTTTACAAGCATATCCTGCTTCAAAGCTGAACATATGAGTTAATGTTATTTTGAACTTTGCACTTCTCCTAGGTTCAACATTGATCAGGGAAAGTTTCTATGGGATCTCCCTTGAAGACAAAGACACAGATGTCACACTTGTAAAGGTTTCAGTTTTTGCAAATCAACAGTGCAATGGGACTTGCAAGGCACCCACTCAGCATGTCAGCTAGCCAGCCATGGACTCTTTTTAGAATACACAATGCCACCCCTTTCTACATTTGTAATCCCTTATCCTAATTGGCTGTTCTAGATGTGGCAGGAAAAGGTTGCCACACTTACACTTTTTACGGGAAAAAAGACTTCAAATGCCAGTCTTTCTATTTCCATACAGCAAAATTAATTTCCTTCCATTACACAAAGACAGTAATTACTAGTAGTGGGATGAGGCTAGTAGAAAAATAATACTATAGGGTAAAATTCTATTTTTCAATAGAAAGGACTTGAAGAACCACCATAGTCATTGTTTCTGTTCCATTTTCTCTATGTCAGTTCATGGAGCCTTTCTAAGCTTGGTCTGACCATATTATACACTGGTCCACAGGAGGTGTTTAGTCTTTACTGAGTCACTGTGATTGACTTGATAGGCATTTTGAGAATAATGCTGTTTGCATTCATTGAGAGTTCAACTAGTCTGTCTTAGAAGGGCAGTTTCAAGAGGTGACCAGAGTATTACCTGTTCCAGTTTGACAAAATGGGTTTTAGTCACTGTGGCTTGAGGATGTGGGAAATGATCTTTGTGTGCTGGATGCTTGCCTATTTGGGCCTTTCCTAGGGCACTGCTTGGTTATGGATGACTTCAGCATGTCATTATATTCAATCCTCTTAAAAGTAAGTTTCCAAGTTCTGTGGCAAATTAATCTTTTAAGTAAAAAAGCTGAATTTATTTCCTCAGATGTTTGGATGCTAGTTACAACCCAGTTGTTGTGGCTTTGTGAATTTTTATGTAGTGTTCATTCTAATTTGTAATTAGAATAGAGAATATTTGGTGTTCAGTTTGACTATTGCAGACAAAAGCTTTAATTATTATGATACTTTGATATTGAATTTTTACTTGGTTGTTGTGTTCCTTCAAGTAATTTCTGATTTATTGAGAGAACCTAAGGCAAACATATCTTAGGGTTCTCTTGGCAGAATTTGTTCAGAACAGGTGCACTTGCCTTCTTCTGAAGCTGAGAGAATGGGACTTGTCCAAGGTTACTCAGTGGGCTTCCATGGCCAAGCAATGATTTGAACCCTGATCTCCTAGTAGCCTAGTCCAACATTCAGAACACTACACCATGCTAGCTCTTTTACTTTGTTTATATTTATTAATTAAAATACTTATATCCTGCCTATATTCAAAGATCCCAGGGCAGCTTACAATAAAATCAAGTTCAAACAATAAATGGTAACAATAGTTTTAAAAGATTAAAAATATATTATTGACAGCCAGTGCATTTCCCTCTGAAGTGATGTTATATGGAACTTGAATGGAATCCCAGTTCACTGTCTCACTATTGCATTTTACACTAGCTGCAGTTTTTGAGTTATCCTCAAAGGCAGCCCCACATAAGAATGCATTGCAGTAGTCTAATTGAGAGGTTACCAGTGCATGGACAACTGTGGCTAAGTTTCTTGTTCAGGAAAAGCTACAGCTGGTAGACTAGTCAAATGTTCCCCCAAGCATTCTGAGCCACTGGGTCTATTTGGGCAACCAGTTACAAAGGTAGATTTAGAAGTACTCCCAGACTAGATACCTGCTCCTTCAAGGAGGAGTGCAACCCCATTCAGGGCAGGTAAACTACCCTATTTACAGACCCAAGCACCACCAATTCACAGAGCCTCCATCTTATATGGGTTCAGCTTCAATTTATTGCCCTTCATCTTGCCCATTACAGCATTCAGGCATTGCTTCAGCACCTTTACAGCCCCAGATAACAAGAAGTAAAACTGAGTGTCACCAGCATACTGAAGACACCCACTATTAACTTTGGGCCAAAACAGACAGGCAAGAAAAGCTAGCTTTAGGGTGGCATGGGGACATAGCGTATGCATGGCGCACAGCCCAATACCGCTCCCAAGCCAACGTCATGCCACCCTGCTGACCACACAGCAGGCACTGTCATGAGGTTTCTGTGGCATGATGTTTATATGTGCCACATGGCAGAAACACTGAAAAGTTTCTGCTGCCATGGCAAAGCCGGTTTTTTTCCTCTCCAAAAAGGAGTGGCATTTTGCCACTTCTTTTTGGGCCAGAAAAACACTGGATTGGGGCTGTAGTGTGCATTTGCCATGGCCCCGACCTGGCATGCAAAGGGGTGGCATAGAGCCAGACTTTTGAGGTGGTCTGTTTCATCCCTTTATTTTCTTTGTTATATCAATTGTGAACTTCATTATCTCTCCTTTTAAAGTTGCTTTGTGACAGTTTAATGGTGGGAATCAATAAACAATATAGGAACATCTTGTCATTTACTTCCCTTTTACATTTAACACTCTTA
The DNA here is from genome assembly GCA_020142125.1 of Phrynosoma platyrhinos. NCBI lineage: Eukaryota > Metazoa > Chordata > Lepidosauria > Squamata > Phrynosomatidae > Phrynosoma > Phrynosoma platyrhinos. The sequence goes on from JAIPUX010001232.1 coordinate 121,907,981, forward strand.
TATATCCATTAACAAAAGAGAATGCATGAGAATTAATATGAAATCCAGCTATAATAGACCTTGTAGAAAGATACAAACCCACCACTAGTTTGAGAATTCAGCTAACTTAGCAAATTATAATGACACTGATCAGGCAATTACAAACAAAAGAATGACTGTGTTAAATATCTTACTCAGCACAAATATGAATGAAGTGTTTAGTTCTACTGTTCAGCGCCACTACGAAAAGTATTATGACCAACCAATAATAATTAGGCAGCCATACAGACTTCACATAAATGTTTTGCAAACCATCTTGTAATGGAGGATTTGAATAGTCTGCAGTTTCCTATGAATCCCAGTCTGTTTAAAGGGAAATGAATTCAGCCACAAGCATATCCAGTTTGAATAGGGATGGAAAGAATATTCAAAAATATTTTTAAATGTTAAAAAGCTGTGTTTCTCAAGTGATGGAAAATCCTGTCAAAGAAAATCTGGGCTGACAATACTCTTAAGAGTTTGAGACTTATTCTGCACAAAAATGATATGCAGTTTTTTTGCACAGTAAGTTTTCAACTACAGCACATTCTGTACAAAATGTTTCTTCCACAGATATGCTGTTTTCTGGGCAATAAAAAAATAAAAAATGTGAGAATTTTGTGCAGAAAGAGTCCTAAAAACTGTGAGTAGTTTCCCCAAACTTTAACTTTTGAAGCATTTCTTGCTGCAGGAAAGAAACTGCTAATACTATCAGTGCTTCCTCTGAGAATGTAATTAGTGAAGGATTACATCCTTACATTTAAATTACAAATGAAAATGAAAATAATACTAGGAATCAGTATTCTCACAGGCTGCTGAAATATCTTTTTTCTTTGTTGATATAAGACACTTCTCCAACCCAATTGTAGGTGCTACTACAACCACAAGCATTAGTGATTAAACATAGGACTTACCTGCATGAAAAAAGAAAGGTGAAGCCTATCGGGACAGTAGCAGCTTTCTCCATACTTCTCTGCATGCCTTCATAGCACTTCCAATCTCTTCCCAAAGTGGGACAGTCATCAATGTGTGCCTTTTGCCTAATGGAAAAAAACTGTAAAACAAAAGGCACACTTTGATGATCATCTCCTCTTCGGAAGAGAACAGAAGTGCTACAAAGTCATACAGAGTGGCAGGAGATAGCCATTATGCTCCCTATCGGTTTTGCCTTCCTTTTCTGTAAAGAAATAGCTGTAAGCTAACCATGGCTGCTGCAGGCAACGCTGATAAAGAACAGCTTTGTCCTAATCTCAACAAAAGTAACCTAGTAGTTTGACAGTTTAGATTAGACAGTTCTTTGATGTCCAAAAGATCAGTACTGAATCCCCTTCAGTGTATTTTGTGAGGTATGTTGAATTGGAATATGACAAGGATTCTGCTAGTCACTGTTCACATAAACCCAAAATATTTGTGAAGAGTTTTACAGTCTGTTTTTTGAATGAATTTTGCTCAGGTTGCCTTATCCTAGACTGCAATAGCACACACAGAGACACACAGACACTTCTCTCCCTGCCCAACCCAACAACACACAAGATCCCATCTGCCACACAGCTCCACTGTTTTGATCCCTTGGCTGATGAAGGGGGCCAAGAGTAGCCTCCCTTAGCCACAAACAGAGGTCAGAGTGTTTTCAACTCTCGAGAATCAGGTGAATTATAAAAAGTTGAAACCAAAGTAGGCTCTGTGTTAATTGCATGAATGAAATTAAAGTGCACACTTGTGTCATTTAAATAATGTCTTTAGAGAAACCTGAATGGTCTAGGATCACTGAGAAGGGAGAAAATGGGGCAGGAGACAGTTTACATCTCTCTTCCTGTCATTGAAAGATTGTGACAGTGGAAGCTTCACTTTAACTAAAAATAGAAACTAGGGGAAAGTGATTTTTAAGAGATTGTGGCATGGAAAGAAAAGAAAAAACTTGTTTCCTATCCTGCACAGTCTCAAAAGGTAAAGTTAAAGGTAGTCCCTTGACATGAATGTCTAGTTATAACCAATTGTAAGTGGTGGTGCTCATCTCTATTACTAAGCCCAAGAGCCAGCGTTGTCCGAGGACTATTCTGGTGGCCATGTGGCCAGCATGACTACACTGAACGCTGTTACCTTCCCACCAAAGTGGTACCTATTTATCTATTTGCATTCATGCTTTGGCAGAAGCTGGGACTAGTGACAGGAGTTCACCCCATGACGCAGCATTTGGGCCTTGAACTGCCAACCTTTAGCTCTTCTGATCATCAGAATTGACATCTTAACCACTAAGCCTCCACATCCCACACACAGTCCCAATGCTGCTCATAAAATGAATGTGATGACTAGGCTGGTCTTAAGAGGATGTATACTGAACATTTATTCATAGTAATTAGGATTAAAGTACACAATTTTAGAAGGGGCATAAGAACCAGAGACTGAAAACATTCTACACACAATTCAACTTGACAAGAGATTTATTTTGGGCAGGATTAGATAAGATGCAAAAGCCCTCTTTTGGTTGTAAGGTATCTGTCTTGGTTCCAGGAACTACTGGAAGTGTGTCAGGTAATCTTCTTCATTCACTATGTTACATGGCACTATCATGTAATCTTAAACTATGACTCATATATTGAAACAAAATACACACACATCAAAAGAAGATGCAATTGAATTCTATACCAATGACTGAAAAGATGTAATAGATCCCTTTTCCCTTATACATTTTTAGCTTTAACAAGCATGGGGGACAGAGAGATTGCTTTCTACCAGACATCCTGTGATATTTATATATCAAGTAAAAAAAAAAGACAAGAAACCTATATAAGCTATTTCTTTGTGATGCTATTATTAGCTTCAGGTAAAAATGAAGTTTACCAAACAACTTTGTAGGCTTCTTTTTTCTCCAAGAACCAAGGGATCTGCAGAAGACAAATGTAACCAGAATTAAATGGTTTATTTTTATGTGCTTTGTAGATTCCTCTAGTTCATCGTACATACATATTGTTAATATATGTCTCATTTAATATTTATGGCAAAAAGAAATGGTGATCTAGGAAAGTGTTGCTGTAACCTTTAAGCTAAGGGCAAGTTTCTTCAGCCCTAAAAGCTCCACTGAAATAAATGGTGCCTGCCAGAGTGAGGAAGTGTGCGGCTTTCAGCGGAAGTCTAGCTTCATCAACCAAGTACACTGGGTAAATGTGTTTCTTAAGGGCGTTCATAAAACTGGCTTATATTTTGAAGCCATTTAACTTGCAAACTCTGTATCTTTAAATGACTTTGCCCAAGGTAGAACAGATATTGCGGGTATCACCTCCCAAGGTAAATGGTTTTAGTATTTTATCATGGGCTTCAAGATTTCCTTAAGGCATGGATTGTTGTTTTTTAAATGAGATAGATAGATTAGATGAGGGTACTTGTTATTACAAACTGCACAGTCAACTGGGATTGGTACTAAATGCTCTTACAATCATAATAGCCAATCTTGTGTTAATTCTAGCCTGAAGCGCCTTGACTTTTTATGTGCAGAGATAATGGGGGGTAAAACTACAGATTTTTTTTGGTTGTACAGCAAATTCTTTCCAACCATATCAAATAAATTATACAGACTTGCAAACTAAAAATGGTTTGGGCATTGGAAGAATTCCCAGAAATAATATGCAAAAATTATTACCCTTGATAGTTAAAGAATGTTGTGCTCTTTGAATGAGAATTTTCTTTGTAGAGTGCTGGCAAATAATCTACATTCCAGCCTCATGTTTTAACAAACTACAAGGGAGTTATTTCAAACATATGGGGAGGTTCCCCCTTCCCCTTCATGCCATATACAGTATATTTCATGCTTCATTTCTGTGTACTGCCATGTTTGATATATATTACACCATTTATAAACTTATTAAACTTGGTTGTTGTTGTTGTTGTTTTTTAAAAAAACCCACATATGCTTTAGGGAGTATTACTTATTCTTAAATTACATCAGTGCTAAATCTTTTTTAACCTGATTTGCCCTTCATTAACTGAATTGCCTCAATTACTCCCAAGCCAAACAAAATTACAGTGCCCCTGATAACACAATTATTTAAGCCATATTTGCTTAATTACTAGTAACCTTTCAAAAGTGTCAACACTCATATTAAAATATAGTAGAGATCTTGAAGCTGAACACAGCACATTTACAGAAATGGAGAACTGCACCCAAATTCAAGCCAGTGGAATGTATTTCCAAATCACTGTGCATAAGATTAAAGCCTCAGACAATTGATTTTGAATACTACTAGTTCATCAGTGACAATAACAGTTTATTAGAACAAAACAGGCTTGCTTTAAATGGAAACCTGATACCTTAATTTTACAAAATGAGGATCATTAAAAGGCATAATATTTAAAAAAGTAAAACAGGAATAGTTTTACTATTTCTGATGCTTACTAGTATTTATTCACCACAATATGTTAGACAATAGTATCAAGGTTTACAGTCTGAGAGAATTCAAATGGTTGTTCATGGATTGGTCTGACAACAATATGTTTCATGTCTGCTCTAAAAATGTGATTTAAAGCCATGGAAGTCACTAAAAATCTGCTCCCATGGCTTGTTCAGCCAGAAAGCCAGACATATTTTATGCTGGATTAGACCCTAAAGTGTTATAAAAAATACCTTTGCTTCTCCCTCCCTCTTTTTGTAAGCACTACAAATCCATATAGACAGAATCAAGTTCTTTATGACAAATCTATTGTTCATGCCTTGTGACACTGTTCCTCTGTAAGCCCTGGAGTGTAGTTTCTTTTTTCTTTTTCTTTAGTATCAGGAAATAGTTATCATTCTTCAGAATTTAAAACCACCCATCTTTTGTTCCCTAATGGAATTCATGTTTTGAAACAGAACTTAAAAATTAAACTAACTAGAGCAACACTGGGTTGGATCCAGGTTAAACTGATAATGCTTTAATCTCAATGAAATAAATGGGAACATTAAGGACTAACTTCCTTCCCATTTATTTCAATGATACTAAATTATTATTATTATTGTTATTGTTATTGTTATTATTTATATCCCGCCCCTCTGTGCACAACTGGGGTGGCTAACAACAATTAAAAATACATAAAATACAAATTCAAAGGACCAATACCCACCCACCCCTTAAAAATGTATTAAACTAACCACTAATTAAAACATAAAATTAAATAAAACCAATAACCAACAAGAAAATAACAAGCAGTGGACAAAAAAAAAG
>JAIPUX010001232.1:121913293-121926359 GCA_020142125.1 Phrynosoma platyrhinos
CCATGTTTTGTACTAACTGAAGTTTTCGGACCAAGCATGAGGGTAGCCACATGTAGAGCATGTTACAGAAATCCAGACGGGAGATTACCAGCATGTGCACAACAGTCTCGAGATCCCTTGCTTCAAGAAAAGGGCACAGCTGGCATATCAGCCAAAGCTGATAACAGGCGCTCCTGACCGTTGCGTTTACCTGATTTGTCATCAGGAGTGATGATTCAACGAGCACTCCCAGACTGCGAACACAGTCCTTTACGGAGAGTGTGACCCCGTCCAGGACTGGAGGTTGCAACCCAATTTCTGGTTTCGGGGCCGCTACTGTTAGCACCTCCATTTTGTCTGGATTCACTCTCAATCTGTTTTTCCTCATCCAGCCCATTACTGCCTTAAGACATTCACTGAGGGAAGAGACACCATCAGGATTCGAGGCAGACGATCGAGACATGGAGAAATAGATCTGGGTGTCATCAGCATACTGATAACACCCAGCTCCATGACTCTGAATGATCTCACCCAGCGGCTTCATATAGATGTTAAACAGCATCGGGGACAGAATGGCACCTTGAGGGACGCCACAAGTAAGCTTTGAGAGGTTGTATCTACACTGTAGAAATAATGCAGTTTGACACTACTTTAAGTGTTGTAGCTCCATCCTATGGAATCCTGGGTTTTGTAGTTTTACAATGCCTTTAGTCTTCTCTGCCAAAAAGTGATGGTACCTCACAAAATCACAAATCCTAGGATTCTGTAGGATGAAGCTATGGCAGGTAAAGTAGTGTCAGACGGCATTATTTTTACAGTGTAGATGCACTCTGTTTACAGGAATAATCCCCCATTAGCAGCCATGCAAATGGAATTAGGATGTGCATGAGGTACTCCTACAAAGGTGGAAGAAATGGTGGCTGAGTTATTCTCATGAAATTCTCTAGAACAGGGGTAGGCAACCTTTTTGAGCTGGGGGATATTATCAATGCATCCTTTAGGGAAGGCTTTGTACCTTCTTGCTTAAAGGAGGCGGTGGTTAAACCGCTTTTGAAAAAGCCTTCCCTGGACCCCCTGGACAAAAACAACTAGGCCAGTCTCCTTGCTGCCTTTTTTAAGCAAGGTGATCGAGAAGGCAGTTGCTTCCCAACTCCAAGCTGTTTTGGATGATACTGATTATCTTGATCCATTTCAAACCGGCTTCAGGACAGGACATGGAGTGGAGACTGCCATGGTTGCTCTGACTGATGACCTCCACTTGGGCATCAATAGGGGTAGTGTGACTCTGCTGGTGCTCTTGGATCTCTCAGCGACCTTTGACACAATAGATCATTCCATCCTCTTGGATCGCCTGAGAGAGTTAGGAATTGGAGACACTGCTTTGCAGTGGTTCCGTTCCTTCCTCTCGGGCAGATCCCAGAGGGTGATGCTTGGGGACAGTTGCTCCTCCAAAAGCGAGCTTAATTGTGGCATCTCTCAGGGTGCCATCCTGTCCCCGATGCTATTTAACATTTATATGAAACCGCTGGGGGAGATCATTTAGAGGCATGGAGCTCGGTGCCTTCAGTATGCTGATGACACCCAGATTTACTTCTCCATGACTAAATCATCGACTCAGACTTCAGATGGAGTCTCTCCTCTTAACGACTGTCTAAGAGCGGTAATGGATTGGATGAGGGAAAACAGATTGAAATAAAATTTGGACAAAACGGAGGTACTGACAGTCACAGCCCCGAAACCACTTTTGGGAATACAGTCTCCAGTCCTGGATGGAGTCACACTCTCCTCTAAGGACTGTGTTCGCAGTTTGGGGGTACTCCTAGATTCATCGCTTCACATGACTAGTCAGGTGAATGCGGTGGTCAGGAGTGCCTGTTATCAGCTTTGGCTGATACGCCAACTGCGCCCTTATCTGGACATGAGGGATCTGGAAACTGTGGTACATGCTCTGGTAACCTCATGTCTGGATTTCTGCAATGCACTCTACATGGGGCTACCCTCGTGCTTAACCCGTAAACTGCAATTAGTACAAAACATGGCAGCCAGATTAATTACTAGAACATCTCGGATGGAGCATATAACACTCGTGCTTAAATCCCTCCACTGGCTGCTGATTAGTTTCCGGGCACAGTACAAGGTGTTGGTGTTAACCTTTAAAGCCCTACATGGCTTGGGTCCATCTTATCTTAGGGACCACCTCTCCCCATATGATCCCCCCGCGCACTGCAGTCCTCTGGGAGGAATCTGCTGCAACCGATAAAGACCAGGCTTTCGCAGACCTCCCAGAGGGCATTCTCTGCAACCGCTCCCAGACTGTGGAATGGCCTGCTGGATGAGATCCGTCTTATCACCACCCTTGCTGCCTTTAAAAAGGCATTAAAGACGGATCTCTTCCGTCAGGCTTTCCAGAATAGCTACCCGGCTAAATTGGAGGCTACTTGATATCCTTTTTTCTGCCATTCCAACAGATAGGCCAAATCCGGCAGTACTGTTGTTTTTAATTGTGTCATTTGATTTTAATCTGACAAAAGTTTAATCCTGTTTTAAGGGGTGGGAGGGTCAGGGTGGGAGGATGAAATGTTTTTACTTGCTGTATTTTTAACTTGCTGTATCCCACCCCGATTGCCGAGCAGAGGGGCAGGTTATAAATAAAACTTATTATAGTTTTTGTGGGGTTTTTTTGGGCTGTGTGGCCATGTTCTAGAAGAGTTTCTTTCTGACATTTCGCCAGCATCTGTGGCTAGCATCTTCAGAGAGAAAAAAACTTATTATTATTATTATTATTAGTGTTAGGTCCTCTACATCAAAGTGATGGTCAATAGACCAGTGTCGGTCCCAAAACTAATGGTGACCAAGCTCTGGTAAAGTTGTAGGACAGGAAGAAACAATTGTAGGTAATTAGCATGAATAAAGTACCATTCCCAGGCATAATGGAAAAAAAAATTATTGCTGGTTCACCCATATTAGATAGCTTGGGAAACAGTGTAAGAGAATTTTATTTATTTAATGAACTATAATGAAACCAGAAATGGTTACTTTCTAATGTTCTTTGCTCTTTGCAATAAAAATATAGCTTACACTTCTATCACAAGTACCATACTAGATAATGAGAGAAAGAGCAGGGGTAGGAAGGAACCTTATGATGGAAGATTATTTCACTAAAATGTTTTTGCTAATAGCAAAATCACATAATCTTGGCAAATAAAAACTAAAGTCCTTCAAATGTTGTGTGCTTTTCTTCTTCTTAAAATAATGTATTTGTCTTTTAAATGTTTTGGAATAAAAATATACAGCTGCAGGGAAACCAACTGTGCAAGGAAATTAATGTCAAGAGATAAAAGGAAGAAGTAGTTGTCTGCCAATAGGTAATTTGGAGAGAAAGTTCTTAAGCTTGCAAATCTGAACACTGAATATGAATAGCCTGCACTTTAAAAAAAAAAGCTTGAATTTATTAAAATTAAGAACCCATACATCTGGATTTTTTCCCAAAGGATTCATTCATATTTCTTTTAAAGTTTTCTACAAAGATGTTAGTGCCAGAGTTGTGCCCTATATTATTGTAAGCCTTCACCCAAAGAACAAGGTTTATGTATATGATGCCACTTCCCTGCAACGTTGTATCCAAAAGAAATACATTGTGAAGTAGCTTAGGCTGTGAAATAATGATTACCCAATGAACACACACACACACAAAAACTTCATGGATAGAAATGCAATCCTATATAGCACATGTTTACTCTGAACTAAATCCCATAGAATTGAATGGAATTTATACCTTGTATATGACTGCAGCCTTAGTATTTTGTCCAGGTTTCTAGTCAAGCATTTTAACAATTGCTATCCATGAGTTCAAGGAACACTGTAGGTCACATTTTAATGATGGAGGAGGAGGAGGAAACAGCATCATTTAACCCTTGTGCTGAACATTCTAGTTTGAGAATGCTCCATGTTGATTATCCTGTAATCGGTCATAAATATCAAATACTGTTCAATATTATTATCAGGCTATGGCCCATGTGGATCTGAAGTGGAAGGAGAATTGGTAAGATACATAATAGCAGAAGACCATTTCGGAAACAGAAACTTTCTGACTTGATTTCTTCTTCTTCTTTTCTTTTTTGCTTTGTCACTATACAGTCAACCCTCCGCATCCATGGATTTTGCATCTGGATTCTGCACATGAACCATCCACAGGGACACCATTTTACTATGCCATTTTATACAATGGGACTTGAGCATCCATGGATTTTGGTATCCACTAGGGTCCTGGAACCAAACCCCAGAGCAGGGGTAGGCAACCTTTTTGAACCAGGGGCTGGGTTGCTGACCCTCTAACAATTGGGGGGCCGAAGCACCAAAAATAAATAAATAAATAAATAAATAAAATATTTTTTTTAAAAAAATATGCATGCACACTCTCTCAGCCCCAGAAAAGCCATGGCAAAACCCCTGTGGAGATTTTGCCAATCAAACCCCAAGAACAAGTAATAACAACAATAATCAATATCATCACGGCAGGCGGCGGTGGCAGCAGGGTGCGGCGGAGGCGGCAGGACCGGCCTGGGGCCCGTTCAAAGGCCTTGGGGGGCCGCATCCAGCCCCTGGGCCTTAGGTTGCCTACCCCTGCCCCAGAGTATACCAAGAGTCCACTGAACTACAAAAGGCTGTGATAATTTGTTAAAAGAAAAACAAACAATGAGACATCATATCCAGGAGAAAGGTTAGTTTGGGGTTATGGCAAAAACAATGAGTCAACGTACTTGTGTGCATACTTGAAGCATGTGTATGCATCCTTGAATAAGTTCCACTGTGTTTAACTCCCTCCTTGGAATACTTAGAGATGCACTTAAATGTTTAGAAAAAGCACAGTTCAAAAAGCTTGCTCCATTTAATAAATATGTTAACACATGATTGAGTAACTGGAGCATCTAAATAACAGCTCAGTTAGTAATGCTGACATGCATAAAAAGCCAGTTCAGATATTTCAGGCAGCATATCAGCAGGACTGTTTCATTATCACTAGTAAGAGCCTCTGCTGCCACATGCAGTATAGTGGTGTTGGGGAAAGCTATAGAAATGAATGGAGAGGTGGTAGAACTGAGAAAAACCAACACAACTTTTATTTGAAACTCAACCCGTTCTGAAGACTTGGTATGCTTTGTAAATTGCATATGCATGTAGCAACAAAATGAACATGCATATGCAATTTACAAAGCATACTAAGAGCATCAACTGAAACAGAGCCAACTATTGTGGAGCACTATGTACATGAGACATGGCAGCAAGAGGTTTTAAAAGGGACTGTGAGTGATACCTGCCTCACTTGCCTTATCAGGTACCTGAGGGCATAAACCACGTTATCATGACTCCTTGCAGCAACACAGATCTACAAGCTGTACATGTAAGAATAAGACTTGGAAATACTGTTGTTAGATAAAAATGTCCAAACCAGGGCTGTTTAAAGAGCGTGGCATCTGTTTTGTATTGTTCTTTGATGGCAGTACTGTACTTTGAAATGTAGAGTTTTCTTCCACCTGCAAACAATCTGGCTAACTAAATAGCCAGAACTGGCAAACATACCGGAAAACATAACAAAGACTGCAACAAGAAATCAGAACATGAACAAGGTAGTCACTTATGCCTCCTGTATCTCTAATTGCTAAGGTAATTATGTTATTATGTGCACTAACCTGCATTGATTTTTCTTCTCCAGATATGCTGAAGGTAGCAGCTAAAATGCACTGCTAAAATAAGGCTATATAAAGAGTAATGTAGACTTGCTTGGACTTTTGAAAAGCAAATCAATGCTATATTTCTTCCATGGAAATTAGACTATCTTTCTTTCTTTGGCATATGCTTGCTTATCTTTCTGTACATTTTCAGAATATGATTGCAAAGTGGATTGGCAACACAAACGTGTATATGCAAGATTAATAAAGCTATTATAGTATGAAATATAATTCTCTTTCAGCAAAGGTTTATGTCTTCTAATGATAATTAATAATTGTATTCACTATCCCATGTTGTCTTTCCACCTGTTCAGAAACTTATTTAAAAAGAAAGAAAAATACAACTTATGGAAGCTGTCACTTTTTTAGTGTCATTTTCATCTTCCCCCACCAAATATCCTACTTTTTCTGTTTACATTTGGCAACCCTTTTAAATCATTCATTAATATATGCCAACAGTGTTCATTGCATGGTCTTTCATCAATATGTGTATATCATGTTTCTTACATTAACTTTGCATACTCTAGTCTATAGGTTTTATTGGCAACATAAACTATGTGGTTCATACTATTCACTTATTATTCATAACTATTCACTTCAGATAATATGCATTATTATCAAACATCAGCTAGCCTATTGTGCAGTATATTACTGACATAAGACTCAGGTTCTTATTATCACATAATAATAATAATAATAATAATAATAATAAGTATGATATGCAGAAATGAGCAATCAGGAGCCTGCTTTGCTGACAGCACTAGTAAGGTGCGCTTCAGTCTCCTTATGCACAATGTAAAAGGAGGTGCCTGGGCTGTTCAGAACATTAAAAAATCATTTGACAAACAACAGTGCTCTTTCAGAAAAGCACATATAAGAAACATGAGTGTCACAGAAATTTCCTTCTGCTCTGTGTTTATACTGCTTTTCAGAATTACTGCCTGGCATTAGCTTAGCTAGCATGTTAGCTTTAAAAGCAAAGAACTGTTAAACTGTGTAATCAAGATACCTAAACATAACCAACCCATTATTCTGTAAGTTACTTTTCCAAGCTGAAGGCAAAGGAGCCTTACACCATTTGGGCAGTGATGAGGCCATTTCTATTATCTGACAGGGAGGGGTGTGCTCCATTTCATAATACACAAGCAGAAAGGACTTCAGTTTTGGATGAGAGGTTCTAATGCCAATGTATACATTTATATATGTTGTACTTCACTTTTAATTGTTGGTAAAATCACTACATGCCCCACTTGTAAGCTCCATATTGCACACATACTTGCACAACCTACTTCCTAGCTCCCCTCCAAACATCAGTATTCACATGTTGCACACAGATGCTGCTGCTTGAGCCCACATGTTAAAAGAGGGCAAAACCACTACAGTGTTTTGTGCCTCTTGGACACTGGGGTTACATATCTGTAATACCAATTTAAAATGATTGCCTTATGCCAGTGGTTCTCAAACAGTGGGGTGGGAATCCCAGGGTGGCTTGAGAGTTGCTCAAGGAGAGCACAAGACTTGGGGCCTCTGCAGACGGGCGGCTTTGGGCTGCCCCAGGAAATGGCAGATCGGGGCTGTGGCAACCCCATGCCGTGGCCCCGATCCTCACTTTTGATGCCCTGAAAAGAGCGGGTGCATAGCTCTTCCTTGCCCTTTTTGGCATGTTAGAATGCTGCACCAGGAGGGTGTCCTGATGCTGCACGCCGTGCGTAATGGCACGTGGCATCAGCATCGAATCGGCATGAGGTTGGGGCAGCTTGTGTGCAGCTGCCCTGCTCCAACTCTACCTGAAGGCCTGCCCTTTGGGCCAGTCTGCAGAGGCCCTTGGAGGCCCTAATCCTTCCTCCTCCTTTTCCTTCTCCTCCATTTCCCAAACGTTTTTTCTGTCTTGGAGGGGAAAAAAAGGCAGAGAGGATGCTTGGAGTTTCTCTACAAAGGGATGAAAGGAGGAAGAGAGGAGAGCTATTTCTCTATAAAATGTTAAAATATGAATATACATGAATGTATGAATGAAAACATGCACACTAAACAAACAAAATATTTTTATTAATATAACACATTAAGTGGAGGTGGGTGGGGGTGATGTCCACATGTAGATGTAAAGGGGGTCACAAGGGTAAAATGTTTGATAATCACTGCCCTAGCCCATGCATAGTAAAATTTCCAGATTAGAAGTAGTACTACAAGCACCGTTTGAATTAAAAGAACTGTGAAGGATTGCACTGTTACAGTGCTGCTGTCATTTGCATATCTTAGATTGCAGTTCCTTCCTCTTATCTTCACACCTGCTTTTTCTGCATCTAAACCTGCTCTTTGTATGATATTTTCTGCATTTTCTGCCTTGAGTTGACCTCGACTCATGGCGACCCTTTGAATGAGACATCTCTAATCGACACTATTCTCTACTGCTCCACTCAGGTCCTGCTGGTTCAGGCTTGTGACTTCCCTGACTGAGGGGGGTTGCAGACTGCCAGAAATAGTGCAAATTCAGTCCACTTTTAGGGTTAGGGTTAGGGTTAGGGAATCATGGGAAATGTATTTTATTGTGGCACCAGAGCTCTCTGACAGAGAAGGCTTAATGTCTCAGGAAAAAAACAATTCCCATGATTCCCTAGCACTAACCCTAACCCTAAAAGTGAACTGAATTTGCACTATTTCTGGCAGTCTGCAACCCCCCAAAGTCTAGCCATCTAGCATATGGTCTTCCTCTTTCTACTGCCTTCTACCTTTCCTAGCATTATTATCTTTTTCTACTGAGTCATGTCATCTTATGATGTTGCCAAAGTACGACAGCCTCAGTTTTGTCATCTTGACTTCAAGGGAGAGTTTAGGCTTGATCTGTTAAAGGACCCATTTGCCTTTTTGCCTATCTACAATATCCTCAGCATTCTTCTCCAGCACCAATCCCAAATGAGTTGATCTTCTTCCTTCACTGTCAAACTCTCACATGGGTGGGTGGTGAGGGTACAGTGGCTTGGATGATTCTGACTCTAATGCTCAGTTGTATAGCTGTATGCTTTATGATCTTGTCTAGTTCTTTCATACTCCTTCCCATTCCTAGTCTTCTTCTGATTTCTTGACTGAAGTCTTTGTTCTGATCAGTGTTTGGTCCAAGGTATGGGAAATCTTTAACTCTTTTGATCTTCACTATATTTTGATCCTTGTTATCCTCATTATATAAGCTGAATTTATGAAATCCTCTGTGGTTATTATTTTAGTTTTCCTTTATGTTCAGCAGTAAACCTGCCTTTGCACTTTCTTCATTAAATTTCCTTAGTAATTGTTCCAAGTCTAAGATGTTTTCTGTTAGTAGTAGAAGAGTGTTGATGGTGCAGTGGTTAAATGCCTGCATTGCAGCCACTTACTCACAAACCACAAGGTTGTGAGTTCAATACCAGCCAGGGGCTCAGGTCGACTCAACCTAGCATCCTTCCAAGGTCACTAAAATGAGTACTCATCTTGTCGGGGGCAATTGGCTTACACATTTGTAAACTGCTTAGGGAGTGCTTAAGTGCACTGTTAAGCAATATGGAAATGTACTTGCTATTGCTATAGTATCGTGTTGTTCGCATATCATAGGTTGTTGCTCCTTCCTCTTATCTTCTGCTTCTTCTGAGTCTAAACCTGCTCTTTGTATGATATTTTCTGCACACAAGTTGAACAAATAGCTATAGTGCTATTATTCCATTTTAAGTGCCATGCCAACATCCTGCGGAATTCTGGGGTTTGTAGTTTAGTGAGGCCTAAGAGTTCTCTGGCTGAGAATTCTAAATACCCGTCCTTTAACTGCAATCCCAGGAATGAATATGATGTTACTATTGCAGTCAAAGTGGAATAATAGAACATTAACAGTGTAGTGCGACAGGGCCCTTAAAATGATATAGCACACTCAGGGGTCATAGACTCCATCTGCCACCTCTCTCAGGCTTCCCTTTGAATTTAGCCACAATCTCAGGCAGTGGCAAAGTGCAGGTTTTCCCAGGAAAAATATATATATTGAGGAAGTAGACCAACAAGCTTTGCAGACTGCCAGAAATAGTGCAAATTGAGTCCACTTTAAGGGTTAGGGTTAGTGCTAGGGAATCCTGGGAATTGTGTTTTTTTTTTTTTCCTGAGACATTGAGCCTTCTCTGTCAGAGAGCTCTGGTGCCACAATAAAATACACGGGGGTTGCAGACTGCCAGAAATAGTGCAAATTGAGTCCACTTTTAGGGTTAGGGTTAGGGTTAGGGAATCATGGGGAATGCAGTTTATTGTGGCACCAGAGCTCTCTGACAGAGAAGGCTCAATGTCCCAGGAAAAAAACAATTCCCATGAATCCCTAGCACTAACCCTAACCCTAAAAGTGGACTGAATTTGCACTATTTCTGGCAGTCTGCAACCCCCAACAGTTCCCATGATTCCCTAAACCTAACCCTTAAAGTGGACTCAATTTGCACTACTTCTAGCAGTCTGCAAATGCCACAAGTCTACAAAGACTAATGCTACTTCTTCTACATAGTTAGCCTCAAAGGTGCTAAAATATCCCCTTGTATATATTGTTATATTTTGTTGTTGTCATTGTTGTGTGCCTTCTAGTAATTTCCAGTTTATGGTGACCCTATCTTGGGTTTTCTGGGGCAGAGTTTGTATGACTCGCCCATGGGCTGATATCACGTTGTAGACCTAATGCAGTTTCACACTGCTTTAACTGTCATGGCTCCATCCTATAGAATCCTGGGATTTGCAGATTGTTATGGCACCAGAGCTCTCAATAGAGAAGGATAAATATCTCATAAAGCTACAAATCCCAGAATTCCATAGCATTGAGCCATAGCAGTTAAAACTGTCAAACAGCATTAATTTTGCAGTGTAGATGAAGCCAATGGGTTTCCACAGCCAAGTGGGGAAACGAAGCTCAGTCTCCAGAGTCATAGTCCAATATTCAACCCACTACAGCATGCTGGCTCATATTTTTTAATACCTTACAGTAAACAATATAGTGGACTTTAAATTCTATTTCCTGTTATTTACAACCCTTTGCTTCCCAGAATCCACATGACCAAGGAGGAGAAATGGCCTCTATCTATATAGATGTTCCTCCTGAATATGGTTCCAGATTTGAAGATACCACATTTAGCTATAGGGGACATTAAAGAGAGAGCCAATGGACTGGGACTCTACTATTCGGGGTTTCTACCTCCAGCAAAGGTGAAACTTTTTTTTTAATGGATCAACACCTATATTTTTTCTAATGCAAAAGCATGGAGGCTTCTCTTGAGAGATTCAATGTCTCACAGAGGATGAAGACATCTTGGATCTCAGAAGAAGTACCTTTTTGCATTGCTGATGGAATTTAAATTTCATCTCCTTCTATTTGAAACACTTTGTTCCCAGTGCCACATAGTCAAAAAGAGAGATTTATAATAAATAAATAAATAAATATTTATAGTCTGCCCAGTCACAAGGAATCCAGGCAGGTTACAGCAATAAATATTTGCTTCAATAGATATCCCTCCACAGAAAAACACACCACCTTGAGAAAATTCTGGGCTGTGACTAACATAATCATTTTATAATTTTTTTCTCCTGTATGATTTTTTTAAAACACCCTTTCCTGATGAAGAAGCCGGTGGAGCTTCTGTCAGTGTGTGAATGATGGGTGTTGCAGTGATGCTCTTTGACACCCAGCACAATCTCCAGGACAAGCTGGCTGCTGTGATCCACAGCCACTTTGCATCTCGTACCATCAACTGGCTCAGCTTCCCTTCTTCAGGATCCTGTCTTCCTCAGTCAAGAGGACACATTGTAAAGTCCAAAAACATAGTTTTATTAATGCATATAAAAATAAAAAAATAAGATAACTAAGTAAAATCCATTGTGATGAACTAATCCAGTTCAGCCATGAAAGATCACATCTTTAACAATCCCAAAAGCATAGGATCCCAACTTGTTGCAGTTGAAAGTTAAAAAGAAGTTACAGATCCATGTTTCCAGATCCAGGAGTTAGATTATAAAAGCAGTATGAATATACTAGAAGCCATCTCCTAACTCCATGGTTAAAACCACTGCCGCACATGCACATGCACACTCACATCTTGAATTATAAACGTTCTTAAAGGATTTTCTAGGCCCTTCCCATATTCCACCTTTTGGGTGTTAACCTTATGTTGGTTGGATAATGCCTGTATGATGTATTTTAACCCAGCCCCTTGCTGTCCATCATGCACCATGTGACTATTTTCGCAAGCCTAACGATGTTTACCTTTTTGATATCTCTTGCTTCCCATAACAAAATCTGTGTCCATGAGTTGTACCTTTGGGAAAGTTCATGTTTATGTCTGTGTAGCCATCTGGTGTTAGATTCACTTTGTTTCAGTCTAGGTGTTGTTCTCATGAGGAAAATTCCACACACACCTCTCTACATTTCACCTTTGACTGCATAACCCAGGGGTCGGCAACCTACGGCCCCCGGGCCGGTTCCGGCCCAGGACGCTGGACTTACCGGCCCAGGCGGACCCCTGCCACCTCCGCGCCACCTCCGCTGCCAGTTTTCGTCAGCGCGCGACTGCGCATGCCCCAGCCAGCATTTTGTTATCCAAAATGGCGGCTGTGACGCGCACGGTCACATGGCAATGAAAGCAGGCAGCGGTGGCGTGGCTGCGGTGGCTGCAGGGGTCCACCTTGGCCGGTAAGTCCAGGGACCTCCCCGCGCGCACCCTCCACCGATGCGCGCGGCCCCCCATACATGCAGCCTCCACCATGCCATGCACAGCGGCGGCATGTGTGGGGGTTGCGCGCGCACGCCACCATTCCCCCCCCCTTGGCCCAGCCAAGACCTGGGCTACGGGAGACCAGCCCAGGTCTCCAAAAGGTTGCCTACCCCTGGTATAACCCATCTATATTCTAACAGCTTCTAAACTCACAACATTACTTTGTGCATTTGGGTTGGCCGAATAAAGGTACAACTGTTTTGTGGATTTTGGATGTTATTATACTTTGCCATATGGCCAACACAGCTATCCTTGAATACGTTTCCTAGATATCCCTCCCAACCATCTTAACTGAGAACAAATGTAACAACTGTTGGGTAAAATGTCCCTTGAAGAAGTGGCAAAATAATTTCTATGGCTGTAAATGTTAAAAAACACCAGGTGTCAACCCTAATGGTATCCACTGTATATAAGGGCTCTGGAACCCAGGACAGGTGTGGATTAAAGAGAGGAGTCGGTTAGTTTGTAGGAGAAGTGAATTGTAGCAGACAGTGTATGTTGACAGAAGTCAGAGCTTCTGTTATAAATACTTTGTATAATAATAATAAATTTTATATTTAACCTGCCCCTCTGCATAGCAATCGGGGCAGCTTACAACAATTAAAA
>JAIPUX010001232.1:121947535-121958898 GCA_020142125.1 Phrynosoma platyrhinos
AAAGCCAAGTTCAAACCGAGGGCAGGGATGCTCTATGGAGAAAAAATAGAACATAATACAGGAGCAAGAAATAAAAAAGACACTAGAGGCAATACACAGAAGAGTTATAACAAAGAGATGAGTGAATAAATAATATTTGGAATGAGGAGCCATATGAAGACGAGCCCCAAATTCTAAGAAGTGAAGTGGAATCTGCAATAAAGGAAATGGGGAAAAATAAATCACTGGGAACAGATGATATCCCAATTGAACTGCTACAGTGCCTACAGGCAAATGCAACTCCAGTGCTAACTGAAATATATCAACAAATATGGAAAACAAAGAGGTGGCCAACAGACTGAAAAAGCTCGATATACATACCAATTCACAAGAAAGGAGATACAAAAGACTGCAGTAACTATAGGACAATAGCACTAATCTCACATGCAAGCAAAATAATGCTCAAATTCTACAGCATAGACTCCAACAATACATGGAAAGACAAATTCTAAGATACAGGCAGGATTCAGAAAAGGAAGGGGCACAAGGGACCACATTGCAAACATATGATGAAACGCACCAAAGAATTCTGAAGAAGAATCAGCACGTGTTTCATAGACTATAGCAAAGCATTTGATTGTATGGATCATAAAAAACTATGGAATGCATTCAAAGACATGGGTAATAATAATAATAATAATAATAATAATAATAATAATAATTAATTTATATGCTGAAAGCATCATAGGAAAAGTAGAATTAGAATCAGAAAAAGGAGTAGTTAAGATAGGAGGAAACAACATTAACAACCTAAGAGATGTGGGCAACACCATATTATTAGCAGAAGAAATTCAGGAATTGGAACAATTGATAAGGAAAATCAAAGATGAAAGTGCAAAGGTTGATGCTGAACAGAAAGAGAACAAAAATAATGACCACAGACGAAATACAAAATTCAATCTAGACAACAAGGAAATTGAAATAGTTAAAAAATTCTTATATCTAGGATCAAACAAAGACCAGAATGGAGACTGCAGTCAAGAAATAAGAAGACGACTAGGAATGGGAAGGGCAGCAATGAACAAACTGAAAAAGATACTGAAGAGCAAAGACATACAACTGATCACTAAAGTCAGCATCGTCCAGGCCATTGTATTCGCAATTACCGTGTACGGATGCAAGAACTGGACAGTGAAGGATGCAGACAGGAAGAAAATCAACTCATTTGAAATGTGGTGCTGGAGAAGAGTACTTAGGATACCATTGACAGCCAAGAAGACAAACAAATGGGTTCTTGAATAGGTCAGACCAGGGCTCCCCTTGGAAGTGTCCGGCAGCCTCAGCTCCGATCCTGTTTCCCAGGGTGGCCCAGGGCCGCCCGTCTGCATCCCCCCCCTAAAATATAGGGAGACAGCCAAATTGGAGGAGTCAGTGCTAAACCATAAGTTTTGCTTTAGGGCAGGGGTAGGCAACCTAAGGCCCGGGGGGCCAGATGTGGCTCCCTGAGGCCTTTGGACCAGCCCCAGGCCAGTCCTGCCGCCGCCGCTGCCACCGCCCCCCATGATGATAGTGATTATTGTTCTTTTTACTTGTTCTTGGGGTTTTCTTGGCAAAATCTCCACAGGGGTTTTGCCATGGCTTTTTGGGGGCTGAGAGAGTGTGCATGCATATGTTTTTTTAATTTTTATTTTTAAAAAATATTTATTTATTTATTTATTTATTTATTTATTTTTGGTGCTTCAGCCCCCTAATTGTCTGAGGGACAGCAACCTGGCCCCCGGCTCAAAAAGGTTGCCTGCTTTAGGGAAATGAGCCTGCACAGGACTCATGCTCACGTGCTCTTCTTTCGCACACAAAATCAAAGACATTTGCTTTCATTTTAAAAGTGTTTTCTGAACATCTGAATTCGCAAAACTGGTTTGCTGTGGATGATGCACTAAAACCTATAAAGGTTTTGACACTGTGGGTTCTTAACTTCTACTGATTGTGCTAAATAGCTAATAATAATGGAGATTTCCTAGCTGTAGGGTTCCTAGCTTTGTGAAAATAGTTGCTTACCACTGGTAGGGACAAATGTTCTACTAGGCAAGGATACCATAAATCAGAGATGGCAAAACTTTTAGAGACTAAGGGCCTTTACAGATTGCTAGAAATAGTGCAAATTGAGTCCACTTTAACTGCCCTGGCTCAGTGCTAGGGAATCATGGGAATTTTATTTTTTTCTGAGACATTGAGCCTTCTCTGTTAGAGAGCTCTGATGCCACAATAAACTATATTTCCGATGATTCCCTAGCACTGAGTCAGGGCAGTTAAAGGGGACTCGATTTGCACTGTTTCTGGCAGTCTGTAAAGGCCCTAAGTGCCCAAACTGCAACCCAAAACTCACTTATTTGTTGCAAAGTGCTGCATCCTTCTGGCTTTCTACTAACTAACTCTGGCAATCTCTGTGCCAGCGTGACGACACGCGTTTCCACAGAGAGGGCTCTGACTGCTCCCTCTGGCACACGTGCCATAGGTTCGCCACCACTGCCATAAATGCTATAAATCCTAATGCTTTATAAATTAAGTAAACTACAAAAGTATTGCATGCTGGAAAATAAAAGTGGTATGTGATAGTGAGATATAGTATTACTGTTAATGTACTAATGGGTCTCTGGTTTTTATTTGTCTTTCAAGTCAATGACACCTTGGATGATATCTTCAATGATTCTGATGAAGAACAGGAAAGTCAGGATATTGTGAATCAAGTCCTTGATGAAATTGGAATTGAAATCTCTGGAAAGGTATAAAGAAATTATCTTCTCCTGTCCCTGAGAAGTAATCTCCCCTTGCTTTTACACTTGAAACAGCCTTTGTAGCAACTCTCTTTTTTCCCTATATGTTCTGTTATCACAAATGGTCTGTATCTTGCTTGCCTAAATAAAGGTTTTCTTCATTTTACTTTTTAATAGATGGCCAAGGCTCCATCAGCTGCCAGAGGCATACCATCTGCATCCACGTCCCAAAGTGCCACAATTTCAGATGAAGAGATTGAACGGCAGCTCAAAGCCCTGGGAGTAGATTAACCTTATAGTGACATGCAGCCTGCCTTCTACAATCACTCCAGTGTCGGGATACACATGAACATCCGACACAGGCTTCAATAAAAACCAAATTCCCTTGCAAACCTTGCATAAGCCTTTACTGATTACAGTAAATTTTAAGGACAGTTGGAAAAGCTATAGTTACAATTGATTGAAAAGAATAATGTCAAGTGTGTGAGAAGTGCAGAATTTGTATACATTTGACCAAATTTGGATCCACTGTAAATGGGAGCATCTGTTACATGTGATCTAAATTTGGATTGGTTATGTTCAACATTTTTTTTCACCAAAAATCATCTCACTTAAAGAATTCTGCATGTTCTTTTGCAAGAAGCCTTTCTGGAGACACTTGAGTTACATCTCTATTTCAAGTACACTAAGACTTCTTAATTTATGACTTTAAATGAAACCTCATATTCTTTTTCAGTTGGAAGGTGACAGTTGTCATCTTCAAGTGAAGAATATATAAAAGCTTAGGCAGCCTTTCATAAGCACCTTCTTTGAACTTATTCTTTATTCAGCCTTGTGTTAAATTATACAGTATGTACACTTCTAACATAGTCCAGGATCTTAGTACAATACTGTTGTCCCATTATTGAAACATTTCTGGGTGCAAGGTTGAAGTCTACCAGTATTGTGTGCTAGCAAAATTGGTTGCAAGGAGGGTACTGAATAACTTTCATTGTACTGTAACATATCTAACTTGAAGAGAAGTCTGTGCCTTTGTGTACATAGTGCTTGGTTTCTTTTAACCTTTGAATTGTGAAAACTGTAATGTTAAGCCATTATCTCAACTACATAGCACTGAAGTTATGTGAATTCAACTGCAGCTGCTGCTACAAACTGTAAATTACTTCAGAAGCTGGAGATAGCATCTTTATCCTGAAATTGTATCTGCATATACTGCTATGCAGCATTTTTCATTGAATAAGTATTAACTTTGAAAATATACTTCATTGTCCAATGTAATATTTATGTTCTATGTTAAATCCAGTTCTTACACAATCACTGAAATGGTGTGTGCTTTCCTATTTAAAGTTAATAGGTTTACTTGGGTTTAATTTGCTCCTAATATAGTAAAATAGTGAGTATCTAGATGTAATATAGGAAATATAATTCATGTCTTTGTTTCAACATTACAACAAGATTGGGAAATGCATTATGGAGCTGACACTAATCATGTAAATGCAAATGACAAGAAAATGACTGCTGGTTGTCACTGAACAGGACAAAGCAATTACTGTGACTATTATCATCTGACCATGTACTGCGTTTGAACAGAACATCAACAACAATATTTGTGAGCCAAAGGTCTCATGTCAGAATAGAATTTTTCTCGTTCAAGAAATGGTCAAAGGAGCCTCCAATACATATATAATTTGGTTTTGTAATTATATATATAAAAAGTTTATATGGCACTTTGGTACTTTGAGTAAGTTTTTCTTTTTACAGATTTTGTAAAAATCAAATAAAAGCATTTTCCTTCTCCAGTGCCATTTTCGTTTGATAATTTGATATATTACTGGAAGAAAAATAGCTTAAAAGCTTTCAATAATCAAAAGAATTATTACACTTATCTTACACTGCTTACCTCAGAACAAGCACCATTGATCTCAGTGGATATGTATATGATCAATACAAGTAATCATTGCTCAACTGTGTTCATATCCCTGCTATTAACCAAGAGTTCTAAAATAAATGAGGTGAAAAATATATGTACTCCTTCGGAAAGTTCTTTGTACATCAGTAGAAAGTAGTTTAATCTATTGATCTGAAAGAAGTATTTCATCTTAAGGATTTACAAATATTGCTTCAGTTCTGTTATCCTGTCAGAAAATACTATGTAATTGAAGGATGCTGAAAGCCAGATCCTGATATGGAGCGATACAGCTACAATTTACTGCAACACAGAAATCCAAAGGGACATGGTCCAGGCTTACAAACCCATTACTATGAGGAAAAGATTGAGAATAAATTATAGATCAGGGTTGAAGGTACTTGTAGGAGCCCATTTCCTCCTTGTGTCTATTTATCTGTTGCCCACATCTTGTGAAATTTGCTGGAGCTCATTGGAAGCAGAGTGAGTAGTCTCAAGAAACATGCTGAAATACTGGTCCTACTGGCCTCATCCTTCTCAACCATTCTCTGAAATAGTGTGCTTGTATGGTTACTTTATGACTGCATGAGGCTGAGAGACCTATCTTCTCTTAACATTTTTTTTCTTACTAAAAACAACAAATCTCAAAATTCCTTTTGCATGGGACACAAGGGATGATTGGTGGGAGAGGCAAAGCACCATAAGGGAACTGGAGCAAGTGCTGTTGCCTTAGGATTTTCAGGCTCCTGAATAAGTCTTAATTCATGTATATAGTTGTGACACAACTTCGAAAAATGTGATCTGTGCCTTAGAGTAGTGTTACTCAAAGTGGTGGACTGTGAAGCGATGCTCATCAGTGGAAAGTTTTCAGAAAATAATGGAGAAAACTGCTGGTTCCCCACATTAGACCACAGATTCAATGCAGCTAATAAGATTTGCTTTACATTTTGCTTAGTCTTAAGATACAAGATGATAGAAGCTGGGAAAATTGGAAGATACTTCATAGCATCCCATGGATCTCATTGTGAAATGTTGCACCTGAAAAATAAATCTATTTTGCGAAACTATTACCCACATTTATATTATTAAATGAAATCTACAGGAAATAACTCACTGATTTTCCACAAAGTGGGTATTGCTATGTACTTTGCCCTTGCCTGTTGCAAAGCTGAAAAAAGTTTCAGTAGTCATCAAAACAGCAGGTGTTCTGCAATGGAAGAAGAATGGTGAAACTACCTACCCATTTTGTCTCTTGAGCATTAATTTGCAAAAGTGACTTTGGGGAACTAACTTACAATGAAAAGGAACAGACACATAAAGCTTTAAAGTTAATTGTGTGAATGTTTGCAGCCACTGTCCATTAGAAGAAAAAAATATGACATTGACACGATGATCACTTTATTAATGATCAAAATATTAGGAAAAGGTTTGCAAACTCATAGGACTCTTAAGTTTGGTACAGTTGGCCCTCCATATTGGTGGACTAGCCTTCCACCAATTAGAGTGTCTGTGCATGGCCCCAATCCATTGTTGTCAATGCTTGTGTCCATTGACTTTAATGGGACTTGAGGTCCCACTATTTTTGTTATCCATTGGGGGGGGGCATTCCAGAACCAACCCCTGCAAATACAGAGGTCCAACTATTATTAAAAGAGTAAAGAAATTTGGACCATGTAACCATAATTTCAGAATTAATTTAGAAAACAAACATGGTTATTCCATTATACGTATAAAATGCAGTTTGGTTTCAGTAATTTCAGTGTAATTGTGTGTTTTGAAGTCCAATTTTTGGTAACCACATGACAAGCCCACCTTGGACTTATCTTGACAAGATTTGTTGAGAGGAAGTTTGCCATTGCCCTGAGATTGAGAGAGTGTGAATTCCCTAAGCCAGAATTTGAACCCTGGCCCTAGCCCAGCACTAAAACTACTACATCATGCTGGCTTGGAGGTGTGTGTGGGGTATATACTTGAGCCTAGATGAAATGATGTGTCTAAGGAAGGCAGTAGAACAGAGAAACTGGCTGCATTTCCAATTTCAGATTATATAACACAGTGTCACATTTAAGGATTTGTCTCATTTTCCCTGGCCATCAGTATGCCATTTATAAAATCTTTACATATAACTATTCCTGTACTTCTAATAGGTGCTCAACAAACAGATACTTAACAGGTAAAATCCTCCACCTTTTCTCATGACTTTTCCCCTTAAGCAGGGAATCTTTGCTAAACATTAAATGTAATGGCTGTTAGAGCATAGATGCCCTGCCAGGGGGGAAAAATGTTAATCTGCATAGCATGGTAGTTTTTGAAACTTTTCATGGAACCATAAAATGGAAACTCAAGCATCAAGTTCGTCATACAAGTCTGAAAACAGAAACAAATCAAATCACACCAGGACAAAGAAATTAGTAAACAGTGATGCATGTGTACTACACACTCTTGGGCTAAGAAAAATCTAAGAAACTTACATTATGTGAACTTTTCAAACTGGTGGATACCACAAGAAAATATAAGCATCATATAACTTAATAATAAATAGCTACTTTTTCTAACAATTCCCAGTGTTGCGTTTTATTTTTAAATCCATTGAACAGTATATTGACAATATGATTTAAAAGTGTTTTAATTCATGTTATGTTGTCAATGGGTTGCAAAGTGCTTGTTTCAACCAAGCCGCAGGCTTCCCTCCTTTGCTGCTGAGAGTCCACGTAAAATGTGGGGTGCCTGTTAAATTGGACCCTTATGAGATGTGCATTGTATCTGCAGTTTGCATGATCCTTTCAACTGCTGTTAGAAAGAGTTTGTGAAATGGATACATTCTGGCCTTTCTGTGTAAACCAGTGAACAGGTAATTGCTGCGTTGGCTCCGAAGTATGACTCAAAATAGGATGAGGAACGCGTCTTATTGGGCCAATTTCCCCTTGGTAATTGCAAGCCCTTAATCCTCAGTGGGCTTCTCTAAGCAGAAATCAAAATGCAAAGGCAGACTGAAGTCGCTGGAATATGAACTTAAGAAGTGTAGATAATGTCTTCACTATAAGCCTTTCCTGCATTAAAATTATTGGCAATATTTTAAGCAGCAGGGGTCTTCACTGTCTTCTAAAGCTCTCTTCATTAGACCACAGCTGCTTTAAGCAGCTTTTGAGTTAAGGGCCCTATCAACTAGAAGAGGTACTCATCAACTGGCAGATAAGCCTAGCCACAGTAGGAGCTGACAGTTGTTTCTGTCTTTGCCTCCTTTCTCCTGAAAATCTCTTAATTCTTGTAGTCTTTCCCCCTTCCTATGAAATCCCATGCTTGACGGGAGGGAAAACTGCATGCCATACCTTAAGATAGCTACTTCAGTTAATGTCCATGGCACTAATAGAGTACTGGGATTACAGAAAAGCAGCACAAAGACATCAGCAGAATTTCCTCATAGCCTTGGGCTTTTAAACCTCCCTTCCATCTCTCACTGTCTGTCCAGATTGATTAAACTGTGGACTGAAACATGGCATAAATTAAACAGAGTGCTTGCAGTCTGTGGGTCTTAGCATAAGGTGCAGGGATTTGACTACAGGATCTACGGATCTTCTGAAATGCAGATGGCAAGTGATATCCTACTCCACCTGCTCAGTAATGAAGAGACTGAATTTGCTAGGAGGAGGTTGCTACATACACACTTCCAGGCTCAGCTTTTGCATGAAATTCTTCAGATGACAATTTTGTATTTGAATTGACATTCTCACATACCAATGGCATATATGTCTGTCCCTGGTTTCCACTCCACTATGCATCTGAGGAAATAGACTGACATCTACAAAAGCTCATGCTGCCAACTTCTTTCTTTCAGTTAGGGGCTGTACAGATCGTCCCAAAGGGGTGGTGGCAAGCTGCCTCTTTTCTCGCCAGATCGGAGCCTAATAGAGTGTTGGGCTCTTTGGCGCAGCGTTCAAACATGCTACATGGAAAAGCTGCCTAAGAGCCATGGCGGCAGCAGCTAGGGCACGCTTTCCACAGCAGAAAAGCTGGGTTTTGCAGCTTTTTTTGCAGCTCTGATCTGACAAGGAAAGAGGCACAAAAAGGCTAGATCGGAGCCATGGCTTGTGGTTGCCACAGCTCAGATCTCGCAAGGAAAGAGGCGGCTTGCCACCACCCCTTTGGTGAGGTTTGTACAGCCCCTAACTGAAAGAAAGAAGTTGGCAGCATGAGCTTTTGTAGACTTGTATTTCCTCAGATGCTTTTGCCGCCCACCATGCAGTAGCTTGGGCAGTGTGATGCTGGCTGGGGGTGAAGTCGAGCCATCCGGCATGCGGTTGCCACACCCCCATTCTGCCCCCAGGTCGGCTCTTTATGCCGGTCTGTTCAGCCCTTTAGTCTCAAAGGTGCTACAAGCTCTCTCTACATACTGATTCTACAGACTAACACGGCTATATCTTTGAATTAATGCTGCTCATACAGTTGCACAGTGTTGCAGTTGTGCTTAATTGTTAAACAGCTTCTCACAAACAACATTCTATTTGCAGAGGTTTTGTTCCCCAAGGCCTTCATACTAAAGGTTCTCTGGACAATGGAGATGTTAGGGGCATTTTTTATGGGCCAGGGGATTAAAGCTTGTCTGCAGCAGCTGTGTTGTTTTGTGCCTTCAAGTCGACTCTGAGTTATAGCCACCCCCTCATTGGGTTTTCTTGGCACAAGAGATTTGCTGTTGCCTCCAAGGTTGAGAGAGTGTGACTTGCCCAAGATCACCCAGGGGTATTCCATGGCTGAGTGAGAATTTGAACACTGGTCTCCCAGATGTCTGGCCCAACACTCAAACCACTACAACACACAGTCTTCTCTTGTTATCACATATGTGAGATGAATGTATAACTAGTGCCACTAAATAGTTCTTGAATTGTCACAGGCTTGAGTGAATAAGAGATGGGAAGGGTTCATACTGGTTTTCCTTGTTCTGTTTTTGCTCTGGCCTTACCACCCTTGGCCTACACAGAATATTATCCATGTGGGAAACTTACCTTTTTTTGCTTTTTGGAAAAAAGGTTCCCCTCTGTTAGATAGTATGTGCCTCCTCAATAGCACCACTGTAAAACTCACAAGTAATAAAGGCAGTGATGACTTAATGCAATAAAATGTAAAAAAGATTCTTTATGCTAAGATTAGGTGACCTTTTTAAAAGAGTTCACCTGTCTCCTGGAATCTGCAGCAAGAACCAAGCAGTATCTCCCCACACTATGGATGGTAGCCCATTCAGTCTTCACAGAAAGAAATGTATTTCCAGAGTCTATAAAAAGGGTATCTTTGTCCAACTTCTATATATCTTTAATGCTCTAAAGTGATTGTGCTAAGAGCTGCCATACGAAGGTAAAATATCTCTTAAGGAAATGTGCCATACCTAAAGTAAAGCCAAAAATATTTTTATGATTGAATTTGAAGAACTTGTAAAAGTGGTAGTTAGTACATATTCTGAGTTTAGAACCCTTTTTAAGTCCAGTTTTGAAATCCATTTATCTTTGGAAGGAATTCTACTGGCACTCTTGATGATCCTTAATAATGGAATTAAAGGTGTTGTGATGTAAACTTGTCTTCACTCTCTTTTCCCTTTGTCTTCGATTGCAGAACCAAACTCTCACGACTTCCTTCTCCAGATTGAGTCCTTCTGCCATCCTCATGATCTCCTGAGATGAAGGCTTGCTTTGCTCTGCAAAATGGCTTTCTAAGGCTTCTTTAGCAGCAATGCTAGGAAGAATACAGTATTCCATTATATGCCTCATAAAACAATCTCAAGATGCATAGAAATCCAAAGTTATTTTATTTACAATATTTTACACGTATCAGTAATGTTCCAAGGTAGACCGACATGGAAACCACATTTACTTTTTACATGTGTTGTTGTTGTGTGTCGTCCAGTCATTTCTGAATTATGCCGATGCTATGATGACCCTACCATGGGGTTTTCTTGACTAGTTTTTTCAGAGGGGGTTTGCCATTGCCATCCTCTGAGGCTAAAAGATTGTGAGTTGCCCAAGGTCACCCCGTGGGTTTATATGGCCAAGTGTTACATATGTTAACCCTACTCAAATATTCAGGGGGGCAAAACCACACAGCTATAGAATACCAATATTTTACTGAGGGTGGGGGATGTTCCCCATACTCATTACTATGCCCCATGGGACAAAGGAAGTAATATTGGTTACAAAAAGTTGAGGGAGGCAGGTCACCAAGTAGTATGGAATAATAAGGGAATCCTTATCTTCAAGCCATTTATTAAAATGGGAAATTGTGCAATGTATTCTGGTGATATCCTTCCTTAGGAAAAAGATGGATTCCCATTTTCTTTGCTGATCATTCTTCTGATAGGCTAGGCTGAAGTCCATGACAGCTTGTGCCAAATAAAACTTGTTTATGCCAAGTTGTCACATATATAACAAAATTATAAATAGCACACATTGCATACAATGAACAGAGCAGCCACCTTTCACTGACCCAACTAAGGGCCTTTACAGACTGCCAGAAGAGTCCTATATATCTATACCAGGGATGAAGAACATATAGCTTTTCAGATGTTGGATTGCAACTCTTGTCTTCCCTCACTATTATATATGCTAGCTAAGGCTGAACCATAACAAATTTGGCTTTATAATGTTCAAATAAATCAGAGATGGGAACCATGTGGCCCATGGGATATATACTGCCCTTGAGATATCTATTTGTTAGGCTGT
>JAIPUX010001232.1:121962646-121975275 GCA_020142125.1 Phrynosoma platyrhinos
CCCCCCCCCCCCGCCATGATGATATCGATTATTATTGTTATTACTTGTTCTTGAGGTTTTCTTAGCAAAATCTCCCCAGGGGTTTTGCCATGGCTTTTCTGGGGCTGAGAGAGTGTGCATGCATCTTTTATATTTTAAAATATTTATTTATTTATTTATTTATTTATTTATATTTGGTGCTTTGGCCCCCCAATTGTCTGAGGGACAGCAACCCAGCCCCCGGCTCAAAAAAATTGCCTACCCCTGATCTAGGGTGAGGCAGTATAGGGACTATCATGGCTACCAGAACAATCCTACTCCCTCTTCATCAGGAGAAGGAGCTAATTATCCTACATTTGTTGCAAATATTCATTGCTCCACATTTGTTTTTGTTTTTTAAAAAAATCCACATAACCAGAAATTCTCCCTTAAAAAGAGCCATGAATTCTACTATACCTCCCACTTGCTCTGCTTCCTCCAGCCACTTTGCTAGAATTGATTTCAATTTGCAAGCATTCTTGAAGCTCAGTTGCAAGTTTTCGAATCGGCAAATAGTTGTCTGGCTGAATTCAGAGCCATGCACAGCAGCCAAAGCTTCTCCTACATTTGTCTGTGTATAACCTGCTCAAAAACAAAAACAAAAAAAAACAGTTCTACCTTCTGGAACTAAAAATGCTGAGATCTGTCTTTAACACTCATCCCTCCACATTTTCTGGGATTAGGGGCACAGGACCCCTGTGAATGTGGAAAAACTACAAATAACAAGCACACTATCTTTTTACCTGAAATAACACCTCTCTAAGAATTTTCTGGTCCTCCAGTATAACTCTGTGGTCAACATCTACCAGACATTGACCATAGAATTGTGCTGGAGGAACTATAAATGCCTAGTGAATTGTTCTCTGTAGGAATCTCTAGGTTCTTCGGTGCAATGTTTGGTTAAAGTTGACCATAGAGTTGCACTGGAGGACCTAGATATTCCTAGAGAGAACATATTAATGAAATCCATGAATCATCAAAGCTGCAAAAGTCAAAGCTGCAAATATGGAGGGACGAATGTATATGTTTCTCTCTGGTTTGTACATACATTTGTGGTTTAAAGCTGTTTTCCTTTTTACAGTATTTTCCTTTCACCTAATAATGTAAATCTGATTTTGGTTTCATATTACTGAAGTACGGAAAGGCTGAGAGCCAGCATAGTGTAGTTTAAGGATTAGATTGAGATTCTAGAGACTTGGAGCCTTATAATATGACAAAAGAAAGCTGGAATGCAATGAGAGAGAAGTGGTTTTCTCCATGCCTCTTTGCATGATGTTGTAGCTCTTCCTCTCTCCTTCCAGAGGAAGAAGGTTGTAAAAACATGCCTTTTGCTAACTGGATTTTTCCAAAAGACATTCTTTTGTGACCATTTCCTTTAGGAACAGAATGGAAGTGCTTCAAATTTACAGTGCTTTATAAATAAACCTTAACAACAACAACAACAACAACAACATGTGGATAGGTGCTTGTCACTTGCTGCCTCATGTTTTTCTTTTGTCATGTAATAAGGATCTAGGTTTGAATCCCTGCTCCACCATGGAAATCCAGTGGATGAGCTTGGGAAAGTCACACTCTCTCATCCTCAAAGGAAGGCAAAGGCAAACCCTCTCTGAACAAATCTTGTTCCCCCCCCCAAAAAAAATCAACGATCCCATGATAGGATAGGCCTTAGAGTCTCCATAAGTCAGAAATGGCTGGAAAGCATACAACAACAAGAACACATAAAAGCTGCTCTCCTGTGGTCTATTGTGTTGGCAACAGAATAGTGGCCACAAGCATCATAGCAATGGAAGTGGAGTGACATAGGAGGTTGCCTCTGTCAAGAGAGAAACCTGGCCTGCTTAAGAGCTGGGGAGCAACTCTCTCTCTCAATGGAGACACCTTCTTTCCCTCCACCACAATTGCACCATTCATCAAAAAGTGCTTTACACTGGCATAACAGAACACTATGCCATAAATCACCAAGAGGATGCCAGCTAAAAACAATTTTATTGTTCCACAGATATGGTAAATTAAAATGTAAGCTTGAAACATAGTACATGTCCCCTGCTAAATATACTAAAATAT
This sequence comes from Phrynosoma platyrhinos, assembly GCA_020142125.1. Lineage (NCBI taxonomy): Eukaryota > Metazoa > Chordata > Lepidosauria > Squamata > Phrynosomatidae > Phrynosoma > Phrynosoma platyrhinos. The sequence goes on from JAIPUX010001232.1 coordinate 121,964,732, forward strand.
GAATTTACTTTGACTGAGAAAACACAGATTCACATATACAACTTTTAAATAGTTATGAATGGTATTGTTATGATAGATAAGCCATTGTTACTATGTGACATTAGATGAGATAGATATTATGATCTAGCAAGCTCAGGTGTTATGACCTATCAAGTTATGATAAGAAAGTTCAAGTATTATTGCAAAGTGACTAAATTTATTATTAATAATTATTTATTAGCATGACTGATGTACTCTCACACATGCTTAAAAATGCCACTTTGAAAGGCCCATGAAGAATATTACTGAGATGATGACAGCAGCAGCAGCAGCATTACCATCACTGCCACCTTTGCCATCATCACCATATGGTGTGTTATCAAAAGACATGGTGTGTTATCAAAAGGAAAGCAAATGAACAGGTTAATGAACATCCTTAATTAAATGATTCACATACCCAGCTTAATTCTTCTCAGTTTGAAATCATTGGCAAACTTTTCAAGCTCTCTGATTTCTGGAGAGTCCATGTCTATTGGTTCTTCAATGGCCTTATTCTTCTTCCGGAATTCTTGCTTAAAATCTGTGGTGGTAGAGTCATCTCCAAGGATGGATGGGTGCATGGGAGTAAAGCTATGACCCAAAGCACAAGAACTGGCACTCAGGGCATGGTCAGGGAATTTATAAAGACATGGAGTGAGGCTACCTGTCAGAAAACAAAACAAACACAGATCCAGGAGGACACAAAAAATATTATTCCTAACTATTGCTTGGTCAACGTTGCTGACTTTTTCTAGGTGAGAACAGCACCTTCCATACAGAAACTATCTTCAGTATTAGATGAAGATGAAATAATGATTATAGCACCACACTCGTTATTTTGACCACCAATTAAATTGCATAGATTACCAAATTATTTTTTTTCAGGGGTGAGAAGGGGAATAAAATCAGGATCATGAATAAAATCAGATCATGCATATCACAAAAATAATACTGAAAAAAAATGTTAAGGTGCTGCAAGATTTTTTTGTCCTTTTTGCTCAAATAGACTAACACTACTAACCCCCTCCCCCACTGCTGCCATGAAGTTGGCATTACTTTAGTGTTATTTTAAATTTATCATGCATTTGCAAGGTGACATTTGGCTGTGTGGAAAACAGATCATGTGGTCATGGATCACCAAAGTGCTATTATGGGGAGAATTATGATAACAAATGATGTCAAGCCAAGAAGCTTCCATTTTTAAACTACTGCAATTGTGGCAGTACAGCAGGTTGGCGTGATAAAGTCCTTAACTGGGTTGTGTTTCATAGAAGGGGAAATATATATAAGTGAGTGAGTAAATAAATGAAACTGACGTGCCTTGTAAAGTACCAACTCCATTCACAACATTGGGATGGGGCATACTGCAGGTCTGCAAGATACGGCTTTGGGAGAGACTTGCTGCTAGCATATCTGGAGCAGCTGGCTTGATGCCTATTGGGAGCAGTAAAGAAGAGACTTTAAGAATATCAATTTATAGGTGACGAATACCACCAGGCTCAAGCTAGGTGAAGAATATTGCTGAGACACTAAAATACACTTGCATTATTACCAAATGAATGTATGGTTATAAATGGGGAAGGGAACCATCTAGTATCTCAGAAGCATTTGAGGGAAGGGAACCATCTAGTATCTCAGAAGCATTTGAATGAAGAAAAACCTCCACCATGTTTCATATGGGATGGCCACTAGTAGTGGTGCTAGTGGTGGGGGTGGGGATGATACTTAGCAATGATAAAAATGGGTTAATTATTGTAAGAACAAACAACTTACTGCAAAAGCAAACAAAAACACAAACCAACATTCTGCAAAATGTTAATCTTTATTTCATCAATGACAATCACCTGAAGTAAGAAAACCTGCATCCTATTATGTTTACTGTTTTAAATCAAACAGTGCAGTGTAATGGGTAGAACAGCCTCCCTCTACCTAATATCTTCCAAATGTTTTGTACTACAATGCCTATTATCCCTACCAGCATGGCAATTGTCAGTGTTGATGGAATTTGTCATCTAAAAGTTCTGGAGCATGATACATGGTTGGAGAAGGACTAGGTTTTTGGTGTTTTTTTTTAAAGAAATTCTGTTTCTGATTTCCTTTCAACCATGAAGCCTGTTGGATGTCCGGAAGCTTGTAACTCTCCCTCTCAGTGTCACGAACTGCATATGACTGTCATGAAGAAGGGAAATTATGTATATCCTGGAGAATATGAATATATAAATATAATGTTTATTTTCCTTCTGCTAGCCATAAAAAGCTGTAGAGAGCTTTGAAGCTGAAGACTGGAAATCTTTAAAGAACTCTTTATGAGGTTTCTACCTCCAACAAAGGTGAAACTTTTTTTGATTATTATTGGCAAAGTTTTACCTATACAGCACTTAATTTTTCCCCCCAGCTATATCTGGACAGCGACATCTTGAGAAATTCTTGGGAAATGTTTTCTGCCCAAGTAAGAGGCCTGCGGCTTCACAAGAGAGAAAGACATCCTGAATCTCAAGAGGGGTTATTTACTGCTTCAATTGAGTTTAAATTTGACTGTCCTGACTTTCCTTTATAATTATTTTGTAACATGTGCTTTGTAGGAGAGGCATGCCAGACAGGCATGTCTTTTGCCTACATTGAGGGCCTTCCAACTGAACTACAGCAGAGAAAACATCTATACAAAATGTTGGCCTGTAACTCCAACACCATCTCTTTTCTTCCTCCTGCATTGTCTTTTTAAACATATTTCACCTGATGAAGAAGCCAGGAGAGCTTTGAAAGCATGCATAATGTGTTTTGTGCATTTTGGCTGACTTATAAAGATATTATTCCTTTCTGGATTTTGAATTTTATTTAACTGGAAATCTTATATAACAGGTTTTCTGGATTGTAACATTTCAACTAGTATTAGCTACTTATTTCTGAAGTATTAATTAATAGAAAACATTCTCAGGAGGCTGAGACAGTGGGATTCCTCTTAGGTAATTCTCTCCTCACTTATATCATATTCTACACTTGCAGGGAATCAACAGTATTGAGTTTATTGCACGGCACTTTCAGGAACAAGAACTGAACAGAATGGAACGGCACAGAATGAGGTGAGAACGCATGTTACCGCATGGGAGAATGCCGGCGATGCTACCAGGAGTCTCCAAGCCGTTCCCCAGCTGTTCCTGGAAGCTGGTTTTGAAGAACAATTTTGATTTGTTCTTCAAAATCAGCTGCCAAGAGTGGCTGGGGGCCAGCTCGGGGACTTCTGGCAGAATTGGTGGCATTCTCCTGTGCAGTAACTTGCATTCTTGCCCCATTCCGTGATGTTCCATTCTATTCAGTTCCTGTTCCTGAAAGTGCCATGTGATAAACTCATATGTTTAAGTCCAGGATAGGGTGAACAACTAGCTTTATGCAGGTCTAGCTAATCCCCAAGACAAACTAACATTTCTGCCCCCATTCATTTTCCTTCTTTCCCTTGTAGCTTGTCTAAGCTTAAGCAATGCTACAAAGCACATGTTAGAAAACAATTATAAAGGAAAGCCAGATTGTGACACTGGTTCTATCCATGGCATCACTGGCCCAGTTTCATTGTCATCCATGAATTCAGAAAGAATGTTTGCAAAGAGCGACCCATGTGTATTCAGCTGCTACGGATGTAATTCTCCACTATTTTCTTTTCTCAAAGAAAGAAATTAGTAATTTTAGCAGCTTTCTTTTTGCTCTGAGAAAGGTTTTAGAAACTATGCAGTTTTCAATGACTATACACAGTCTGGGACTTATTCTGAACAAAAATTACATGTTTGTTTTGAATAGAAAGCATCATTTTCTGCACTGAATGCAACATTTCCAGCACATATTGTGTGTGTATAGTTTTATATTATATCATATATTATTTTCTCAACCCCATGTGAATTTTGTGCAGAATAACTCCCCAAATGCAGCATTTACTGTGCAGAAAACACTGTTTGCATAGCAATATGTGTGTGTGTGTGTTCACAGAATCATATGTAAACCATGTGCACATTTTGTGTAGAATAAGTTCCAAGCTGCAAAGATTCTCAGGAGTCTTCCCATCAGGGGTTCTGAACACTGGAAAAAAACGTGTTTTCTAACTATTTTTCAGATATTTTCAAATATTCCTCCCCATCTCTATCAATGGCTTCCCTTCACATCTCTAATCTTCATACACATTCATAATGACTGAAATGCAGAGCTTGGAAGCAACAGATTGCAAGTAACTTATAATTAACTTTTCTCTGTAGCTTGGTAATGGTAAAGTTACATTTTCAAAGCATTGAAAGAAGTGGGGATATTATTTTATTGCTATAATGAGTAATGTTTTCTAGTTAAATTTAAAGGAGCATTTTATGGCATTATTGGAAGCATTCTGGAAGGATTTTTTTCAGGCTTCACACTGTTATCAATCTTTTTAACTCAAGGGGGGAAGCAGCAAAAATTAGCTACTAATATAACTAAGAGCACAATTATAGTTATTTAAAAAAAACCCTCTGTGCTGAAAATATCACTGCATTACTTTTTTAAAACTGTAATGAGTAAAGAGAAGGAATTACTTTGTATAGGTAATGTTCCAAGCTCTGGTGGAAACAACTAGCAATAGCCTAAATCTGTATTACATATATGCCCTATGTACATGTACAAAATCCTGGAAGAGTCCCTGCCAGCATGCTGGCAGTAGGATTTTAGGAACTGTAGTCCAAACAAAAACAACCCCCCCCCAATAACAACCCAATACAAAACAAAACAACTTTCCCAGGCTCTGCAAATACTAGCAATAGGAAAGGAGAATAATTGTACCACCATTCTGGCATATTTAAGTTTAAGGGCTTGGGACTGATTTTTGTAACAGATCCTGGGAAATTGCCACACTAAGGTCACTGCTGAAATGATCTCCCTAATGGAAATTATCTTTCATTATTTATCTTGGTTCACAACAAATCAATGGTCAGCATTACAAAAAACATTCCTTACCTGCCATCACCCCATATGCAGCCTGTTGGTTTCCATAATGGCAAGAAGGGACGGAATAATGCAGACCTGCGACACCATTTCCCCAAGTTGCCATGGCAGAGCATGTGTGGGAACATTTAAAATATGGGATCAAAGACAAAACAGATGAGGCTGGTAAGAAAATGTATAAGGTTCAAGATGCAACCTTTATATCAATAGGCACTATAAAATGTCTACAGTCTGGAATTTGTCTTGAACCTGCAACTTATCCATTTGACAAAATGTAAAGAATACAAGTAAATTTGATCTACACATAGGATGAAGCAGTCATCTCAATTCAGCTTCATTATGCCAGAACAACATTTTTGGAAACATGTTGGGTAAAAGCCCAGAAAATATAGGGTAAATTTGAACTGGGCAGATGCTGGGGGATCAACAGAGCAGTTTGCCACATGTTGAACTATGAATGGATCCATTCATCCCAAATTTTTAATACCAGTTTGGTACAGGGAGTTGGTTCCCTCTTGGCCTCTACAATCATAGACATTATCTGTAGCTATTCTCACTGTGTATAATTTAATAGAGCCCATCCATTTAACATGTGGCCTTCCTCTCTTCCTACTTCCCTCCACCTTTCCCAGCATTATTGTTTTTCCCCAGCATTATTGTTTTTGGCTGTCCATGGGATCCTCAGCACTTTTCTCCAGCACCACATTATCTTAAATGCACTGATTTTCTTCCTATCACCTTTCTTAACTCACATTCATACCTGGTAATAGGGAATACAATGGCTTGTGTGATTCTAACTTTTGTTCTGAGTTGTATATCTTTGCATTTTAGAATCTTTTTTTAGTTCTTTCATAGCCACTCTCCCCTTTCTCAGAAATGCAGTCCCCATTTCTACCAATGTTTGATCCCAGGTATGGGGATTCTTTTACTAATTCTATTGCTTCATTGTCTAGGTTTCCTTGTGAAGGTCCTCGGTGGTCATTATTTTTGTTTTCTTTATGTTTAACATTAAGCCTGCCTTAGCACTTTCTTCTTGGTCTTCCTTAGCAGGTGTTCCACATCTGTGAGGTGTTCTGCTAGTATTATGGTGTCATCTGCATATCTTAGATTGTTGATATTCCTTCCTCCTATTTTCATTCCTCCTTCTTCTGTGTCCAAGCCTGCTTTTCTTATAATATGTTCTGCATACAAGTTGAACAGATAGGGTGATAGGATGCAGCCTTGTCTGACCCCTTTGCCCAGGGGTAGGCAACCTAAGGCCCGGGGGCCGGATGTGGCCCCCGAGGCCTTTGGACTGGCCCCAGGCTGGTCCTGCCACCACCACCACCACCGCCACTGCCCCACGACTGCCGTCACCACCCGCCATGATGATATTGATTATTGCTGTTATTACTTGTTCTTGGTATTTTCTTGGCAAAATCTCTACAGGGGTTTTGCCATGGCTTTTCTGGGGCTGAGAGAGAGTGCATGCATATTTTTTCAATTTTTCAATTTTTTAATTTTTATATTTATTTATTTATTTTGGGTGCTTCAGCCCCCCAATTGTCTGAGGGACAGCAACCCGGCCCCCGGCTCAAAAAGGTTGCCTACACCTGCCTTTGCCAATTGGGAACCTTTCTGTTTCTCCGTGTTCTGTTCTGACAGTAGCCTCTTGTCCTGAGTCCAGATTCTTCATCAGGACTATCAGATGTATTGGCACTCCCATGTCTTTAAGGGCATTCCATAGCCTTATATGATCTATGCAATTAAAGTCTTTGCTATAGTACATAACGCACATGCTGATTTTCTTTTGGAATTCCCTGGTGCACTCCATTAGCCATCATATGTTTGCAATATGGTCCCTTGTGCCTCTTCATTTCCTGAACCCCACTTGGACCTCTGGGATTTCTCTCTCCATGTATGATTGGACTCTATGGGCCTCTGCAGACTGGCCCAAAGGGATGGCCTGGAGGCAGAGTTGGGGTGGGGCAGCTACATGCCAGTCGCCCCAACCCCACACCGACGCTGTCCTGATGCCATGCGCACATGGCATCAGGACGCCCTTCTGGTGCAGTGTTCTGAGATGCTGTGCCATAAAGGGTGCTGAAGAGGCATGCACCAGCTCTTAGGGTGGCCTTTTGCCACCCCTGAAAGGAGCATCATTTTGCTGCTCTTTTTGGAGCGGCAAAAGGGAGGATCAGGGCCACGGCATGGGGTTGCTGTGGCCCTGATCTGCAGCTTCCTGGGGTGGCTCTGTGCCCCTGTCTGCAGTCCCCCTATGCTGCAGAATTTTGAGCATGATTTTGCTTCCATGGGAGATTAGTTGCTGCAGTCTATTGTGTCTCCCTTTTTGTGCATGGGGATGCATATTGATTGCTTCCAATTTGTTGTCCATTGTTTTATTTTCCACATCTGTTGTCATATATTGGTTAGCACTAGAGTTGACTGCAGCAGTTCAATTGGAATATCATCTGTTCCTGGTGATTTGTTTTTTGCTATTTCTCTTATTGCAGTTTCCACCTCACTCTTTAGAACAGGGGTAGGCAACCTTTCCCCTTTAAGGGCCGAGGGACTTCAGCTCCCAGAATCCCAAGAGCTATTTGCCAACATGGGACTATTGGCCAACATGGCTGAGGCTTCTGGGAGCTGAAGTCCCTCGCCCCTTAAAGGGGAAAGGTTGCCTACCCCTGCTTTAGAATTTAATCATAGATGTTAGTTACCTGAAATTACTTCCAAGAGTAATAACCAAGTTACACTGTAATCATAACAAAATGTGACTTCATTCCTTTTGTATCATAACTGTAAATTCTAGTTAGTTTTAAAGTTCCAGGAGTGTAGCCTCACTAACAAAGGGAGGAAAATCACATGTTTCAAGTGCTGGTTATGCTGGACTTTCTGTTGAAGTCAAAGCCACAATATAGTGGACAGGATAAGACTGTTTTGTACTACTGCCCTATTTTGATTAGAATGGGGAGGTAAAGTGTTACCTTTAAATAGTAATAGTAAAATAGCTTAATTATCTGTGGGTCTTGAATTTATAAGGATAATTAATTATTATTGTGAAAAGATTTTTTTGAAACCAGTTAGATCACATTTTAAGTGATGAATTGTTAAATTAGTCTGAAATACCTTTTTGCTGCTATTCTTAAAGATTTTTTTTAAAAAAGATATATTTTTATTTTATTTGTGAATGATAAGCAAATATTATCCTGCTATGCAGAATCCTTAGTGTTGTTTTCTGTACTAATGTTGCTCACAAATCATAATTCCTGCATATTACTGAATGTAATGGTAATAGTTGTAACATAAACAACTAAAACAAAATTAAAATTATACCTTTAAATTACAATACCACACACACAGCCTAAATGTATTTACAAGTACATCATTTCATGTGGTTAAAGTTAAAATTTTGTGAGATGTGATTTTTTTTCAAGGAAATAATAAAAAATAAATTATTTTTTTTAATATATATATTTTTTAAATTATTATTATTATTATTATTATTATTATTAAAAAACCAAAGGTCTCTCCTTTTTCCTCCCACTGAGCCTCAAACCACTCACACCATCTTTTCAGCATTTTAAACTGCATTTGCAGAGGGGTGGGATATAAATAAATTTTATTATTATTATTATTATTATTATTATTATTATTATTATTATTATTATTATTATTATTATTATTATTATTATTTATAATTAATACCCTGAGTGGTATCACCCCCCCACACCCTAATTATGCCCCTGTGTTTCCAACATGTTCCTGTGTGCAATTTATACATCATAAACATAATAGAAATAGATTGTATGCTGAAGTGTACATGTATTTTTTCTTGTCGCTTTGACAAGTTTCTTCCAATTAGTGTTGATAATATTAGGGCAGATAATCTGACCAGTACAAGGCAGCTTCCTATGTTCATCTTGTATCCATGTGATAGAGATACACTGTAATATTTAGCAAAGGTTTACTTCAGAGTATGGGAAAGAGATTAAACATTAATTGTTTTTTTTTTAAATCAAACAACCAATAGATTCCACTTACATTTTTACTGGCAAATAAATGGAAAAAACATTTTCAATGCATTACTTTCTGTCAGTAGCCAGAACCAACCTTTTTCCTTACATCTTTTCTTTTATTTATTGATTTTGTGAATCTATCATATTTCAGTACTTACATAAAGATGAAGGAAATAAATTACTGCATGCTAAACAGTTTTTAGATTTTTATTCTTTCAATCATGGATCTTTTAAAAAAAGAAAAAAAGAGAAATAGATTCTATTCCTGAAGGATTCTATTTCATATTAAATTAAAAACTCAGTGCAGTGCTCTGCTTGCTTCTTCATCTCTTTTGAATTCATAAATAGGTTTTCTGCTGTATAACTGCAAAAGTTTTCAGTTAATGATCTTTGAAGTAGTTGAATATAGTACAATACACTTTCAGGGTCATCTGCTTTAATACCAGTCTTGATATTTCTCTAAAATTAAAGCTTAGAACTCCCAGGGTTGTATAAAACCTCAAATAAAGTGAAAAAGAACATCCCTTTAAATTGGCTTCAAGGGAAAGGAGACAGCTTGAGTTTCTGGGCACAGTGACCTTCATGGATCACTACCGTCTTTCAACAGGGAGAAACAGGATGAAAGAAGTGGAAGTGACTTGGAAAAAAGTGACAAGGAAAAGTCATAGCCAGTGAGATTTCTTGGGTCAGATCTCTCAATGGATAACCCATCTAGAGTTTCTTGTTATTTATGTTTTTAAAATATGATTGGAAGTGCTAAATGCTAAAACCCAAATGTCTTCATTGTCACAGATCTTAAAATCTACTCTAGTTGGGAGTAGCAACTGAATTTAAACTGATGGGAACAGAGACTGGAAAAGCTAAGTTGGGCTACAACTTCAGAGTAACCCAACCAAAATGGCCTCTGCCCATGCTGCAGAAAAAGGTTTTGGAACTTTTATTCCAAAACTTGACTTTTCCATGCTTTCCATGGGAGTCAAACTTGAGAGCTGTAGAAACAAACCAGAAAGGTAGGTTATTTCAAAACAAAAGAATAAACATAGGTTCAAAACACACTGCAGACATAATCCAGTTGGAGACTGCTTTAACTGCTCTGGCTGGGTGCTAGGGAATCCTGGGACTTTATTGTGGCACCAGAGCTCTCTGACACAGGCTAAATATCTCACAAAACTACAGTTCCCAGAATTCCCTAGCACCGGGCCACAGCAAATAAACAGTCTCAAACTTGATTATTTCTGCAATGTGTTTGGGACCAAAGTGGTCAAGCTTAAACTGTTGAAGATTATTTCATACAATCTGATATTATCAACAACTTGGATGAAAAAATAGAGGGCAAGCTTATCAAATTTGCAGATAACACCAAATTAGAAGGAGTAACTAATATCCCAGAGGAGAAGATCAAAATTCAAAATAACTTGAATAGATTAGAAAGCTGGGCCAAAATTAGCATCAATTTCAACTGGGAGAAATATAAGGTTCTGCACTTAGGCAGAAAAAATGAAATGCATAGACACAGGATGGGAGACACCTGCCTTAACAAGACAACATATGAAAGGAATCTAGCAGTCCTGGTAG
>JAIPUX010001232.1:121981534-121995151 GCA_020142125.1 Phrynosoma platyrhinos
ATACCTCAAACCCCCAACATTAAACCAAACATAGAAAACAATCATGCGAAATATAAAGAACATTTCAAAAACACTCACACTAAAAATAATAATAATAAATAACAAACAACAAGGTACTTCCTGAGCTTTAACTTTACATACTTCTTACCTAGTTACATCACTGGTGCTTTACCTTATTTTCATAACTTAATTTTTTTTACATCATATTACTTCACGATTTATGATATCATTTGGGTGAAGAGCAATAATATCATAATATTTTCAATAATTTTGTACATGAAACAAAATTTGTGCATACTAAACCATCAGAAATCAAAGGTGTCACAAGCTCAGTCACCCATGTGAACAATTTTGGTTTTTGGAGTGTTTGGGATTCCAAAATTCCAAATAGTGGAGACTCAACCTGTACCACTGTGACTAGTAGCCATTGTTAGCCTTATCATCCATGAATTTCTATAGTTCTAGCATTATGAGAGAGGGAGAGGAAAAGCAAAAATTACCTGCTTTCTCATACAATACATATTTTTATACATCTCTATAATGTTTCCCCTCATTTACTTTTTTCCCAAAGTTGAACAGCTGCAAACACTGCACCCTTTCCTCATAATGGAGTTTCTACATCTCCTTGATAATTTTCAGTTGCCCCATTCTGCACCTTTTCTTGTTCTACAATATCCTTTTTTTGAGGTGTGCAAACCAGAACTGTACACAGTATTTCAAATGTGGTTGCACCATAGAAAACTGATAAAGAGAAAGGATTAAGAGATTTTAGGGGAAGACACTTTCCCATCGACTAAATACAGTGTAGATAACTTCTAAAAACATATAGAAGCATATTAGCTCCTGTTGCCAAGCTCTGGTTCATTGGGTTTGGACTAAAACCAGGTCTAATTGCATTACAGTTGACAATGGTCTTAAAGCCTGATTGAGGGGGAGAAAGGGTTTACCTGATGAAGGATAAAAATTTAACATAATTTGTTTTCCCAAGACACCTGCCTCACACCAGGTTGCTGAAAAACAACCTCTGAATGTATATCACAGACAGCATATCATGTGACCAGGAGAAGGATGATCCCACGGTTCTCAGAACACAAGTGAATGAACAATGATATATAGGGTGAAATATTAGTTAATCAGAATTCTATATGATCGGACTCTGTATGTGCTCATATACAATGTTTTCAGATATTATTATCTGTAACATAGAAAACAACATGACAAATCAACCAAATCTTTTTTTTTTTTTGGTACAAAAATATTACCTCTGGTTCTAAATGCACCTGATTGTACACATTTCCCAGAAAAGTGTGCCTATTTATACTTATTATTTGTTGCAGCTATTATGTCTGCTGTCCAGAGAAAGCCAGGCAGTTTGAAGTCATCTAAGTAAGACATCAAGAGCTTTACTCCTATTTATTCCAAGGGTACATGTGTGTGTGTGTGTGTGTCTTTCTGCATTGTTTCTGATAAATATGGAGGTTATGCAATTGAGAATGTTGAAAGTATGACAAACAAAAAATGTTATGTATGATCATGGTACCCAATGTGAATTTTCAACCAAATCATAAGCACTGAACACTGAGTACCATTATTGTACATAGCGTTTTGTGATTACACATAGTGGTCAAAGTACATGACTAAACTGCTTGTGTTGGATGCATTATTTGGCTGTTTTCATTTCTTTGTTGCTCCTTTTAAACTTATTTTAATTAAAATATTTATGTCCCACCATATATCCAAGGATCTCAGAGTAATATTCAAGAACATCATTTCAGAACAATTCAATTGTTTAGAACCTTTCAGTAAACATGCTATCAAATTTGTCTCAAACTAGCAGAATTGGAAGAAGAAATAAACACAGGTATACATCAGGGAGTCCTGATGGTGCAGTGGTTAAATGCCATTACTGTAGCCAGTATTACAGCCACAATATTGTGAGTTTGATCCCAGGGCTCCAGGGTTGACTCAGTCTTGCATTCTTCCATAGGTCACTAAAATGAGTACCTAGCTTGTTGGTGACAATTAGTTTACACATTGTAAACCATTTATAGACTACTGAGTTCTGTATTAAGTAGTACAGAAATGCAAATGCTATTGCTATACCTCAAATTGTAAACCTATAAAAAGACCAACAGTGAAGGCAAGGTACTGGAAAATCCTAAGAAACAATATACATACAGTTCCAATTAAACTAACATAATGCACTGTATATAAAATTGCCTTTGGACTGTTTCAGAAACTGCTGTTAATGTGAAATGCAATAGACAGACTATATAGATCTTTGTGCTTTTTTTATCCCACACAGACTGTATATAATAAAGAATGTGAATAGAGTGCCATTCTGCTATGTTGACAAGGCGACATTAAGATTTATCTTCCTTCCAGGCCACTATGATCCCTAAGGAAGACCTGTTCTTTATACCACAGGTTACAGAATCAGAGCATGTAGACCTCCCAGTCTGGAATAATCTCTCCTCTGTACTACCTAAAGGTCAATGCCAGTATCTTTTATATGCTTTTTGAAAACATACGTTCTAAACTTTGGCTTTCTCTAGCCAATTGTTTGTGTTGAACTACCTATAAAATAACATGTAACTGGATTTTTACAGTTTTTAAGTTTTAATTTTTGTAATTTATTCTAGGATTCAAGTAAATGAAAAGCAGTAGAGAAATATTTCCTATCTCAGCCATGGAAACCCACTGGAAATCACACTCTCTCAGTCTCAGAGGAGACCAAAGGCAATCCCTCTCTGAAGAAATGTACTGAGAAAACCCCATGATAGATTCACCTTGAGGTCACCATAAGTCAGAAATGACTTGAGGACACACAACAACAAAGAAATATAGTTTACTCAACAAATAATATTACAAATACATTCTATTGTACATTAAAATAGATACACAACATACTTGTGAAACTGTATTCAAAAATATTTATTAATAATTGAATTCACAATCATATGTCTAGTGACTTCTATGTACTGTCACTTTTAAAAAAAAAACATGTGTAGTTTTTCAGAACACCTCAACATTTACTTCCTAATGCCCCCTTTCCCAAAACTGGGACTCAGAATGGCTTAGAAGATTAAAACAGTGCCTTCTCCCTTTCACATTGTCCACCTCCTCTTTTATTTTTCTTCTGCCTCACAGAAACAGCAATTTGAATACCACATCTCAGCCAATGTGTGAATGGGCCTGATAAAACCACATATTGTGACCAAAAAGAAAAAGGAAAATACAGCCTCCATAATGTATGTTATGGCCTCAATTTGCAGGTTCATGCTTATTTTCAGTTAACTCCATTTAAGACTTCTCTTAGAAGGTATACATAGCAGAAACTCCTGTGATATAATTCAGTGTGAATAATGGACTAAATCCAATGTAGTGTTCGCAAAAGTATACAGTATATTAGCAGAGTTCTGATACTTTTCACAGTAACAGAAGTGGTAGCACATTTGTTGTAATGGTCTCTTGGTGGGCTACTGCTTGTGCAGTTGGTTGTACAACTGGTTGCACAAGTGGAAATGACATTGGATTCCCCCCTGTGCCTAGTCCAGAACTAGGCACAAAGTCATTTGCATTAGCACAGGGACACTATTGGATACTAGACAACATTTTGAGAAAGTGGCATACATATACTCTCACAAAGTGAGAGGGAGAAAGAGAGCATAAAAAGTAAAATGGCTAATGATCAGAAGAAAACAAAAACATCTCAATATTTATAAGTCAATGGTCAATTAATGTTTTCTCTTTCCAGAAACAGTAAAGGTCATGATAGTTTTGGAAAAAGAATAAAAATAAAAAGACCACGACCTAATGGAGATTATCAAAGGGGCTTCCTGTAAATCCTATTGTTCATCTATATTCATACTTGAACTTTGGTTACAGATTGCATTAATGAATATTAGGGTACATGGAAGAAAACATCATCTGTTCAGCATGGCTGGTCGTTTAGAGTTTCATTACAAAACAAAACATCTTGCTAGCAAAGTGATTTCATCAGCATATTCAAACCCCAAACCAGCTTAGTCTGAAGGTCACTGAAATGCCTTTAAGAAGAAAGTTATGCTTTTAATCCAGCAATATTTTCCACTTTTCATCCTGTAGGAATAATACAAGCCATTTCTAAAAGAGAAAGGAACACAGCCACACAATTATGGCGATAATTTTACAGCTTTTCAAGTGATATTTCCATTGGAATACTGTTGATGGTGGTGATGTTGCTACTGCTTCTGATGATGATAATGATGATGACAAGGGCAATGATGATTCCTTTCCTCATATATGAATTCTTTATCTGAGAGGTCCCTTGATATTGTATATAAGTATAATCCTCCCCCCTTTTTTCCAGAGGGGGAAATAGACCCAACAAAGACAGTCAACACATTTATCAAACTCAGGAATGACCTTTCATCCTGATGCAACATGGGACCCAATTTAAATCATTTATCCCTGCTTTCCCTCTTATCCTTAAGAAGAGCACTAACAAAGAACAGAATTCATCTTAAAGAGAATTTCACCAGGTTCAAAAAGAAACATTTGATCAGGTTCTGTTTGTTTTGCAAGGATGAGAACAGTGGTATCTTTTGAAAGTCACCTTTTCTACATGTATAGAGGCACCTACAGATGCCCCCCCTTCCATTTCCATGGATGCTATATCCATGGATTCAACCATCTATGGCTTGTTTTTTTTTTAATTAATTCCAAAAAGCAAACTTTGATTTTGCCATTTATTATGCCATGTATATAATGGGACTTATGATCCACAGATTTTGGTATCCACGGGGGGCCCTGGAACCTAACCCCAGTAGATGCCTCAGGACTCACTGTTTTTACATTACTCCAAATCAGTTTTCTGCTTGGAGAGAAATATGAAATGCCACACACACACCAAGTGTGTAATACTAAAAGGCAACCATGTTATTTAGGCACAGGAGGCAACACCTTCCTCCTCCAATACCCCTCCTCATCTCTAGCAATAAACATTTAATAATAATAAACAAAATAACAACTTGCTGTTCTTTCATGACACCAACAATATACCATTCCATACCTTCCCACATTTCACAGAGGAAAACTGGGACATGAATAGCCAAACAACATTAGAGAGTGATCAAGATGGCAAAAGATATTGATGTGGAAGATCACACAAGGTAGGAGAGGCTGCAGCAGTTTGCTTTTGCCTGAGACTATTGGGAAGGGCAACATTCCACCTCCTGTCTTCCCTGCTGAGTGAGCACAAACTGCTTTTTAATTTTAAATTATCAGCAAGTGAAATAAACTGAGGATTAAGGTAAAAGTGCAAGAAGGAGAAAGAAGCTGGCACATTTTAAAGGGACCTGCATGGCAGGGGGTTGGACTGGATGGCCCTTGTGGTCTCTTCCAACTCTATGATTCTATGATTCTATGATTCTATGATTCTATGACCTGCAAAGTGTGATGAAATGATTAATCAAGACTGATCCTGCCAAATTGGGACATTTGGAAGGTATGCCATTCTGTAGATTCAGAATGAAGTGGTCACTTCATAAATAAATAGTTAGGCCCCTCTCTGTCCAAAGTCAGGGTCATTGCTTGATTTTCTGTCTCAAGACAAAAAATAAACCCACACAGAACAGAAAGAGTGGAGTGATGGGTGGATTAGCTCCCAGAACCAGATAAGTTAATTTCTCCCCTCCATTTTGCATAGTATAATGAATATTTTAGAGGTTGTTAGCTATGGGCTGGTGGACTGATAAGCAGGGAGCTAAGAGGGAAGGCAAACAAACTGCAAAGGGATAAAAACATGTTTGCATCAAGCACTTAAGTTATTATTCTTCAAAATATGTCACAGTGATTATTACTGAATAAAGTTTATTTTCAGCAAGGAACCAAACTGGAATATGCATTGCCTTCAATTTATCTTCCTAATGAGATCTAGAATTCCCTGCTGTGACACTGTTGCAGCAGTGGGAAGCGATCAACACTAAGAGCTTTGAAAGCATTTCTGTTTTCAAAAAGAAACAATTGACTGTATAATGTCACACAATCCAAATTATTACATAGTTTTCACTAAACGTTGTTCTTCTGAAACATTTGTTAGAAGAGATGAGAATAATATACATTAAATCACAGATATCCATGCCTCTTCTAGAAATCAGGTATTTGGCTCATGTGACATTAATAATGTTCGCATTATGACAACACTGTACTATTTTGCTAGACTCTATGTCCCTTTGCAATAGTATTTCTTCCACCTTTTCTTTCATTGAAATTCTTGTGCTGGCACCAAAAGCTACTCTTGAGGGCCAGGACACTCTGCAATTGCATGTAATCTGGCTCAGATAAAAATAACAGAAGAGAATATGGAGACCTTCCCTGCATACACAATATTCTGAACCAAGGGAGGCCCATTGTTGCAAGTGTTGAGCTGGTATACCTGCCCCAAACCTAGCAGCTTGCTTGGAGAGATTTCTGGGGATCTGGATGATCATGCAGTGGCTGTACTGTGAGACTTGTGGGATGGAACCACTGTCAAATGAGGTCTTGTTCTCATGAAATTAGGGATGCTTCCAGACAAGCCTTGTCCTTTAAGATTTCCAGTAGATATTAAACATGTCCACATTATATAGTCTGGCCTCTTTTGCGCCAATTGTCAAGCACTTACTACCTTCTGTGACATTAGGATTTCCCTAGTATTTGCTAGTTATACAGATGGAAAATAATCTTTTCATGTCATTGTGACATGATCTTCACCTTCCCTGGGCTTCACCTGTGAGTATGGGAGTTGACTTGTGTATATTAAGCGTATGTATATTCAACTTTCACTAATTTTTGTTACAACTGGCAAATGTTAAGGTGGAAGAAATGAACCCTGTGCACTAAGTTGGGAGTTGATATGGGCATGGAATGGAAAGTGGATTGGTCATGGACAGGACACCCCATTCCAGATTGGGGCAAATGCAGGGAAGAGGACCTGGAGTGGCTTCCTCCGCACTCTCACTATATGGTGGAATTCAGCTCAGTTGTGAGACAGAATTCAGTATGAAATACTTCAGTTTAAGGATGTGCTAGGGAAATTGGATCAAACCTGTTTTTCTAGGCTTCCTCTCCCCACCTTCATTCAGCTAATATTTTTAAATGCTTTTGTGGGCAGAGACTGTGGGCTATTTTATTCCAGCATGGGTATCTGGCGGTCTCTACACAATGGGTCTTTGCTTCAGTGGAAATACTTTCTACCTTGATCTCAGCCATTGTTGCTTATCCATATACATTTGCATGCATGCGCGCATGCACACACACACATTGTATTCCACATAAACGAGGAAAATAAAAACCAAGGATAATAATAATTCATCTGGAAAGGCAATGGGAAATGCCCAACATTCTAGAATTTTGAGGACTGAAAATCTCCCAATTCCATAGCTGTTTTTTTTGTATTTTTCACCAACCTTCACATGTTTGTATAATTATCTTCAGTGAATGCTAAATAGATTTTGTTAAAAATAACTAACACCTTTTATATTTTATATATAGAATATTTAATGTAATGATTAATCTATGTATAGAATATTTAATTTAATAGAGACTTCAATTGAAATTGGAGATAATGAATTTGGAAAATATTTAGTTTTCTGTGAACTAGGGTACTTGTTACCACTATCCAAACCCTCCAGGGAAACAAAGCACAATACACATTTCTTCATTCTAACCAATTCATCAGCAGTTGGAAATATCATGGATTCTCAAATGAACTGAGAAGAACTCTATATTTAATGGTACTCCTTCAGATATGACCATCCTCATATAGTTAATAAGAACCATTATTGTTGTGTTATGAAAGCCTAAAACAGTCCATCAAATAGAGGATAACAATTCTACTTCATGAATTAAATCCCTACTATGATATTCTAATAAACTGCTAGTGAATGTTTTATGAGCTAGCTAAGACCAGTGAGCCTTGCCTTTGGTGGAGGGACCCTACAGATATCTTACTAAGAAATGTGTTATAGGAAACACAAAGGCCGTCAGTAATTCCTCTTGTCTGTGGATGACAAAAACAGTACCTGTATGGAGAGATTGCCAAAGCCAGCCCTTAATCTTGTCCTTAATCCAGCATTCAATAGTCTCTTCTTGATATCTGGTAAATGTCACCATTATTTCTTTCTTCCAAAACCAGTCAAACACAACATACTCTTTGTGCATTCAGTACCACGCACCCTCATTCCAGGTTTACAGCTCTGACCAATTTGTGTATTTTGAGCAGCAAACAAACTTTATATACAGAGCATAAATAAATTTATAAAATGAATATTTCATATTTGAACAGAGAACTGATTTATATTACTTAGTATCTCCACCTGTCAGATTTTTTTTTAAAAAAAATGAGGCTTAGCTTTAAATAATCATACCTAATTGACAATCATTAAGTGGGCTTTTTTATCAGTTATTTTAACTATGTTAAGGGGAGAAATGGCCTCAAAAGCTTGAAAAAATAATTTGTAGGATGATGTTGGTAGATGGTTTATGTTCTTCACCTATTTTGGAATCTCTGTTCAGGTAAGTACTTTTAGTTTCTGTTCTCTGGAAGAAGCTTCAAACAGTCTTCATAGCTTTTGATTTTAAAAATATCAAATTCTTTACTCTAGTACTAGTGAACCATCACTTGTCATAAACCCCCTCCACATCCCTACCTCTGTAGGGAGTCTAGAAACCCATTTACATTTTATTCTGGGACTTAATGAATTGAGTCTGTACATACACACCCCTCCATCTCAGTCTTTCACACACACATTCTGTGTAGAATCTTGAATAATAGGCTTTCATGAAATTAAATGAGAAAATTAAAGCCCAAAGAAAATCTAATTTATCTCTCAATTATTTTTCTTCTACTTGTTGACCAATAAAAGTGCAATAAAAAGTGCCAGGATGCAATCTGCCAGTGGTTTACAGGAGTGGTTGACAGCATTCATTGTGAGCTCAATATATTTTATGACATTTTGGTTCTTTTCCACTTCACAGTTAGACGTAAAAATGAATTGTACACTGCAAAAAGAATGGAAATATGCAAAATGGATTATGGATAGACTGGCACATGCACACATTGCTATTTTCACAGCTGCTGTTATGTTTCATCAAGCAATTTGTATCCAGAGTTACAAACTCATCTCCATAGAGCTATGGTTCACAAACTGGGATATGCAGATGTTGTTGGGCTATAGCTTTCAGAGGCTCTGAACATTGGTCATATAGCTTTTGGGATTGATACTCAATATCTGGGAAAGATATTGGGTAGTTTCTGCCATAGAAGAAGCATTTTCCCAGAAGCATTTTCACTGTCAATCAGGAGGGGGGGGGGTCAAGGAAAGCCATCCATTCCAATTTTCTGTAACAGATTTGTTGATGTTTTCTAATGAAAAAGTGAAAAAAAAATCACATTTCTATAAACACTTTTGATCATCATCATCAGTTTTATGTATACACTGCCTTTTCCAAAAAAGGGATCATGTGGTGAATATACACAGCAAAATCATGTTTGGTTAATGCTCCATATAATTATCCACTGTATGTTAACACAGGTATTCACTGTTACCACACTTATGAGTTAATTGAGATTTACCTCTCCTCTGGGAATTTATTTGAAAGCAATATATATATTCTCACAATAAACTAAGCAAATTTATCTGTGCATTTTCTTCAGTACATTCACGTTGAGGAGTCTTCCGTAGTAGAAATATGAATTGCAGCCCCTGTCATGGTAAAAGGTAAACATTGTCCTGCTAAATAATAACAGGGTAGTATTTAGATCATAACATTTGGCCATTCATTTGTTTTTTAGTATTATTTTTCTGGGCTTCAGTCATGTTAGATTACAGCATTTCCATCCATTTGGACATGCTGGCTGAGATAATGGAGATGCAGTCCAACACATCTGGAAGATACCAAGTTGAAGAATGTGATAGGAGACCACCCTACTTCCTAGTGCCAAATCCCTACACTATATGCATCCTGAATCAAATAATCTCAAATGCTGAAACACTCATCTGGCAACAACATCTTTTAGACTAGTGGGACACACCATATGTGCATATGCACATGTTTTACAAGTCTTTGAATAGTTGTTTTGGAAATAGGTGTTATTGGAAAAGTCTTTATGTCTTTAATAGGTTGGGATAGATCCACAGATTGAGGGAGCAAATTCATCCATTAGTTCATCCATTAGTGCTCTTTGAATTCAATGGATCTACCTAAGTAGTAGTAAACTCAGCCACTGAATCCTTGTGAGTGTGCACATATAAAAATGGGAAAGAACATACTTGTGGATATTGTGGAGCAAAGGCATGCATGGATGCAGGAAAATAGGTCTGAATGTTAGTCCACCTTTCTTGCACAATGGTTGTTTTCCAGCCAATCCAGAAGAGGAAGAGGCTTCCTACTGGCAGAATGCCAACAGAGTTCCAAATCACTATAGCTAGTCCTCATTATTGCCTAATAAAATTAATGCACATGAATTAACCACCTCTGCTTCATACAGCATAAAGCTTAAAATAGGCTCTCTGGGAAAACCATTATCAGTATAATTTATCTTACTTACAGCATCTTAAACCTAATCCTCCTAACCTTTCCCTAGAGATTGTTTGGTTTATGTCAGAGAACATGCAACTGTAATAAAAAGTCATTACAGAAAACTTAAAAAGCAAAAAGCCCCCAGAAAGGATTAAAAAAAAAACTTTCACTTTCAAGGGACCTTTCACATTCAACATTCGGAAATGTTTGAATTACTCTTGTTAGGACACAATTCAGGGTAATGTAGAGAAAATTCAGCAACATCTTTTGAAAACAATACTACCTTTCAATTTAAGGGAGAAAATAAGTGTCAACAATTGAGACAAAATAGAAACGTAAATATCTTTAAATAATGTTAAAGGGGCCTTGTAGCACTTTTAAGATTAACCAAGAGAAAGAAGTTGCAACATAAGATTTTGTAGATCTGGTTTTGTACTTCCTCAAATGTTTAAATAATCTTATTGTTTAGAGTAATCTTTTGAAAAAAGGAAATTAGTGTCCTGTTTAGAGGAAACTTTTTACACTTTTGGAATAAGTACACATCTATTATAGTATTTTAGGACAGATTGCTCTGCCAAAAAATAATTTCCTCCCCTCCCCAATCCCAGAAAGCATCAACAAGAATATAAGAAAATATAAATTATTATTAGGAAATCAAATAATTTGTCTTTCTTTCACATCAGCACTCACAGAATGCTAAAATCCCCTGTACTTTGTTTTTTGCTACTCAATGTCATATAAAGCCATCTCGTGGATACATTATGTACTGCATGTTATCATCATAAGCTGTCCTGATTGTACCAATGAACCTGGACAGATCAGTTTTTTTCTAGTGCATATCAAATTTATATGTGTTCTTCCATGTGCCCATTCCATCCAATGACTAAATGAATACATCATTTTATTTTTCAGTCTGCACAAATGTTAATATATAAATATTTTAAATTTCTATTTCCACATATGTTCTCATGAAATGTACATTTCTGTACTGATTTTATCTAAATTCACATATTTAGAATGTATAAATAAATGTGTTTTATCCTTAAATGGGCATTTTAAAAGGTATTTTGGTTCTCTTTTTTCTTGTTAGCTGAGAACAATACAGAAAAATTCAAAGAAATGAAGAATTTGGGTAGTGGCATTCTAATTTGTAGAGCCAAAATGGTATAGTAGTTTGAGTGTTGGAACAGAACACTGGGAGACCAGGGTTTGAATCTCTACTTGGCCTTGGAAACCCATTGGGTGATCTTGGGCAAGTCACACACTCTCAGCCTCAGAGGAAAGCAAGTGCATGGTTCAGCTTCAAAATAGCCAAATCCAAAAAGACAGTGTTAGGATTCAGCTTCAGGCAGCATGAGGGCTGTGCCATTTACATGGCATACTCCCCAAACATGCAAGAGTAGATATAATTTGCAGCATCTTCCCCCAACCCCCCCCCCCCCCACAAATATAAAGCCAGACCCACCCAAAAAGTTTCCTCCTCCCTCCCCTAGAGGAAAAAGTATGTTATACAAGAAATAGCAGTAAACAAAATGGTGGAGGAGGGAGGAGAGGAGAGTGGAGAAGAAAACCTCCATGGATCCTAACTAATAATTTTGAAAAAGTATCTAGAAATACTTTTTCTAGATTACTGCCAATGCTGCACCAAACAAGAAGAACTAGGCCAAAAAGGAGCAGATAGAATCCACTCCTTCTGATGGCCCAGTTTTGGACAGTGGCAGTGGACTGGATAGGGACCAGGCCCACGTGGTCACGGTAGTCCTGGTCTGAATGGTGCTAGCATGGTCTTGGAGTGGTCCTTTTGGCCCATCTGTTTTGGGCTGTAGAGAGGAGATGGCTAGCACCTCTGGTACTACCAATCACCTTGGTTCTACAACTGGATTTTCAAAATCAAGTCCCCTGAGAAAAAAAAAAGATTTGTAGAATAAAAAATTACCTCTTAAACAGCACTATTCATAGGTACAACTTATGTATCTAAAAATGCAGAGTAGCTTAAATGAAACATTACATAGTCTTCACCAAGGAACTACAAAGCATCTCATTTGTAAACAGTAGTTACGCATCAGACAAAACTGTGCAATTCAAAGAACAATACCACATCATAGTTCCACCTTGTTTGCTGCCAAAAGAAATTAGTCAGGGCATACCTCACTTTTTCACTTTCCTTAAAAAATAAATTAAAAAATCCTCATTGTTAATGAGTGGGGCACCCAGAGTGGCAAGAGTGTATGACCTAGAATGCTTGTTGCAGTCCCACAGCACTCCACCCTTAATTTCAACAGTTTTGTGAAGAATCACCCAGGTGGCAATTACAAAGGGAACAATTTCCTCAGAAACCTCCAAATGCTCTGTCCACTACCCTTCTAGCTTGATTTAGGTGCTTGTTAAACAGAGTCTGTCTTGGAGTAACTGTTTCTTGGTATGGCTTCATGAGCCACTTTCAGATTTAGATAGGCACTATATCTAATTAGCCAATTATCTAATTATCCAATATCCAATTATCAGATTGGATAGGCATTATCAGCAATCAGAAGTGGACTAATCCAATGCCCACCCAAAGTAATAGCTGTGTTCGCTGGCACAAACACCCCAGCCTCCACTGTTTCATAGATCGCTGAGTTCCTTACAACCCTGGCATCGTGACTTGTGTCACTCCATCCAATTTCTTCATCTATGAAGTGATCCTTGTGGTCTCAAATTCCTTGAAGAAGTACAGAGTAGCAGTTCTTTCCATTAATGCACTCTCCTCCTTGATGAATCAGAGACACAATTTCACAGTGGCACCCATCAATGGCACCGACTATCTGCGGGAAACCAAACTCTTCACCAGCCATCCATAACCTGAAAAGGAAAAAAGTGGTGATGTCATGCATGTGACATTCTGAGATAGTAAGCAATCATTAATGGGAGTATGAAGAGATACATAAAAGAGCCAGTTCCGGAAAAACATTAGCAGACTGTCCTTTATTTTTTGTGGGTTTTTCGGGCTGTGTTTCTTTCTGACGTGACGTGCCAGCCACAGATGCTGGCGAAACATCAGAAAGAACTCTTCTAGAACATGGCCACACAGCC
>JAIPUX010001232.1:121995251-122028322 GCA_020142125.1 Phrynosoma platyrhinos
CACTTTATTATCGCTTTCTGGCCCACGTGTGATAACGTCCTAAGACTTCACAGACTGTCATTTGTTATTTAGGGCAGCTATAACTACTGATATAATACCAAAGCACAAGATAAGATGTAAGAATTCACTATACTTTAAAAACATATACCTTCCAATGGAAAACAGCACAAGATAAGAGTAACAGCTCCATGATAAGCACAACTTCCACAAATATGTGAAACAGCATGGAATGACCAGCACCAAACTGGTTTGAAGCAGGACCATAGGAACACCAGTGTGCTAGCAGCCACAGGGCAATGGCAACTTGCTTCTCTACTGGTATGGCAAGTTCTGCTTGTATTCTGATTTGTGATGCTAATATTGCAAAGGTGTCCACATCACATACTCCATCTTTATTCAAAATGATGCTACCTGAAGGCAACTGCACTCGCAGAGATGCACATTGACACAAATCTGAAGAATAGCAGTAAGGACAGCTAATTGAGGTTGTGTTATTGGGAATATTGGCATTGATGCATTAGAAGTGGACAAGTCCTTACATGGTGTTTATCCACTAGTTGACTGGCTATGTTCTTATTTTTTTGTTTTGGTTGTAGCCAGTTGGTTAACTGGCTATTAGTTTGGCTATATGATATTTTTTATTTCCACAACTTTTTGGATGTCATTTAAATCAGGGGACAAAACCTGCCCCCAAAGTCCTATAAGAAGGTTGCCATACACTGGTGTTGACATGAAATAAATAAGTTTCTATTATTCATTCATTCATTCATTCATTCATTCATTTATATCCCACCCTTTTCCAATATAGGGACTCAAGGCAGCAAACAGTAAGTTTAAAACAATACAATTTAAAAACAAGACAAAAGCATTAAAATGTATAAATATGTAATTTAAAAAACAGTTAAACAATTTAAAAAGTTAAAAAAATATGCATTAAAATTTAAAATGTATTAAAAACTCTATACAAACCTTGTAATCTGAAATGTTCTAAAATGTTCTTATTAAATAATAAGGAACAATAAAGGGAAAGGGTCAGATACATGGTAAACTGTTATAATAAGTTCTTCCTTTCCCTCAAAAACTATTTTTGTTGTTTGAGAGGGACCGCAGTTCAGTAACTAAACATACAATTTGCATATAAGAGATCCCCAAGTGCAGTAATGGTGAAACTTTTAGTGACCAAGTGCCCAAACTCAGTGGTGTTCTCTCACCAGGGGTCACCTGGTGCCAGGGGAACTTCCACCTTCTGGAGGCAGGACTTCTGCCTTCCAGGGGTGGAATTTCCAAGGGAAAACCCAAGGCACACTCTCTCAGGCTAATAATAGCAACCCTCCCCTCTGGCAAAACTTGCCAAGAAAACTCTATGATAGTTTCACCTTAGGGTTGCAATAAGTTAGAAACGACTTGAAGGCACCACACACATAAGTCATGCTCTCTCAACCTCAGAGGATGGCAATGGAAATCTCCTTCTGATGAAGCTTACCCCATCATAGTTTCACCTTAGAGTGACCAGGAACCAGTGCTTGGATGGGAGGAAGGGTGCTCTGGACCCATAAGTTGGAAACGATGTGGAGGCACACAACAACAACAACAACAACAACAACAACAACAAGTATAATAAAGCACAGAAGGCACAGCACAATAACAAGAACAAAGAGAGCCAACAATTTGAGCGTTTGACTCTCAAGGGCTCGATTTTCAGCTGAGCCATAAAACCCACTAGGAGACCAGTTTGCAGAATCCCATAGCATAGCAAGGTGTGGGCCTTCCAGCTGGTATGGGCAGTGCTTCTGGTTGGAAGAAGAAGGAATTTTTTGTCACGGCTTGGTTTTCTATGGGAGAACAGGGCCATGACAAGGAGCTTGGCCAAGTGTATGCCTCACTGCCCCTTGCTGCAGCTTGGTTCTCCCAAGGCAAATCAAGCCGTAACAAGGGGCTGGGCTGAGTGCGTGCCCCCCCAACCCCCACCCCTAGTTGCTGTGGCCACCACATGGCCTCAGATATGGCTTCACATGCCAAAGAAGGCACGTGTGCCACAGGTTCGCCAACACAGACCTAGTGTTTCCTGTTAAATGGACAAAGAGCAAGTGATATGAAAGAGCTGCCCTGCCATTCAAAGTACAGTCCTCCCTCCATTCTTGTGGACTTGGGATCCGTGTCACTTGTAAATCTGTGGGAGACAAACGGAGGGGGACAAAATGGGGTGCATGCTTGTGGCATGCACCTGTACACCCCCACAGGAGTGCACCACCATTCAAACCAATAGGGCTTGAATATACATGATTTTCTGTTTTCACAGGGGAGGGAGTCTGGAAAGGATCCCCCACGAGAATGTAGGGATGACTGTAAACAATACTGCAATACAGTGGGAAATAGTCTGACCTGTTATAAAGCAGTTTCCTATTATCTTTCTCATAGACAGAAGGAAATATGTAAAATTGGTCCAGGTTATTGGTGAGCCTATGGCTCTTAAGAAAATGGCACTCATGGTCAAATGACCTGTCCTGATCAAAAGAGTATTTTATGCTCTTATCCACCACCATCACCACCCCAAAAAAAACTTCTGGTAACTTTTCCAAGCTCTACAGACATGATAGTCATTCTTGGGCTCCAGAAAAGAGATTTGAGGTGGAGAAAGGATTGGTATTTAACTGTTAGAAGACTGTTTCCAGATATAAGGAGCAACATGCAAGACAGGAATGGTAGACTGGGATAAATGGAGCAAAGGGCTTGGTTACAAAGAGGCCAAGCACAAGATATTCAACATTTGTTGCAGACAACATCAGAAAATCAAGATCAAGACCCTGAAAAATGGATGCAGAAAGACTTAGGGAAACCAATGCACACAATTACAAAGTAAGAGTTATTTCAGAGAAAACTCATTCCTATCTTCCTTCACCATCTTCATTCTTTCCTTGGGATGTTAATATAGTCACAAAAGACTGAAGAATACACACAAGTACTCAAACAAAATCATTTTAAAGGATGTCCAATTAAGAAACAAGCTAAAGTCTTTACAGATGTATTAAAAATAGTAACATCTAAACAAAAGTAAAGTCTTTAGAGAAGAACTCTTCTGAACAGAATGGGAAATGTTTCTCAACATCCTTTGTAGTTTTAATTGACAAATCCAATATAGCTTCAGTGCAAGTTGTAAATTAAGTGTGTCATCAAACTATTACACTTCAAAGAATCTGAAATTACTCTTTTTTTGGCTATCACTCTTTTTAGCAAATTGAACCCAAACATTAATGCAGCAGAAAGAATCTCATTAAGAAAATAAATCACTGTAACACTTTTTCAGTGCCCATTCATGTGTCTGCCTGCACCAGAAGAGCTGGAGATTTAGTTAGCCCAAGGTTAAAGAGCATGTTTTTGTTGAACTACATCTAGCGTGCCAACAAATTACTTTTGTCATCTACACCCTGCCCTTCAAATTCCTCAGCCACTTTGGCCATTGTTCATGCTGGCTGGAGATTCAGGGAGTTGTAGTAAAAAAAAAAAAAAAAAAAACTTTTCTGAGCTCTGTATCCAACTGTCAACTTTCCTTGCCATTTGTTTGTGTGGATAAGAGTTTCAAGAAAACAACCATCTATGGCTACATCCACACTGCAGCAATAATTCATTCTGAGACTGCTTTCACTGCCCTGGCTCAAGGCTATGGGATTCTGGGAATTGTAGTTTGTTGTGGCACCAGTGTGGACCTCTACTCCAATTGAGTCTTTTCAGCTTAAGCCTTGCTGTTAGCAAGATTCTCTATGTTTTGATGGGCAGATGGGAGAGATATGTTTGCAATAAGAAAATAGGTGTTTCTCTATATGTAACTTCTCTACATGACTGCAGCAGGAGAAGTTGGAGTGTATCAACCAGAGATGTGTCAGGGACTAGTCCTTGAAAGAGTTCAAATTCATTCAGAACAGTCAAGTGGAGAGATGTTCTATTAAATGTAGGAAGCTAACTCCTACCAAGTCAGAATACTCAGCCTGAACCCAGATGTAAGTCCCAATTAGATTAAATCAATAGGATTTACATAAATGTTAATTTACTATTTAGGTCCTCTAGCCTGGTATGATATAAGGTGACTTCCTATGTTTCAGATAAAGTGTGTCTTCACTTTACTGCTGGGCAGCAAATTTTAGAGGCCTAGTCTGGAATTTAGTGAAGACTATATTCTTAACAATGTAGACTATCATCTCTTTCAATACTTATATGTCAGACCTATGACACTGTAAATTTATGAATTCTTGTTAATGGTCATTGCACCAGTGCAATGACTAAGATTGCCCTCCCCAACCTACCTTAGAAACCAGGCAGCACCAGCAACATAATAGGAGATTATTGCATATCTTTTTATAATAGGATGTTATCACGTGTCTCCATGCCCAGCTCGGAGGCATCATGTGCCCAATCCATATTTCTCCCAGACTTCACAAAGAATGGCCACCCCTTCCCCCTCCTCTGATGGGAGACAAGCTAATTTAAATAATGCCATGGCAGTTATGCCATGGTTTGATGCCTTGGAGGTGGAGCCTGAGTTCTTAAAGGACAGCCACCCCCAGGGCTTCAGAGCTAATTGAGAAAGTGAAGACAGTGGACATCTCCTTGTGGCTGGCTAAATTTTGCTGGGCAGGAGGGAAGGGTTGCTATTCAACCCCCCCCCCCCCGGCACATTTACCTGTCCGATGATGGGCCTGTCCTTATCAGGGTGTTCCCTTTGGCCCAACCAATCTGTCAGGTGGTGCTGGGAGCTAAGCAGTGGCTACCATCCACCTCATACACTGATGGGACACTGCTCTTTGGGTTTGGCCGGCAATTGGTCAGGACGGGCCTGGATCACCTCTTCTTTGGGTTTAGACGCTGGTCTTTTCCCTGCTTTGGGCAGTTCTCTTGTTTGGCTGTCTCCCAGCAGACCTTCCTGCCACACCATCCATTTGTGATCAGTCTTGGCCGGTCGTCCTGGTTGTGCCACAATTAGGGTTGCTGTATACCTGGCCAGGCCCCCTTTTTTCACTCAGCTTTTGCACCAGGTGTGTCAGTGCATGGCCTTGCTGCCCTCTGGGTATGGCCTTTCAGCCTAGGGGTGCTATAAATTGGGAGTGGTGGAGAGTGGGCTCTTACTCAGCCCGGTTCTACTCTTGGTGGTGGGGCTTTCATGCCAGATGCATGGGTGCTCCTGGCACATCCTCATATATTGTAGTTAGCCTCTCCCACCTCCCTCCTCTCACAAAAATGGGCTCTTTTATCTGTTCTGACCCATTGTGTCCCTGGTAGTGCAGTGCCTCAGGGCTTGGCTCCTTTTGGGTGGCATTGTGGTTGAGTGTTGGGTTACGACCCTGGGGACAAGGGTTTGAGGCCTGCTCCGATTTGATAAGTCCCTTGGGTGCTCAGTTAGAGGGTGGTGGAGTGTGTTTTCACTTGGCTATTGCATCTGTATTCTAAGTGTGCTCTTTGCTAGATTTTGTATTGCTCTGGGCTTTATTTCAGAGAAAAATTCACACTGTTGGTGGATAGAACTGTTATTCTTGCTGTTATTATCACTGTGGTAGTGGTTGCTTTCTTGGGATACATATATCCTTCCATTGTTGTGGGTTTTTACTTGCCCTTGATTGCTGTTGTGCCACGTGGCACTAAAGCCCTGTGAAGGGGGCAAGTGTAAAGGGGCCCCCGAGGGGAAGGGATCTATGACCTTCAATAGTCCAGCCTTCTTCATCTGGTGATAGGGCAGAGGAGTTCATGATGGAGGAAATGTTTTTGAGAATTAGGGCGCTTGAAGAGGCTTGTGGTGGACCTTCCTGGTTGCTTCCTTCACCAGCTCACTCCTCTGAGCAAGAAGGGAGATCCTTTAAGTGATCTAGATGGGTTATTCTTTACAAGGAAATGAAAGCTGGTATTTTTGCTTTGGAACAGGAAAGGTCTGGCCACAGAGCACTCTCTGCGCAGATGATCCACTCCCCCTCAAATCAGGAAGCCATGGCAGTGTTCAATCCTGAAGAGGCCATCTAGGTGACCTTAGCATAAAGTTTTATTATTATTATTGTTATTACAGGTGATTCCCTGCCTCAATATGGCAACCCTCGGCTGGGCTATTCGTGGCCCTGGGGGTTTCCAGGCCAACATCACCAATATGTGGTTTCGATGGATGGTGATAAGGTGGGAGGTAAGGGGGAAATGGGTGTAGTGAGGTCTATGATGCCATTTGGTTGGCCTATGCCCCAGCCTGCTTAGAGACAATGGTCAAGATCCCTGTTTCAGTCAGTCCCACCTTTATGGCCACCTGTTGACCAGTGCTGGGATGGACCTCAATGTCACTCTGGTTACACTAGTGTGTCCCCTTCTGCCATTCCATTTGGAGAGATAGCTCTTCTGCTGGGTGATCATCTGTTACAATCAACTATCAATAAGATTTTGAGGGGTGATTATATAGATGTTTTCACTTTACTATATCATGAACTGGAAAAGAAAGAGGAGGAGGAGCTTTATGACAAAAAGAAATAAAAATTGCACAGGTGGAAGGTTGAACATAATTTTTCAAATTGGCTTAATGGTTTTCACATATATGCTGGGGTTATAGTTAAAGCCAAGCCTACTCGGCCCTCATCCAGTGTATGGACATTATTCACAGGGCTTATGTAGATTATGCTGGCTCTACGTGGCTGCTGTATGGTGAAGCCGTTCATGTGTGGGCTGCCTTACATCCCACAATGTGTTGGGATATGTTGCATTCCCAGTTGTGGATGCAACTGATGATGCCAGTATGCCCAATTCAAGGGGAACGTACCCACAGTGGTCATCTGGTGCAGAAATCAGATGGCCCTTCTCCATGGCTGCAAACTTCCTCTGGCCAATCTCAGAAGCTCATCTGTTGGGAATTTAGATTTCAGGGTGTTTGCAAATATAAGGCATGCAAATACAGTCATGAGTGTTCAGTATGTAAAGGCCCTCACTCCTTTCAGTTTTGCACTAAGGGTCCAACAAGGATGGCCAAGGTAATAGAAAGCCAGGTAGAGCTCTCCCGCTTTCAAAAGGACCCCATTCCAATCAAGCTTGAGGTTCTTTGGAGAATCCTGTCATCTTATCTGGACTCTCAGATGGCCCAATATCTGCTTGATGGATTCAGTGAAGGTTTTTGAATTACTTTTCAGGGCATTGATGTCCATTTTTGGCTAAAAATTTGAAGTCTGTTAAGGGGATGGAACATATCGTGAGACAAAAGATTGATAAAGAGATGACCGAGGGTCATGTTTTGGGCCTATTTCCAATGCCTCCCACACCTAATTTGAGGGTTTCCCCATTAGGCGTTGTTCCTAAGAAAGCAGTGGGTGAATTCTGTATTATCCATCATTTATCTTATCCTCATGGTCAGTCAGTTAATGATGCCATCCCTCATGAGTTATGTATTGTTCATTACAGTTCTTTTGATAATGATGTTCGCCATGTTCGGAGCTTTGGTATGGGGGCTGAGTTAGCTAAATGTGATATTAAGTCTGCATTTAATTTATTACTGGTTCATCCTTTGGATTTTGAATTGTTAGGTTTTAAGTTTGATGGACAGTTCTACATGGTCCGGGCATTCCTAATGGATTGCTCTGTTTCCTGTGTGGCTGGGACCTCAGCACAAGGACCGATCTCAAGGGAGTTGTCCATTATTTGAATGATTTCTTGTTTATTGGGTCATCTGGTTCAAGGGTGTGTTCATTTTTACTCAGAGAATTCCAGGCCTTGGCAGATGAACTGGGTGTTTGTTTAGTGTCTGAGAAAACAGAAGGTCCAGCAACAAGATTGGAATTTTGGGGAATATCTATTGACACTGTTAATCAGTTATCTCAACTCCCTGATGACAAGGTGGCCCATTTGTGAGACAGGGTACAATTCATGTCATGATCCAAGGCTATGATCCATGAATTTCAAGAGCTCATTGGGCATCTGAATTTTGCCTGTAGGGTGGTTGCCCCAGGGTGAGTATTTTTGAGGTGTCTTTGTGACTGTGGTATTGTTAAGCCATACCATAGGATCAGAGTTACTTCAGCTATAAAGGAAGATCTATTGGTCTGGTCTCAATTTCTGGCAGACTTTAATGGGATTTCATTCTGGAACAATGAACTCAAGCTCTATGATGCACTGCAGGTGTCATCTGATCCAGCAGGTTCCGTAGGTTTTGGAGTTTATTTTAATGGCTGGGGGTGCATCCATTCTTGGCCGCTGGAATGGATCCATGGTGGATTAACTTCTGATCTGACTTTTTAAAGAATTTTTCCCATTGTAGTAGCCATCACCATATGGGCTACAAGTTTGCTAATTCTTCTGTGCACTTTTGGTGTGAAAACTTGGCTGCCATACATGTCATCAACTCCTTGACGTCGAAATTCCTTGGGTCATACACCTTGTCCAGGAGTTCACACTCCAATGCTTATGTTTTAATAACTTGTTTATGGACTTGCATGTTGTGGGAATTGATAATTCCATTTCAGATGTTCTCTCCTGTAAACAGACAGACTGCTTCTGGAGCTTGGCCCCTGGGGTGGCATGGCTGCCAGAACCAATGCCCGAACATCTTCGGAATCTTGCCAGTGGGAAGTGACATGAGCCCTGGGTCTCTTGGTTTCTGCTAGTATGAAGAGAAGTTATCTTACATCGGTGCAGGATTTCATCAAGTTCTAGGTGCAATATCAATTGGGAGAGGCGCTACTTGATCTGGTTCCTTAACTCCTACGATATTATGTTTTTCTCCATGATGAAGGATTGGCTCCTCAGTCCATTCATGGCCATTTGTCTGCCATTGTTTTTTGGCAGAAGATTCAAGGGGACTGTGATACAACTGCTAATTACAGGATCAAAAAGGCATTAGAAGACTGGTCTATAGAGAAGTCAGATTAAGGATACTAGAATGCCTCTGTCTCCTGACATCTTGAAGGGCTTGAGATCTGTATGGGTTGATATTTGCGTATCACCATATGAAGTTTTATTGTTCCATGCTGCAGCGCTAACAGCGTTGTTAACAGTGCCTGAGAATTAGTGAACTGGTTTCAGCTGCTAAGCATGACAAGTTTGGCAAAGTTGGCAAAATGAGAGCTGTTCGACAGTGGAACACACTCCCTCAGAGTGTGGTGGAGTCTTCTTCTTAGGAGGTCTTTAAACAGAGGCTGGATGGCCATCTGTCAAGGAAGCTTTGATTTTCAGTTCCTGCATGGCAGGGGGTTGGACTGGATGGCCCTTGTGGTCTCTTCCAACTCTATGAATCTATGAATCTATTATAGCATTGTGCTACAGTGATTTTAGGTTTACCAAACAGAGTGTCACACCAGTCATTAGATCATCTAAAACTGACCAGCATGCTAAAGGTACACAACTCTCTACAGCCTTGCTCAATACATATATCTGTCCAGAACAGGCTTTGAGTGAATATGTTCTTGCTAGAGGATCCACCCCAAGACCTGTTTGTCCACCAAGATCTTTCTCCTCTGACCAAGCATCAGTTTTGGGCTGTTACTTCTAGGGCCTTGTCTACTATGGGGCTCACTAATGTTTACTTTGCAACCCATTCATTTTGACAGCTGCATCCATGGGCTTTCAACCAAATGCCATCAAGCAAATTGGTTGCTGGAAGTCGTCTGTGTATCGCAGATATGTTAGGAGATTGTGTTGTTAATTGTTTTTCAGATCCTTGCCCTTGGCTGTCGAGAGTTTGAGTACTACTTTGTGGCCATAGCATGATCTACTGGGCTGCATGGCAAGCAATATCAAGCCACTTTAGTACTCACCTGGGCCTTGGTGATGTTGCCTGTTTTCATCAGTTGGGCAAGAGGGATCTTTGTTGGAATGACCTGTTGCTGTTATTGTTTAAGGAGTGCCGAGGGCCTTGCCCCCAAGTTTTGGTGGTTCAACTTGGGGGCAACGACCTTGGTTTGTTGAAAGGGAAGGCACTTATTTTGCAGGTGCTGCATGATTTCCGCCTTACTAAACAGTCATGGGCACTGGTTCAAATTGTGTGGTTGGCTATGTTCCCATGATGGGAGTCGAAGTTTGGTGGCGGCCCTGTTGCCATTGATATTGCCTGAAGGTGGGTTAATAGGGAAATGTGTAAGAACCTCAAGGCTGGGCTAGACCATTATCTGCCCCATCCCTAGATTATATTTCAGAGACTGGAGCTCTACAGGGCTGATGGTGTTCACCTCTCTGAAAATGGTGATGTCATTTTCTTAATAGATTTGCAAGAGAAATACCAAGAAAACCTCTAGTTAAATGAAAACTCTTTCAGTTTCTCTCTCTAGTTAAATAGATAGCATTTCCTTAAGAAACAACCTTAGAATTTCAAATAGCAGTATCAATTTTAAAGGTGTCACCTCACATTAACTTTAAAGAATAATAAAAAAAAACCTATTTCTATTGTCTCTCAGAAAGTCAGAAAAGGATGAATATGCAAATAAGCCAATGTAAGCATCTTTTTCCTATGAATACAATTCTCTTTTTGGGCTGATGATAAAAGCAGTGGGAATACAGCTTTTCACCTGCAGATGGCATCATAAACAAGGAACACAGATGTCAAAAACAAAAACAAAAAAACAACAGAGGAAAAGACCTCAGTGATGAATTCTAGAAAGATTAAAAAGCTAGCTTTGTGTTATGAAACGAGAATGGTCTTTTCAAGACTATTTACCAGTATACTACAGTTAGGAATGTAGATGCATTCCTGGGCATTACAAATAGCTCTTCCAAACTGAAACCCAGATGACATTTTCTTGAATCAGCCTCCAGTTTCCTTATGATTTCCATTTTGGTATCCAAACTTACAGATATATGCTCCTTTTTTTTAACATGCTGAGTGAGGCAGGCTTATCTGCTCCCCTCTATGTCCCCATTTTATTCAGTAAGAGATTCTGGAGTTAATTCCTGGTTACTTTGCCTGTTGTAGGCAGACACACAGCTACAGTATGATAGCTAGCTAGAGAAAAATCCCATTCTTTCTCAAATCAATGAGCCTTGTTGCATTGTTTACAGCGGATACACTGCTGCAGCTCAACAAAAGCCTGTGTTTCTCAAGTCTTCCTTACCATCTTCACAGTGCCAATGCTACTAATCTGTCAAAAACAAACACACCTACATTCAGCCAGATAGAGGAAGAAGACAAAAAAAGGGATGGGTAATGTAAAAATACTTTGTAAGAAGTAGCATCTTTGCCAAAAATGCTGTTAACTAATGTTTGTCTGTACATTATGACAAAATACTAGTATTATAATACCAGTTTCATAAATGAGTCAGTGTGTGTGTCATGCACATAGGCCAATTTGCATCAGTAAATCTGTTCATCTTGCATTTACAGTCTTAGCTGACTAGTGGGGAAAGACCCCCAATCTGGGGGGGGGGGAATGCACCTTCAGAAATGATTGCACTGAAATAACTTAAAGCTCTTTAGGAGGAAATCAGAAATGCTTTACTTACCACATTTGGTTTCTCACCTTTGCCTCACCCTCATGATGAAGTCAGTGTTTTGTGGACTTTGCTATGGCTGTATTCACAAAATTTGAGATAATATTCAATGGATGGATTTCCCAAGATGCCCTCCTATGAACATAAATGACTTTGAAGAAATGCCCTGCAGACAAAATTCTTTGGAAAAAGGTTCCTTCCTTGTTAATCTTTGGGCATATTTTCCAGAAAATAGTCTAATGCAGCTGCCTGACCTGGCCTTCAAAATACTTATCTCTCTTCCTGACAAACATCCAGGTAGGCCCTGAGTAAGCCAGATCTGATGAGGGCTTTTGGTGACTCCAGGCATTAGTTGACCTGCCAGCTGATAAAAATCCACACACAGAGTCCACCAGCTGCAGACATACAGGATGATGGATGGAGATTGCCACATGGGAATTGTCACATGGGGAAAAGAGGGGTAGCTACAATAACTCCTGACCCAAGCCAGTAAGCCACCTGGTGAGGTGCTGGCAAGTAGAGACCATAAGATGATGTAAACAACCCCTTTCAAGCACTGAATATTGGTGAGACAAAAAAAAAAAAAAAAAAGCAACAGGACCTCACAGGGGTCCCTACCTCTTTGCCTCTTACCATCGCTTTCTGGCAGGAGGAGGCTTGTCATGTCATCTTGCAGCACTCTGTTCACTACAAAACTCCATTGCTCAGGATGACTGTATAGTTTTTAATATGCGTTTCAGGTATTTGTGATCATTGCAATGGGATCACAATTGGAAATGTGAATAGGAAACAGTTGTGGGGTTGTATATCTAACTTGCAACATCTGACTTGTAACTGACTAACTGGATGCTAGCTGATATGGACAGATGTGAACTTACAAACAATTACTACAAGGACTTTATCACACGGGGAAAATTGGAAGTTTAAAAGGGTCAGAAACTGTGATTATCCAGCATATTAGGCACAATTGCGCAAATGGTTTTCACATGAAAACTGCTTAGAATCTGAACAGAAAGTGATATGAATCAGGGAATGGTCATTTTTGGGAAAATGCCATGTTTTCATTTGCATTTCATTCACGAATTCTCTTTCTTTGCGCAATTGCTGTAGTGTGAAAGCCATTTGTGGGATCCTCCCCATTTTTGTGCTTGTTAGAATCATAGAATCATAGAATCATAGAGTTGGAAGAGACCACAAGGGCCATCCAGTCCAACTCCCTGCCATGCAGGAACTCCCAATCAAAGCATCCCCGACAGATATCCATCCAGCCTCTGTTTAAAGAATGAATGGCCAGGATTGGCAAGTGACAAGCTGTTTTGATGATGTAGTGGTTTGAGCATTGGAGTATGGCTCTAGAGATCCAGTTTTGAATTCTTGCTCAGCCATGGAAACCCACTGGGCAAGTCACACTCTCTTAGGAGCTTATCATATGGACAAAAAACCCAACTGCACCCAAACAGGATGCAGGCAGGTTGCAGGATGTAGGCGGGAATTATCACACATAATTGGCCACCAATTCCACTGAGCAAGTGCATCCCAGCAGCAGCCCGAGTCCCAGGCACAGTTCAGAGGCTGCTTTTCAAAGCCAGGAGCTTTCTGACTTTGAAAAGTGGTCTTTGGAGTGTGCCTGGGACCCAGACTGCAGCTGGGGTGCACTTGCTCAGCAGACTCAATGGTCAAGTACGTGTGATAATTCCCACCTGCATCCGGCAACCTGGCTACATCCTGTTGGGGTGCA
The DNA here is from genome assembly GCA_020142125.1 of Phrynosoma platyrhinos. Taxonomy (NCBI): domain Eukaryota; kingdom Metazoa; phylum Chordata; class Lepidosauria; order Squamata; family Phrynosomatidae; genus Phrynosoma; species Phrynosoma platyrhinos. The sequence continues at coordinate 122,008,414 of JAIPUX010001232.1, forward strand.
GTCTGATTTTTTATCAATGCGATAAGCTCCATAGCCTCAGAGGAAGGCAAAGGAAAACCCTTCTGAACAATCTTGCCAAGAACACTCTGTGACAGGTTTGCTTTAGGGTCACCACAAATCAGAAACTATTTGAAGACATTCAACTGCCACCACTATTTTCTGAGCTATATCTAAACCCAGTTGACATCCTCAGAAAAAGCTTACTTATTTATAAAGTAATGATATGCAACAAAACATTTGCAAAAAGGAATAATGTGTGTGTGAGAGAGAGAGAGAGAGAGAGAGAATGCGAGAGAGAGAGACAGCACAAGCATGTGTGCATGCATCGAAGAAATATCTCCAGCTGGTGTTCTGGAGCATATAGGTTCTGATATATGGCAACATATGATACCAGAAAGATAGACAAACAGAGAACTAGGCATTGATACAGGTTGATTTGCCTATCTATCGATCTATCTTCTATCACAGGGGTCCCCAAACTTTTTGATCTGGGGGCCGGTTCACTGGCCCCTAGATCTCCGGGGGGCCGGAGGCACACATGCGCATGCGCATGACTCGGGCACCATTTTGTGTTCCAAATAAATTCACCACCACATGTGTGGTGGAAATTGATTTGGTGATCCAGAGCATGTGCCCTATGATGCAAGGTTTAATTTAAAGCGCCCTATGCTTCCAGGTGTGGATGCACCGCCACAGGTACACTTGAATATTAGAACCCTAACCCTAATTGTAATCCTACACATGTGCCCTACCAACCGTTCTCTATTATGACAATAAATGCATTCAATCACATGTACACTTACTGGCAGCATGCACAGTAGTTTGCATGAAAGAGGCTTTTGTAACCTCTTCTGTGCAAGTGTGCAGGTGTGCATAAGACCTGCACACCACTTCCTGCCATGATTGGGGAGGGGGCTCCTGGAGTAATGTTTGTCTGTCTGTCTTGTTGACCATGTGCTTTGCATGACTACCAGCTACATGTATTCAGTCTGTCCACACAAACCTCCTTTGCATGTACCTCTCCTCTCCACCCTGATTTGTGTGGGACATGTTTTGGGTGGAGGATGACAGAATAGATGCCTTTTCATGTTCTGTGCAGGTGTGCAGAGATATTATCCTGCACACGTGTGCATATGTCTGAGAGAATGAAAAAAATTAAAACAGTTGCTGCCGGCTTGTGCAGTTGCTCCGTCTCCCTTTGTGGCATCCTCAGGACCAGCAGTGCAGTTGGCAGGACTTCAATACAGCCTTGGAAAAGCTGCACTGACTGCCCCCAGTATGGTCGCAGGCATCCTTGGGGCAGGCAGTGCAGTTGCTGCAGCTTAGGAAAAAGGCAGCTTCATGTCACATTTTCCTGCCTGTCTGTACAGCCCCTAAGAGAAAGGGGATCAACAATGTGTTTCATGGCCCACTGGGGACTGGAATGTGAATCTCCAAGTCCTTTTCAATACAGAACTACTGAGTGTCTGTCATGTAATCTTTACTATATCAGAATTGTCTAGGGAATATTTTTCTGTGTTGAACTGCTCAGCATTATCAGCACATGTTATCAGAAGTGGTGAACTTACCTGTCTGCATGAACAAACTCAGAATGCATCTTAAAATATGTTTGGTGTTCTCTCCCTTCCAACAGTTGTGGACTGCAAAAATAGCGCAGTAACGCTGAACAAGTTTTGGGATGTTTTACAAAAATTCCAGTATCCTTTGTAACACAACAGGAATTTTTTTGTTAAAGCTTATTGGACAGAGTGATCATTTGATCCTGGTCACTTTGATATCCAGCCTAGGCTGTTATTGTTCACACAGTATCATGAGTGGTTCCACATTGTGTTAAAACATCTCTCAAGAATGGATGTTACCTGAAACATCCAAATGTGGTTATTGTGCTTTTATGTAGTGCATTTTTCTAATAGTAGCTTTCTCATAATTGGCACCATGTTCCACTAATTGAAGCTACCTTGTAGAAAGTCCTATTAAACTCAAGTGGGCTTTTTGAGTAACCATACATAAGAGTGTGCTATTTAAAAATTGTGTTTAAAATTATTTCTAGGTTTTGAAGTAATATATCATCATGATTTCCACTCCCATCACAAGAAACCAATATTCTTAATACAAAACTGAAACTCTGAGCAGAAAATATGCTTGAGATTACAAATTTAGGAAATTGGTAATGATAACAAATTATTTGCCACTGTATTTCACCAGTAGTTTAAATATTTGCTGGCCAAGAATGTGCAGCCATTGAAGAGAAGATATTTTCGGCCACTTCTCTTCATGTGGGGGTGGGGATGGGGGTGGGTGGAAAGTAGAGAAAGCAAAACATGTCTTCTGGATAATTGGATAATTGAATACAAAAAAGCAATGACTAGATGGGATCAGCAGTAGAGGATGGGATGGAGGACAAATTACCTCCGTATTAGTCAGCTTTTACCAGAACATGTCAATGGCCAAGAAACAGTTGATAGTGAGGTCACGTATATTCAGGAAAACTAGCTCACTGCTTCCAAATGCCACAAGGAAGTCATCCAAAACAGTACAGCTGTCTCAGTTTCAAGGCTGGCCAAATGCTACTGGGACTCCCTTTTCAGTCTTTTAAAGTTTCACTTAATTTATACCTGCTCAAGTTAATTCCACACAGTGAAAATGTTGTGAATCATATAAAAAGTTATCCTTTCAAGAGAGAGACCACTGAGGCTAAATCAGGGCTATAGAATGTGAAACTCATGGGCTGTAGACACCTCTGGGGGGGGGGGGCATTTGCAGCCACCAAAATATTTCTCTGAAGCCTTCCCTATCCAATTTTTCTTTTTTTTAAAAAAAATGTTGGCCAAATGTTCAAGCAGAAACAGTAAAAGAAAATCACTGCCCCCATGACCCTCTCCAAATTGCTCAAGGCTGGCTGGGCTTCTGATGCTTCCTGGAACTGGAAGTGACACAAGTTCCCTTCTGATCATGCCAGGAGCGATAGTGAAGCCAACAAAGAGGAAGATTGCTCTCATCCCCTCCATAGTTGCTTTCTACTGCACTAAGTCATGTACCCAGATCAACCCAGGCAGACTATCTTTCAACTGATGTGTAAATATTCTAGAGTTGGGGCACTGCAAACATTGTTGACCTACAGTCCCCATCATACCTGATCATTGACCATGTTGACTGGGCCTGATGGGAGATTGAGTTGTACCAGTGTTTTGCTCTGGCCAGTGGTTTAAATGCTGATTTTTATGTAGTTGTCTCACCCATCTAAAACCACTCTCTTTCTCCATACTCAATTCTGGTGGCAACCTCTTGTCCTGAGGACAGGTTACACATCAGGATGATCAAATGTAGTGACAATCCTATTTCTTTGAGAACAGTCCATGGCTTCCCATGGTCTGTGCACTCAAAGGCTTTGCTGTAGTCAATGAAGCACATGCAATGGGTCAAATGAGCTACTTGGCTACAGACAGAGGTAGGAAGGGGGGCAATGAGCAAAGTTTTCCCTTCTCAGCTTCTCTAACAAGCCACAGTTGGAGAAGGAGATCATTTGCCAATCAGTTTTTTTTTCTATAGAGAAAAAGGTTTAAAAGTTTCTAAGTTGCTTTACCAATTGAAAGGATATCAAAAAGATATGTCCTCCTTCTCCCCTGATAAGCAAAGAGCATCTAAGCCACACCTAAAACCCACCCAATGACCACCCAAAATTGGCATTAAAGCAGAACTGAATTATTGCACTGCAAATGGTAGCAGAACAAGTATTTTTGTTAATGAAAAGAAACACTTTCCAAATTGTCTTCCACTGGGAGAACATCAGGAGGGTAAGCCCCAAACAAAGACATACTTATTCTGCTCCAGTTGTGATTTACTGCCTTGTGTGATAAAGGTCCTGAATATCAATCAACCTGATGGTAAGGATCAGTGCATGTGTACATACACCAGGAAAATGCATAGGCATGTGCACAGCACATGTTCATATACCACTCTGCATCATCATCTCTCTCTGAAAAAGTTATTGCAGATATCCTCAGCCAGCACTAAATAAAAAATCTTCTCAACTTTTATAGTTTACAAACATGATGAAATAATTTCATCTATTTGAGGATGGGGGTGTGGAGAAGGGAAACATTCCTTTAAAATTTCAGAACGCAAGGATTTAGCCATTTCAAACTGGCTTTAGGACAGGCTATGGAGTTGAGACCGCCATGGTTGTGCTGGCCGATGACCTCCGCTTGGGTATCGACAGGGGTAGTGTGACCCTTTTGACGGCCTTTGACACAATAGACCACTCCATCCTCTTGGATCTCCTGAGAGAGTTAGGAATCGGAGGCACTGCTTTGCAGTGGTTCCGCTCCTTCCTCTCGGGCAGATCCCAGAGGGTGAGGCTCAGGGACAGTTGCTCTTCCAAAATAGAGCTTAATTGTGGCATCCCTCAGGCCGCCATCCTGTCTCCGATGCTATTTAATATCTATATGAAGCCACTGGGAGAGATCATTCGGAGGCATGGAGCACTGTGTCTTCAGTATGCTGACAACACCCAGATATACCTCTCCATGACCCGGTCATCAGCTCAGACTTCAGATGGTGTCTCTCCTCTCAATGACTGTCTTAAAGCAGTAATGGACTGGATGAGGAAAAACAGATTGAGACTGAATCTAGACAAAACGGAGGTACTAACAGTCACGGGCATGAAACCAGGTCTGGGAATACAACTTCCAGTCCTGGATGGAGTCACATTCTCCTACAAGGACTGTGTTCGCAGTCTGGGGGTACTCCTAGATTTGTCACTTCACAAGACAAATCAGGTGAATGCGACGGTCAGGAGTGCCTGCCATTAGCTTCGGCTGATACACCAGCTGCACCCTTTCCTGGAAAGTAGGGATCTTGAAACTGTGGTATGTGCCATAGTAACCTCCTGTCTTGATTTCTGTAATGCGCTCTACATGCCTTTATATTGTTTTTATCTTGTATCTTGTATTTTAACTTACTAATAGTTTAATATATTTTTAAGTGGTGGGTGGGTTAGGGAAGGGATTCTTGGATTATTTTAACTTGTGATGTTGTTTTAATTTGTTGTACGCTGCCCCGATTGCATAGCAGAGGGGTGGGATAATAATAATAATAATAATAATAATAATAATAATAATAATAATAATAATAATAATAATAATCTGGACAGAACAGCCATCAACCTCTTCATTTTAAAACTTCATTGCTATGTTGTGGCTTGGGCAAGTTACTTTTTCAGACTAAAACTCAAGTGGGGTTACAATGGCCAGTAGATGATGTTTGTGTGTACGATAGTTTTCTAAACTGAGGTGGGAGTGGGGCTCCATACTGATTTTATACAAGCTTTTTTTGGGGTCTATAAGTCTCAACAAGCATGTCCATTGTTGATTTGGTGATTGTTGCCTGTGCATTCTGGCTCTGGTGATTGCGGAATTTTGGGAGTTTCTCAGCTCTACCTCATCATGCTCATTGTCTCTGTATTTATTAGCAATATCCAGTCAATGGAATAGATTTGCCAAACAAACCTGATCTTAATGCAGTGTATCACTCTCTGCAGTTTTATCTTTGGCAAGTTCAAGCAGATTTATCAATTGTCTTTTTGCATCCAATGAGCCTAGGTCTAATTTAGGATTGGGTGTAAGACTGTTGTTTTTAATACACCTTCTAGCTCTGCTCATCTGTTTTCTATGAATTCCAAAGCAAAACAGGAGAGAGAACTCCACGTGCTAATAAATGATCACTTGTTTTGTTTTGTTTTGTTTTAATCAAATTTAAAAGCCCAATATGTTTTGTCCTCTATCAAAGTTGTCCTTCTTCTGGGACTGCACTTTAAATAGAAATTTCTGAGTGACAGAAAGCAAATGTAAAGTACACATAAGAAGTGAAATGAATCAGGCTAAATGGCAAGGTATACCAATTCGGGAAGGTTGTTTTTGTCTTTTCTTGCTTATAGAATTCATATATTAAGACTCTTAACTAAAACTAATAGATATAAGATTGTATAATAATATAATAGAGTTCAATAAGATACTTAGTATATATTCTTATAGATTTCAAACTTTTGTTGTAATGGATTGATATAAGTATTCATACATTGTTTGTAATGATATTATGTTTTCTTTTTGTATGTTTGTTTTTAATTTTTAATCAATAAAATATTTTAAATAATAAAAAAAGAAATTTCTGGAATTGTATAAGACATTATCCAAACAATTGGACCATTAAGCAAAGATTGTCCAATAAACTTAACGGTACAGTTCTGTGGAGAGTGTCTTCTTGTCATAAATAGGTCATTTCTTTGGTGCAGATGCAGCCTGAGTCTTTCTTACATTACTGCCGTGAAATAAGATTGATGAATAAAACTAATAGGGATGGGGAAGAAACAAATATTATCTATTTATGAGGCACTTCTTTCATTTGAGTTGCTAATAATAGGTGCAGGACTTCCCTCCTGAGTGCTACTCCCTAGTCTTTGGCCCAAAGCAACAGGAATCCTCCAGAAAGACTTTATGTAGCTTTGCTAGCTATAACTAACACTGAGACAGTGAAAGTGACTGGTATTTGTTTTGGCCTCTATAACAGTGTTATTTACTAAGTACAAGGAGATTTTTAAATATGTTTCTGAGAACTGCATGTGTACAAGGTGGTTATGTGAAATTCATAATGCAAAACAATCCTGAAGGGAGAGATTAATTTCAATATATTCACAGTATGGGATTTTTATAAAGCCTTTATCTGAATCCATTGAGATTAATATGAGCTAAATAATCCAGACAACCTCTGCTGAAGTGGTAACATCTTTGTTTACCTTTATTTCGATTTCTGAAGTAATCCTCACCTCCCATCCTTCAGTCATTGTGGCTAGAAAACATGAAGGTAAATAATGAAATGCAACAGTTGAACTTTCATCCATGACCAGTATATTGCAAAGCACATGATCCAACTGTTTGCCATTTTTCTCCCTGCATAGCTCTGCAAGAGTAACAATAATCCTGTTTAACACAGGAGTAATCCTGTATGTTGTCTCCTCTGGTGGAATTAGCTTCCGTTTCTGACACACAGGACTAGCCCTGTCATTAGGCAAAGTGAAAGTGATCATCCAAGAAATCAGATCTTTTGGAGCACCTGAGAGAATTGGGAGTGGGAGGCACTGTTCTTCAGTGGTTATGCTCCTTTCTCTCAGGCAGGTTCCAGAGGGTGGTACTCGGGGACAGCTGCTCATTAAAAACAGAGCTAAAATATGGCATTCCTCAGGGATCCATTCTGTCCCCAATGTTATTCAATATTTATATGAAGCTGCTGGGAGAGATCATCAGGAGACATGGAGCAAGATGTTACCAATACGCTGATGACACTCAAATATTCTGCTCCATGTCTCAGTCATCTGCTATGACAGCAGATGGAGGTTCTCCCTTCAATCAATGCCTTGAAGCAGTAATGGACTGGATGAGGAAAAACTGACTCAAATTTAATCCAGACAAAATGGAGGTACTTACAGTAGGGGCCCCCAAACCAAAGATTGGGTTGCAACTGCCGGTCTTGTATGGGGTCACGCTGTCCACCAAAGACTGTGTCTGTAGTCTGGGGCTGCTGTTTACATAAGTGGTGAGATAAAGGGCTTGCAATTTACATCCAAAGGAGAGCCCTTGCAAGATTTTGCTTAGATGCAAATGATGTGCAAAGCATCATATCCCTCCACTAGATCATAGTGCCTGTAAGATAATGACAAGCCCAAGTGTCTGAGGTGTCTGAAAGACTTGGACAATACTGGGTACTGATTTTGCACTGGAGTCAACTTGAAATGAGACTAAGCTCTTAGGATATGTGGGTGTTACAGATCAAGTTTCTGTCACTGTCAAAGTTTCATGATATTTTATTTTAGTCTTCTTTTTAGCTTCAGGAGCCCTGGTGGCACAGCGGTTAAATGCCTGTACTGCAGCCACTCACTTACAAACCACAAGGTTGGGAGTTCAATACCAGCTGGGGGCTCAGGGTCAATTCAGTCTGGCATCCTCCCGAGGTCACTAAAATGAGTAACCAGCTTGTTGGGAGCAATTATTCAGTAGTCTGTGATTTGAACTTTCTGCCTCAGACTTTAAATGACTTTTGAACAATTGTTGTGTGTTGTGTGTCTTCAAGTTGTTTCTGACTTAAGTTGATTCTAACATAAACCTATCATGGAGTTTTCTTGGCAAGATTTGTTTGGAGGGGGTTCACTATTGCTTTCCTCTGTGACTGAGAGAATGTGGCATGTCCAAGATCACACAATGAGTTTCTATGGCAGTGCAGGGATTTGAACCCTAGTCTACCAGAGTCCTAGGACATTATCACATGTGGGCCAGAAAGCGATAATAAAGTGGAAATGAGGCATTCTGAAAATAAAGTGAAAATAAACCTTGATTCCGCAAATGGAATTACCTTAATTGCAAAATTAAAGTAAGCGCATTTAACATTCACACACAAGCGAGAAAAGCCCATAAATGTACTAGAAATGAGCTTCTTGCACATACGCAGATAGAGGAATGCTCGCTGGAACAATGGGAAAAGCAGGGAAATGCTCCCAAATGCGCATTTGGCTATTATTACATTATGGTAAATGCGAAATTACCTTAATTGCGCATTTGCATTTCCTCCAAACAACCGAATTTCAAAAGATCTCCGTTAACACCAGTTTCTGTCCACTTTCTGTCCAGTTTCTGTGTGACGTCATGTGAAAACACGGGGCACTAATCCAGTTTTTGTTTGGGTTTTGTGTGGATTAACCAGCAGATTTGCCCCCGTGTGATAATGTCCCTAGTCCAACACTCAAACTATTGCACTGTATTGGCTCTCTAAGAAATTATTGTGGTTTCACTGGGGCTTGAACCCAGGACCTTCTACATGTAAATCAGATGTTATACTCAAATATACTTCACTGGCTCTTATGGCTTCCAATATGAACTATATGTCGATGACACCCAAGTGTATTTTTCAACTCCAGAACTTTCTCTGGAGGTTGGACAGTGAGTATCATCTTGTCTTTTGGCTGTTTCTGCATGGATGCTCCATCGATATCTGAAACTTAACATGACAAAAACTGAACTACTTGTTTTTCTGCGAAAGTCAACTTTACAGTATTCATTTTCAATTACAGTCAATCATGTTCATATTCAACCTGTCAGTGAAGCACATAGTCTTGGCTTCATTTTTGACTCTTCTCTATCATTTGTCCATCAGATCCAAGCCACAGCCAAGTCGTGCACATTTATTCTGTACAACCTTGCTAAAATTAGACCCCTTCTCTCAGCATCCACTACTAAGATATTGGTTCTCATGTTGGTTTTTTCTTATTTGGACTATTGTAATCTTTTGTTAATGGGACTTCCTCTTTCTCTTCGCAGTCCACTAGCTTCTGTGCAACATTCTGCTGCTAGGATTCTTTTTTCTGCCCATCATTTTGATCACATTACTCCTCTGTTATTATCCCTTCACTGGTCTCCATTCCCTATAGAGTTTGTTATAAGCTTCTTTTGTTTACATTTAAAGCTTTGCATGGTATGGCTGCTCCCTGTTTGTCCACACTTTTCTCCCCTTACTGTCCAGTTCATTCTTTAAGATCTAGTAATGCTGGGCTGATGATTCAACCTAGGATCTCCTCTTCTCCTGCACAGATCCTCCCATTTTCCTATGCTGCTCCTCACTTTTGGAATCTTCCCCCATACAACTATGGGCCATCACCTCTTTAGCCAACCTTAAGGCTGAACTAAAAACATATTTGTATAGGGACGCATTCTAACTCACAATCTGATTTGATTATTATCTGTTTTATTGTGTTTTTCAGCTTATTGTTAAATTTTATGATGTGATAATTTTATAATTCTTTATATTCTTAGATTGTATGCCGGAGGCAGGTTTTTATTGGTTTTATCAGTATTTGAATGTCCATTTTGTACAGTGCTGTGTAAATCTACTCCACTTTATAAATAAACTTTAATAATAATAATAATAGTAACCATGAAACTGTGGAAACTGAAAAATTATTTTCATATATTTGTTATATTCACATAAATGTGTCAAATCACAGGAAGAACTTGTGGTGAGTAAAGAGTTAGTATTGTTAGGTAGGTCTATCTGCCTCCCAGAGGAACAGGGAAAGAAGAAGCTCTAACTGTTGTTTGCTACTTTTGAGATGGTTGATCTCAATAGTTTAAAGATTCTGGATCTCAAGTGTGTTTTATATTAAAATAAGATAATTAATAGAATGCTGCTTCTTTTTAAAGTGGAACATACCATGATTCAGAGAATACCTCTTAATACCTATCACAATATATGCTTACAGATTAATATGTTTACATCATTTTTTCTTTGAAGGATAATTATATTTTATTATTCATTTCCAACCTAGCATACATCATTATAGCCTATACTCCTGAATCTTTACATGCCAATGGCCCATAAGTCTAATTTCCAAATTCTAGTCTCTTATCTTGAAAGTAGCAACAAAAATAATAGGCACACATAATTTACAAACAAGTGCTGATAGGATAAGCCATTGTCTCCTTGACGGTTTGAAGTTTGTGCTCAAACATTCACAGTATTGGAGCCCAAATGCATGACTGACTCACATTGCATTTAATCAGTTCTTCATTTCTATTGGCCTAATTTAAATCTTCAAAGTCTGGGGCACATTTATCCTTTGGCTGACATTTTATATTGTATAATGGCATAATTTCTTCCTCCAGGCCACTGTCACCATCTTTCAAAATTTTCAGTCTCTCGGAATTGCCTTCCTTCATTGTGTATGCAGGCAACAAGCCTAAAACAATTGCTGGCATTTACCCAAGGAACACTGTGAAATAGTTTACATTTTTACTCATGATGCAAATCCTATTGTTGACAAGGTTCTGAAGCTCAGAATCTTCTTCAGCTAGCAAAATAGATTTTGGAGGAATATTTTTTAAATAACCACATTTGTTCATCCAGTTGTAATGAAACTAAACACATGTGTCTCAGAACAAAGAGGGATGTATGAGTATGTAGTGGATCTAACGATCATCTAGGCACCAATTAACATGTTCATTAAGTGCATCTACCAACTGAAACTTAATGCAACAAACAGGTCAACTTAACAGTCAAAGGCCTCTTTGCATTAGGGATGCAATTCTTCACTAGGTAGCAACAGTAATTTTAGCAATGAGTAATTTTACCAGCTTTCCCCTGCTGCAAGGAAGTCTATAAAAACCACACTGGTTTTGAAGTTTATGGTAAATCAGTACTTATTCTGTGGGGAAAAGAAATCCCACATGTTTGTTTTGTGTAGAAATCAGCATTTTCTACATAAGAAACAGTCCATTCTGTGTGGAAAGTAATATTCCAGTGCAGACATATTAATTGCTGTACAAAAAAGGATATAATTGGGGATTTATTCTGCATAAAGTTCACATATTGTTGATTTGCATAGAAATAAGCATTTTCTGTGCAGAAATTGATATTTCGGCATTGAAATATTATTTTTCACACAAAAAATGCAGTTTTTTGCACAGAAAATGCAGTAATGGGGATTTAGGGCCTAAGCAGACAGGTGGCCATGGGCCGCCCTGGGAAGATGCGCCACGGGACCGAGGCATCCCCATGCCTCGATCCTGCGGCGCATCGTCATTGCCCCTGGAAAGGAGTGCTAAAATAGCGCTCCTTTCATATGTCACCGAAAGTGCGCCGCAAAAGGTTGCGGCACACTTTTGGTGACTTTTCCTCCGCAGCATGTCCAGACGCTGCGGCGGGAGGTCTTCCTCAGAGCACCAGCCGTGTGGAGGGCCGGAGGCTCCGAGGACAACCTCGGGAGGGGGAGGGGGCACCAAGCGTGCGGCTGCCCCTCCCCTTCCCTGCGCCGAAGATGACCCAATAAGCCGTCTGCTTAGGCCCTTAATCTGTCTAAAAAAAAATCACACATGGTTGATATGCATAGAAAACAGCCTTTTATGCACATAAATTAATATTTCTGCATTGAAGTATTGCTTTCCATGCAGAAAAGGCTGTTTCTTATGCAGAAAAAAACCACTGAAACAATGTTGTGTGAATTTTGCACAAACTAAGAACTGAATCACAAAGCTTCTCTTCAGTCTAAGATTCTTCACAATACAGTTTCTCAACTCTAGAAAACATGTTTTTCAACCATTTTTAAAAAAATAGTTTCAATTATTCTTTCCATCTCTAGTTTGAATCAAAATATCTTTTCCTGCCAGAAGAAGAGAACAAAGATGGAGCTAATCTGGCCTCATCTGGCAAGAGATTGTTATAAGAAAACTGGTCTTTCAAAATTTATCCATGTCATTATTATTTTATATACCACTTCTTTTCCCCAACTTATCTATTGTTCCTGTGTATCTTCAAGTTATGGCAACCCTAAGGTGAACCTCAATGGATTTCTTGGCAGGTTTTGGTCAGAGAGGTTTGTGACTGCCTTTTTCTGAAGCTGGAAGAGTATGACTTGCCCAAGGTCAACCAGTGGGTTTTCATGACTGAGCAGTTCCAGAGCTCTTGTCCAACTGAAATCACTACATCCTGCTGGCTCAAAGTTACCTTTGCTGGAGGTAAAGTTCATGTGAGATCTGCTGAATCATAAAATGGAAAGATATTCTAGCAATGTTTTAGTCAAAATTCTTGCCATACTGATTACTTTTTGTGTTTTGATATACAGTGGGACCTTGTTCCAGACCCCTCTACTGATATCAAAATCCACAGGACCTCAAGTCCCATTGTCCCCGGTGGTGACATGTGCATGCACCCACACTGCAATTAGGGACAATGGGACTTCGAGTAAGCCTCTGTTGTCCCCAATGGTGGTATGTGCATGTGGCCATGCCACCATTAGGGACAATGGAACTTCAGTCCCATTGTCTCTAATAGTGGCATGGCCACATGCACATGCTACCTCTGGGGACAATGGAGGCTGTCCCTAATGGCAACACAGCCACCTGCACACACTGCCATTGGGGACAATAGGTGGCTTGCTGTCCATGGATGCTTAAATCTGCAGATTGCAAGTCCACTGACATGGAGGTCCCACTGTATTACTCTGTCTTTTGAAGCACATCAATGACCCAGATTTTGTCAACTGAATGTAATATAAATTTTATCTAGCCAATACATAATTTCTCCTACATAAGAGACAAAACTAGTGCTAAGTACCCTATAATTGGTATCTGGCACATGTATCTCCACAATATTACTGTCATACTGCCAAAGGGTAGCAGATTTGCAAGGCCTTGAAGGTCAACTTTACAACTGAGGAGAAATCTGTAATGCAGAACCTTTGCATAATTTACATGCCATTATAAAATTTTAATTACACATCAATACTAGTCAGAAGTGACTGTAATCAGCATTCAGGAATCCTTTCATTCAGGAATCCTGGCTTACCACCAAAGGGTCTCTTTTGTGGATACCATCTATCTGAACCATTAGAATTATACAGACTGTAAAGGAAAGCAATCTCAAGAAAATTTGACTGCTTCACTCTGTCATCTAGTGCTTAGACATTTTATATATTTTTTGTGTGTGGGGGGGAAACAGTTACTCATGACTTGACCAGTTACTTATAAAGTTATTTTATAATAACTTTTAAACAGTTTTCATTATTTGAATAACATTCATTTCAAGTTGCTTAACATTTACTTTTTGAAAAGTAATTACAGACTACATAAATACAGAAGAAACATTTAAAGAGAAACAAGGAAATATTACTGATTACATTAAAGGATACTGGTGTTATTAGCTGTTCTGCTATTCTTTTAAAAAACAACAATACAGTAAGTGAATTTTGCTGTGTAATAGATAACAAAGTGACCCAAAATGTTTTACTGTCAAGCTCTGGAGTTACTTGTAACATTTTGTCTCCAAGCTCATGGGCACTACATCAGTTATTCCACACCAAGGTCCAGCACCATCCATAAATGTGCATGGGATATGAAAGAGTCATTTGCTGTATACAGAAAAGGGAAGCTAGGAAAGATGGATAGAAGTCAGCCAGGAAGGAAGAGGAGCCATAGATCAGTAGAAGATCCAGTGAGATTCTCCAAGAGAAATTTGATATTTATTGAGTTTAATTCAGGATTTAAAAAAAAAAAAAACCTTAAGACATAACATGGTACACTGACAAAATACAAATTGGCCTCACTTTGCATTTTTCTAGTTTGCAGTGACTTAGCAGTGACCCCATTGACACCACACAGTCACAGACAAGCGAGGTGACATTGGCATGACCAGGTACACATTTCCCCCTGATTAATTGCTTCCCCCCCCCCTTCCAGGCATGCATCAATCTATCAGCCATTAGCCATTAAGTTTGTCTGTCAGTCTATTGGATCTACTCTGACTGGATATTTCCCCAGCAAATTCCTTTTTCTCCTTTGCTGCTGCAGTGAGCAAGTGAGAGAATTTTAAATATACACATGTACATACACACATGCTGAAGAAAGAGAAAATAAAATTGAATGTGTTTATTTTTTATTTATGAAAATGTTCAGCCATGAGATCAGTGGTGAGGGGTTAGATCAGGGGTTGGCAGCCTTTTTTGCTGATGGCCTGGGGGGGAGAGATGGTGCTGGGGGCTGGCGTGCACCACCATTTTGAAAAACAAAATGGTGGTGCATGGTAACGGGGGCCCCCAGGAGGGCTCCTTCCGAGAGGCCCAGTGCTGCCGTCAGTGCCCCCCGGGAGGCTTCCCTTGTTGGCGACGGGCCTCCAAGAGGCCCTGCGCCACCACGGGTGCCCCCCAAGAGGCTTCCTTCAGCGGTGACGGGCCTCCATGAGGCCCAGCACTGCTGCGGGTGCCCCCTGGGAGGCTTCCATCCGAGGCAACGGGCCTCCTCCACGGTGCCATTTTGGCCGCGACTCGTTCGTACATGCACAGGAGTACTGCAAACGAGTAGCAGCCGCCATTTTGGAAAGCAAAATGGTGGTAGCGTGCGCGGCAGCGACACACGTGATGGTGGTGCGGCGGCGGGGGTCCACGGGTCCTGTTGGTGAGGGTCCGTGGGCCGAGTGCAGCCCACAGGCCGTAGGTTGCCGACCCCTGGGTTAGATAATGCTACCCCTCTCTCTTCCTCCTTCCCTGCATGAGTGCCAATTTTGTTTTTACAATTTTTACTTTCCCCACAATCCTCCTCCTCATTGATCAGCATTGTGTTACCTTTGCTTTTACTTCAGTGAATGAAGTACATACAGTACATCCCCTCTTCCCACCTTCAATTCTTCCTGCATCATTCGCTCCTAAGAAGATCTCTCACACACTCTCTTCCCCTGATCTCCCCCCCCCCATACTTACATTTCAGATCATTGCATGAATGAGTGAGTGAATAATCAGGCTGGATTAGTTGGGGAAGGAGATCTCTGCATGAGAGGGTGAGTGAATGATGGGGGGGATGATTGGAGGGAGGGGAAATGGGAATGCATACATTCACTGTTTCACTGAGGTGAAACAAAGATGACCCAATGCTGATTGAATGTGAGGAAAATGGTGTGTGTGTGTGTGTGTGTGTGAAGACAGTAAAAACAAATGTTTTTGGACAAATACTTGGATAGGGGGAAGGAATAGGGAGGGGTAGCCTGATGTAACCCTTTATTGCTGATCCCATGGCTGAACATACACTGAAATAGAAAAAGATGGTGACACACACCAGGCTTGCTGGACCCAATCAGTTTTGCCCACCAAAAACTCCTCCTACCCCCGGGGCACAGTCCACACACACACACACATATGAATATCAGGATTTTCCACTCAAATCTGGAGTAAATCCCCACTTTTTTCTTCTTCTTAAAACTACAAGGAGCTGAAAAGGCTCAAATTCAGACTGAATCATTCTGTACGTTGTCTGGACTGCTCACTGTGAAAACAAGGTGAGGTCATTTTATTTGGTCCAGTAGACATGCCCAAAGATGCCCAAGCTTGTTTTCTGCTGCTCCAGAGAACAGGACACAAGCCAATAGATTCAACAGCTGTAAGAGCAGTTTGACAATGAAATAGACTGGTTCAGATGGCTGATGTGCTTTAATTGTTTGTTCCCCCATGGCAGGGGGCTGGACACATGATCACTTTAAGCAGTCCAATTCTCTAACTTGTCCCCTTGCTTTCAGTGGATTTACTCTATTAATAAATCTGGATAAAATAAATAAGTATACAAACTTAAAGCATGTAGCATTTGTATGTTTCAGTTTGGAAACAGTGTTCTAATACAGTCCTAGCTAATACATTCCCTTAAAATATTCATGGTATTTTCCAGTTTAAACCTATTTTAAATATAATGTGCTTAATCCAACACTAAAAATAAATAGCTTTGAATTTATACCAAGTTCCCTCCTGTTGCTACAAAGTATCCCCTTGTTCATCTAATTTCCTCCCTTCATTGCTATATAGCTGGCAACTTCACTAACACCAATTTAAGCAATTGTCAAATCTTTAAAATACTATTATTACTGTGTTACTATATCTAGTTTCACCAGAGTCTTATCAATAACTGAATGCTAATATTTTATTTAACATATTAAGCATTCATAAAAAGCTTAACAAAATCCACATAATTACCAGAAATATTTAATAACTTAATCAAATGCTACTTAAAATGCCACACCATATGTATAATTAGATAATTAAACTGTCAAAATGTTAACAATGTCAGAGCTACCAAATGATGGCTGTGATGGTGGGGATTAAATAAGTACCCAGAAAACAATCAACATTTAACTACCTTAGAATGAGCTTTCATGCATTAAAGAGGCACTGTAGCCAATCAGTTGGATATAAGAAGGCATGAAGAGTCCTGTGTACCTTTGACCACTACCACAAACAACTGGAAGGTGAGGCTTGCAGAACAGAGAACAATGTGTACATGTTTGTGTGTTTCAAAAGAACAAAAATCAATAAGAAATTAAATATGTGGAAGATGGAGTGAGCCCATTTTCTTCTGCTCCAGAGAACAGGATATGAACCTATGCATTCTCAAATTACAAGAAAAGATTCTGGCTACTAACCCTCAAACATTGCACAGATGAAATCAAGGACACATGTAGTCAAGCGACTTCAAAGTGTGGTCAAAAAAATGTGGTCAACAAAAGGGCAAAATATATTAATGAAGAAGAGTATAGCTTTTGCTTACCTCAAGAATCAATTTGGAGTCACACAGCATAAGATGTTTTGTCTCAAGGCTAGCAGAGGCTCCAGCATTTTTAACTCAGTTTACAGTAGTTGAAATAAGTTGGGTATGAAAGAGGAAACTATTAGGAAGAGAGAGAAATCAGAACACTTTAAAGCAGCTGAGAAAGTGGATGACAGAATATTAACCAAGGCCCTCCATATCTGGGTCAGTTTACTGTGTACGCCTAATTATTTAATACACCCAGGTTTTTTCTCTCTCTCTTCAAATCATGAGTATTCATAATTCAGTCAAGATTCAAAGGTGAACTTTGTTATTCAATGGTAGTAAATTAGAACTTTCCTTTGCCCCCTCCTGTTGAATTTCTTTGTGGTGCCATTAACCTGTTTCAGAAGTTTTTTCCAGTCTGTCACAGGAAGCATTTAGGCTGCACAAGGGGCTGTAAGAGGCAGGGGTGCCACCAATTGTGGCAGAAGTAGGAGAACCAGAGAAAGTACTCTTGTGCTGATTCTTGGTACTCCATACCACAGGTGGCATAGTCAGAGCAGTGAGGCAAGTCTATCTGGTCCTGGCTACATAGCATGGGTCCTTTCAGAGGTATTTAGGTCTAGAATACTCATCATTCCCACTGGCAGGGGTTGTAGTTTGAAATATCTAAAAGGACTAAGGTTGGAGAAGATTGTTCTAGTCCAGTTGATTGTTACAGCCTTTAATAATAATAATAATAATAATAATAATAATAATAATAATAATAATAATAATAATAATAATAATAATAAATAAATTATACCCTGCCTCTTTGTAAAATACAATTGAGGCAGCTTACATTATAAAACGAACAATCCCATCCCCCAATAGCCCACCCCCCAAAAATATAATTAAACAGTTACATTTTAAAAACATACTTAAAAATCACAAACTACAAAAACATTACAATAAATGACAAATAAATTAAAATTAAAATAGCTGTAGTGGGAATCAGGGACAGGCATGACTATTTTCGGTGGCCAGTTATCTACTCAGGAAAGGCCTGCCGGAAGAGATCCATCTTTTTAAAGCTGTTTAAGGTGGTCAAGTGACAGATCTCATCTGGCAGACTGTTCTAAAGTCTGGGAGTGACTTCTAGAGTTTTAAGGCAGAGACAAGTTTTGATCCTTGCTTCTGAATAATCTACTTTAGACAGAGATGATTTTGAGTGGACCTGCAAAGCTTAACTACTGAGCATCACTAAGTGATGTGAGGAGGTGCAGACTGTACCAGGTGAAACCCTAAGCAGTGGTGAGTGAGTGACACCACTCCTCCTCAAAAATCTGCATTTTGGCAGAAACAGACTATGACCTTTGCCTGTGTCCCATTAAAATTCTGAAGAGATGGTATCAGTGGGGTGAGGGTCAGTGGGAGGAGAAAAGCGAGCCCCCAGGGTTGTTTTTTTTTGGGGGGGGCAAATAATCAAAATTTAATTTTAAAAATATTTTAATTTTTTTATTCTTTTGAAATTTTCTTTAAAAGCATCACATTTTACCAATTTTTCACTTTAACCACATAAAACTATGTATATGTAAGTACATTTATGCTATGTGTATGATACTGTAAGGTATAATTTTAATTTTTTTTGTTGTTTATGCCACAATGATTACTATTCATTCACTGATATATGGGAATTACAATTTATGAGTAGCATTAGTACAAAAAAAAAATTACTAAGGTTTCTGTATGGGAGGAGGTCAGGGGAGGTGACACAATGAGTTACTGCAATGGGTGACACCAACCTTAGTGACACCACTTGAACTACGTCCCTTTCTCAAAGGAGAAAGAGTTGTAAAATCCTGTTCAAAGAGTTTGCATTGCAAGTTTGAGAGGGAAATTTTAAAATGAGAAAAGGAGTACTTTTTGTTGGTGCAAATAATAAAATGTGTCCCTAGGATCAACATGACAACTTTCATGCAAATGTTCATATTTCAAATATGTGCATATGTGAATGTGAGTATTTCAAAACTCACCTTGGTGTGTGTAGAAAATCCGGTGGCTGCTGCAAATCTTGGTAACAAAAGGTAAGCTGGATTTTCCTGCCATTATAGATGTGCCCCTAGTTTAAGTTGCAAGTTAAACAATGATAGCAGCACTAATTAAACAATTTCAATCATTAGAATTGGTAGTAATAAATTAATTTCTGAATTTCTATCATTTAAAATTATTTTATAAATTTTCAAACTCTGGGCTGAGTTGGTTGTTCTGTGTAATCATCTCCTTGCTTGACTGCAGTTAATGTGGCCACACGTAAGCTGTAAACACTTTTACTCCCTTGTTGGTGTCTAGCCACTTACTTTCCAGGTTTTAAAGACATTCACCACATTCAGAGTTATCTGTACAAGATGCAAAGGGCACAAAACACTTTTATTATATTTCCTTTCCCAGTGGAGAGCAAATTGCATTTAACCTGTTTTTAGGTGGGGAAAGAGAAAAAGAGAAAGTTTGATCTATTTTGTGCCTTAACAAAGAAACTTCAGCTTTCCAGCTAAGTTGGTGGTATTTGGTATAGATCAGCCTTTTCATTAGAATGATCCAAAGCTTTGTAAAAATAGGTGATCTCCTGTTGCAAATAATTGGTTTTCCCCCATTTACCTCTTTTGTCAGTGAGAGAACTTGGACTGTTTTCCACACTCCGAGGGCTATTGACAGGAAGTGGGACCACTTGCTATGGAAGCAGAATATAGTTAATCATTCATATCCTTTAAGGGGAAACTATCCAGATCAGTGTGAAGTCGTAGGCTTTCATGGCCGGCATCCATAGTTTTTTG
>JAIPUX010001232.1:122036399-122046472 GCA_020142125.1 Phrynosoma platyrhinos
CTTCTAGAACATGGCCACACAGCCTGAAAAAACCCCACAAAAAACTATCCAGATCAGGTTCCCTTATGCTTCCTTGTGAGTAAAAGAGAAACAAAAGAAAGAAAGAAATCATTACAGCGTGCTATGCATTTAATGTTGCATGCAGTCTAGCCCTTCGAAATATAACTTTGGAATGAGGTACTTATTCCCCAATCGAATCCTGGATGGGATCTCATCGTACAGGAAAAGAGCCACCTTTCTTCTACACTTTGGCTGTTAAATGCAAATCACTGTACACTTACCTATATTTCAGCAAACAATTTTGCAGTCTCTTCTGATGCTAATACTGAATATTCTCCAAGTAGATTTTTAAAAAAAGAGTTAAGAAGCAAGCAGTGTCCTAGATTTTCTAGCAGCTGGCTCATTGTATTTACTATTCCATTCCTGAGGATACCTCCAAATCCTCAGCTAAATGTCTTACATTTCAAAGTTAAGCTTTTAAACAAATGCTACCATGATCACTCCATGTTATTCTCCTGCCCTTGTAGAAAAACTAATCACCTATCATCTTCAAGCAAAAAAAAAAAAAAAAAAAAAAAAAAAAAAAAAAAAAGATAGGACACTTTTCTGTCAATGCTACTATTATCCATCTGTCCTTTTCTAAAATATTGGTACCCAAACCTGATGTATTATTCTAAATATTCATATATATATATATATATATATATATATATACACCCTCCAAATCTTTGACCATTTGAAGTTTTTGGATGATTTGTTCCCACTGAGAATTCTTAGCTTGTGAAATGAAACAAGCAGGATATTTACTTTATCATAATTAATGGATTAATTGCCCAAAAAATATTCTTTTTCAAATACTGTGTTGTCATAATTCTTGGGGTAGGTCATTTGATATATCTATATGGATACTTAAATCTGTAATTGTTACTGAGTTATGTGGTAATGTCTGTTGATATGATTTTTCTGATGTTTTCTGATGTTGCTGTAGGTTATTTTAAGCATAGTTTTATGAGGCAAGTGTGTAATATAAATAAATTTCATGATATGACAACAATGCAGCTGAATGCTATAGGACATCGATGGTGAATGTTTTAGGGGCTGAATGCTCAGACTAAAAGGCGTCCCAGCACTAGACATTACCCAGTGCTGGGGGCAGGACCTCCGGCAGGGTGGGACCTCTGGGGTGGGGCCTCCCTCCCTCCGGGGGCAGGTCTTAGAGGGTGGGACTTCTTCCCCCTGCCCTCCTGGGCCTTTAGCTGCCTCTCCGGAGGCAGCTGAAGGACCAGGAAAAAGATGAACAGGCACATGCTTGTTCTTCCTTCTCCCCCCTACACCTTTCCTGGCCTTCAACTGCCTCTCCAGAGGCCTGGGATAACTGGGAAGAGGAGGAACTGGTGTCCACCTGTTCCTTTTCTTCCCCCACCCTCTGTGTGCCAGGAAAAAATGAATTTGCATGCCATCTCTGGCATGAGTGCCATAAGTTCGCCATCATGGCTATAGGAAAAAGAGTGAGAGAATAATTGCCAAGAAAAAGCTTCCAGTTTTGACCCTATAGTTTCAACTGGCAATAGAATTTCATTTCGTTTCCCTATTGGCCCAATGACTGTAACTTGATCAAGGATGTGAAGTGTAGCTCATAGTCATGTGCAGCACAACCAGGTCTTTTTGCAACTCATAGCTTCCCTTTGTAATCTGATGTCCTCCATGCTGAACAAAAATATGGTAAAAAATGTAGAATCATTTTGCTGCTGCTGGAAGCCTCCAGAAATGTTCTATAGTGGCTTTTAGAAACTGTGAAACTCAAAGGTAAAAAAGACCCTAAAATAAAATCAAAATCAAAACTGACTTGCATTTTAATTCTTGTTGTTTACTCACCACCTTCCATTTTGGGGCATGCTAAAGCTCTGGGGTGAAAATCTGGTCCTCAGCCCCTTTTTGGGGAGGGGCATTTAAGTTTTTACACAACTGATATTCTTTTTCATTGTAATTTTCAGAGTGTTACCTATGTTTATTTATTGCAACAATTAAGAATGTTTGGGCTCAGTTGGTATGCCATATAAAACTTGTTTGTCGTTCAGGAAGTCATTCTTAAGTTAAAAAAAAAGTAGCATCGTTCATTGGGATTGAATAAAGTCATTATGGCTACAGTTGTAGAGTCCCTGGGACTGGGGCCACAGGAGGAGTGTCCAGAGGCAGTTACATCTCTATACACTCTTTCTCACTGTGAGGGTTTCCTGTTCTCATAGAGCCCTGTAAGCTTTGTGCATGAGTATGAGGTTCATAGCTGGTACTTCTTTGATATCAGAATGGTCAAAAGAGAAATTCTCCTATTCCTCTAACATTTGCTCAGAGCATAGGAAACCTATTGTTTTGCAGCTCATCTTGCAGTTCATCAAGTGTTGGAGATAATAGCCCAAATGTTATAGAGATAACTGGGCAAATAGTTCAAGAATCCAACAAAGGGAGGAAAAAACTTAAATAAGCAGCTAAGAGGAATGACCCTTAGATGTCTCTACACTAATGCACACAGCATGGGAAATATACACAAGATGAACATAAAGGCTTAACACAACAAATGCAAATACAATATAATAGACATTACTGAAACCTTTTGGGATGAGTCTAATGACTGAAATGTATCCTGGAAACCAGGTTGAGATCATCTAGGTAAAAATTAAAGGGGAGGAGAAACAACAAGGATGTCATTGTGTGCGTCTACTATAGAACCTCATGCCAGACTGAAGATTTGGATAGTGTCTAGGACAGATGGCAAACATTCAGAAATGAGAGATGCAGTAGTAATAGGAGATTTCAACTATCCTGATACTTGTTGGAAGTCAAACTCTGTCAAGAATATAAGGGTCAACAAATGCCTCACTTGCTTATGCATTTCATTTTACAGAAAGTGGAGAGGCAGCAAAGAGTTCAGCTATTTTAGATCTAATCCTAACCAACAATGATGACCTGGTTAATGGGATGGAAGTGGTGGGATCCTAAGATGGGAGTGAACATGTTCTCCTGGAATTTGTTATACAGTGGAATGGAGCAGCCAATTCTTCATTTTAACCTATGTTGTAATCTGTTTTAGGTCCCCATGGGAGGAAAGAAAAGTAAACAAAAAAGTGGATGGAGGGACATAACAAATGGGATTTAAGCCAACATAATACCAACTGGCAATGGAATGATTCATCCATCCTTAGTTGTGATACTTCCAAACCTGTAACAATTGGGGTTTTTTTTTTAGATTTTTTGGGCTATGAGGCTGCATTCTAGAAGAGTTTATTCCTGAAGTTTCACCAGCAGCTGGCTGGCATCTTCAGAGAATGTTGGCATGGAAGAGAGTGGGATATATATACTGTTGGTTAAGAGGAAGTGATTTAAATGTTAATCTGTATATTGTTCTGTTGTTGAATAGCAAGGTCTCAGGGTGTCTAATTAATGATCCATTGTCTGCTGGGAAATACCCCCCCCCCATGGTTTGCATTTGCATTTGATGGGTCTTGGTTTTGGTGTTTTTCAGGAAAAGGTAGCCACACTTTGGGCCTCAGCACACGGAGGCCCTGGAGCCGCCGCCGGGGCGGTGCGAAGCCTCCGCACTGCGGCGCACCGTCGGCGCATCTAAAAGGAGCGCCAAATTGGTGCTCCTTTTAGATTTAAGGGAAAGTGCGCCCCAAAAGCGGCGGGCGCACTTTCCCCGGCTCAAACGGCGCAGCGCATGTGGGCGCTGCGCCGTGAGGTCATCCCCAGTGCGACCTCAGGGAGAGGAAGGGGCGCCGCTCGTGCGGCTGCCCCTCCTCTTCCCTGCCCGGAAGACGGCTCTATTAGCCGTCTGCCGAGGCAGTTCGTTCACTTTAAGTGTTTCTTCTTTCCTATTGACGTTGTCCAGGTGTTTATGGATTTTGATGGCTTCCCTGTGCATTCTGACCTGATAGTTCTTGGTATGGTCCAGAATTTCAGTGTTTTCAAACAGCATTTTATGCCCAGGATGGTTTATAAAGTGTTCTGCTACTGCTGATTTTTCTGGCTGTAGTGTCTGTCATGTTCCTTGATTTGTGTTTGAATAGTGCATTCATTGTCCACAGCTGCACAGTATGCGATAAACTCCTATGGCTGTGGGAGGGCTGAGCACAGCATTTGCTGGATTTTCTTGGTCAGTTTGTAGACCATTTGAAGGTTGTGTTTCCTCACCAGTTTCCCTATTCTTTCTGTGACTCCTTTGATGTATGGTAAAAATACTTTCCCTTTGGGTGGTTCTTCGTCTTAACTCCTAGGCTTTTTCTGGGTCTGGCAGCCCTTCTGATGTCTGAACTGGAGTAACCATTAGTCTGTAGAGCTCAGTCTCGGTGCTTTAATTCATCTTCCAGGAAGTGGGGTTCACAGATTCTTTTTGCCCGGTCTACCAGTGATTTTATTGCACTTCTTTTTTTGTCCTGGGTGATGCCTGGAGTTCCTATGTAGGTATCTGTCTCTGTGTGTAAGTTTTTTGCATACTGTGTGGCCCAATCTTTGGCTCAGTTTGTGGATGACCATGACATCCAAAAATGGCAATGTTCCTTCTTTTTCTCTTTCCATTGTGAATTGGATGTTTTGGTGGATATTGTTCAGATGTTTTAAAAGCATGGTCAGATCTTCTTCTCTGTGGCTCCAAATGGTGAAAGTATCATCCACATGAACCATGTTGTGGGGTTTTTTTTTGTTGTTGGGTTGTTGTTGTTTTTTTGTTTTGTTTGGGTTTTTTGGTGCTGTTTACAGGCCTTGCTTTTCAAAGTGTTCCATGTAAAATTTTGCTTAAACAATTTTTTTCCTGCACATGTGGCTAAGGATTAGATATTGAACAGGTGGCATACAACTAAACATACTTCACTGATTATTCTGAAGTACACAAGGGCTCAATCCAGAGTGGGGTTATGGCATGAGCACATGGCATGGCATGGTATGAGCACTTAAATCTTCTAATCCAGATGCTTTGGCCATGCTAATTTGTTTCTCCTCATGTGTGCAGGCTCAAAAAAAGGAAAAGAAAAGAAAAGAACCCCAGTGGAGATTTTCCTTTTTTTCTTTTCTCTTCCACCATGGGGGTGTCAAATGTTGTTGTTGTTGTTGTTGTTGTTGTGTGCCTTCAAGTTGTTTTCTTACTTATAGCAACCTTAAGGTGAACCTATCATGGAGTTTCCTTGCCAAAATTTGTTCAGAGGAGGTTTGCCATTGCCTTCCTCTGAGGCTGAGAGAGTGTGACTTGCCCAAGGTCACCCAGTGGGTTTCATGGCTGAGCTGGGAATCAAACTCTGGTCTCCAGAGTCATAGTCCAACATTCAAACCATTAGGCCATTCTGGTTTTCTAAATGACTTTAGCACGTACTAAAAACCAACAAGGGAGAGGGAAAGTTTTCAACCAATAACCAGTGGACCCAGTCCATAATGGCACACTGCACACTCAGTAAAAAAGAAAAGAAAATTTGTGTCAATGGCATATTATATATATCATTGTCATGATCTTCATGATCATCATGATCACCATCTTTACTTATCATTCACCTTCCCCCCAAAACTGAGATTCAAGGAAACTTACATTTTAAAACAAGTTCAATACAGGTTGGGTCTCCCTCATCCAAAGTACTTGGAAACAGAAGTGTTTTGCATGAAACAAAGTTTGTGTACACTGAACCATCAAGAAGCAAAGGTGATGCTATCTCAGCCACATGTGAAAAAAGTTATGGTTTTTGGAATATTTTGGATTTTGGAATTCTGGAGACTCAGGGGAGAAACAAACCGGCAAAAAAATGCTAGCTTCAGAGTGGCATGGGGGCATGACATACACATGATGCACACCCTGATGCTGCCCCCAAGTCAGTATCATGCCATTCTACTGACCACACAGAGGGTGGCATCACGGTGTTCCAGTGATGCAGCATTTACAGCATTTGGCACTGCAGAAATGCCAAAAAGCCACTGCCGTGGCTGAAAGGGTGCCTTTTTTCCACTCCCAAAAGGAGCGGCATTTTGCCTCTTCTTTTTGGGCAGGAAAAACACTGAATTGGGGCCATGGCATGCAGTTGCCATGGCCCCAATCCGGTGCTCAAAGGGCCAGCATAGAGCCAAACTTTTGGGCCCTTCTGTTTCACCCCTCAGTGAATGAATGTTTAGTGTGGAACTTTTACCAAGGAAATAAGTAGCTTTATGGATTGTCAAAGGAATAATAGCTATTTCCAGACTGTGGGATGGATCCAGAGGTAATTATGCTCAAAATAAACCTATTGGAACGAAAAGATTAAATGAGGTGTGGGCAAAGTACAGTAATCCAGATGGTTTGGGATTGCAGCTTTTATCAACCTCAGACAATAGAGCCAATAGTGAAGAATGCAAGTAGTCTGAAGCATCTGAAGGATCAAAGATTGAGAACTACTGGATGAAAGAATCCACAATCCTGAGACTGCAA
This sequence comes from Phrynosoma platyrhinos, assembly GCA_020142125.1. NCBI lineage: Eukaryota > Metazoa > Chordata > Lepidosauria > Squamata > Phrynosomatidae > Phrynosoma > Phrynosoma platyrhinos. Next base: position 122,042,836 of record JAIPUX010001232.1, read on the forward strand.
GACATGAACTAGGGTTCTTGGAGGTCTTTAATTCTTAGAGTCACTTCAGGGCAAACAACAACAACAATGGGGTTGACATTGTGTTAGCTTATCTATGGGTAGAATAAAGAGCTTGAAATTTATCTCTGAAAGACACAATGCACTTGTCAAACCAGTTATCTTCTATAGGTTTCCAGTTTTCTATTCCTTTCAGGTTAGGCCTGATTGTTAACTCTTTGATTAACTATTTAAGTAAGTGGATAGGTAGCAATTGCTTCTGATACATTACTGCCTATAAGGATAGACAACTACATTTTTAATTCCTTGCAAGAGTAACAGAAACCCCAGGTGTCTTCCAAGTGTTAAGTCTAGCACTCTCCATTAGGAACTCACAGTAAGATCTTCAGGTGCTGGTCTCAATTCATCTTTGGATATGACTGTAAAGGATATGGGGTAGATGGCTGTTGCCTTTATCCAATATGAAAATATTCAACCAAAGGAGAGATTCAGTCCTCAGACCTATATAGTCAGCTACATTATTTCCACAGAGACATATAAAAGTAAAATTATCCATCTTGCATAAAGAATTTTCAAACCCAAAGATCTTTTAAAAAGTAAATCAGGAGAATAAATGTCTAGATCTCTGGAAAGGCTAAAATAAAATCTGAATCTATTCATAACTCCATGTATAGTGTTTTGAAGCTGTTAAGGCTGTGTAAATTGGACCACAACTTGCATTAAAGTTACCTAGCAGGAAGATATGTCCTTTTGGAAGGCTAGTTCAGTTTTGTGTGTTTGTATATATACACTGAGAGAGATCAAGATTGTCCCACATATTTTTTTATTTCTATTTTTTTATTTTTTGCAAAGGTTTAACAGGGGAAAGGTAAACATTAAAAAGTTCATTTTCCTAAAAACTAATCAACAAGGACACTGCAAATGGATCCACATCTAGAAGTCTTCCATGCCCACTGATTTATTTTATTGTTTCAGGTCTTAAATCTTGAATTCTTCTCTATATCTCATTTTGTCTGTGATTGTCTGTGATTGTTGACTGTGTTGTGGGCTTTCTTCCTGTTTTTCCTGTTTTTCACAGGAAGAGTAGGTAAGGGGGGCTCCAAATTCTATCAGTTGTTACAACTAACTGTTTCCTGAAATTAATAAGACATCACTAAAGCATTTACTTTGCCCCTTTTCCATTTTAGACTTTGCAAAAACCTTGTCTTCCCTCTCCTACAGGAGATGGGAGTCTTACACACACACACAAACTATGAAAGGAATGTGGACTGAGAGTGGAGAAGAGATCTTTTAGGAAAGGTTTTTATTCTAAGCAAGGAATCATTGGAGTTTATCACACGGCAGAAATCCCATGCAGAAACAGGATTTAAAAGGTGGGAGAATCACACACATTGCTGTTAAAATGGGGTTAACCCGAACAGAAAGTAGTCAAAAACTGCTTTCTTTTTACTTTTGGGATTTTCCTAAAGTAAAAAGAAGCAGTTTCTGACTGCGTTCCATTCAGGTTAATCCCATTTTAACAGCAACATCATCTAAAAATTTGCACACTTTTGCAGGGTTTTTTCAATTTAAAACCCCATTTCTACACGGGATTTCCCCGTGTGATAAACTCCTTAAATTAGCAAAGAGTATCTTGTACATAAGGGCACCTTCCTGCAGGCTTTACATAAAAGTAGTTACCAAGTTACTGAATGATCTTAAATCATATTTGGCCAAGGAAAACAGGAGGTCTAACATACTACTAGCATATTTCTATTCTTTTCAAGATACAGATGGTGCTCTGAGTTCTTGGATTCTCATGGGAAGCTGGGAGTTTGGATTTCCTTGTCTAGCCTCCAACTAAGCTTCCTTAGGAACAGAAAAATAGGCCGCACCTCTCCTATCACCTAGCAGTCCTTAAAGTCCCCCAAAGTCTCCTTCACACCTCAGGGAACATGTTTTACAACTTCTCATCTTCTCATTTTGGAAGTATCTTGATGGTTTGTCACCTCTTGGAAACTGGTTATCCCCACTGGGAAATTGGCTGTAATGGGCGGGTTGCAGACTGCCAGAAATAGTGCAAATTGAGTCCACTTTTAGGGTTAGGGTTAGTGCTAGGGAATCATGGGAATTGTTTTTTCCCTGAGACATTGAGTCTTCTCTGTCAGAGAACTCTGATGCCACAATAAAATACAGTTCTCATGATTCCCTAACCCTAACCCTAAAAGTGGACTCAATTTGCACTATTTCTAGCAGTCTGCAACCCCCCATGATCTCTGTTGATGTTCTGTTGCTACTGACCCTAACAAATGGAACATAACCCATCACATCAAATGTAGGATTGAGGTGGATTCTGGAGTGTTAGCCCCTTTATTGGGAAAGATGAGGGCCAATTCAATTAAGAATGAGGCCCAAAACATATGGACAAAAAAGAGCAGCTTACAACAGCGTGTAGATGATGCATGTCCCCAGGTCAGCCAGAAGCTGCTCCAGCCTAAGGTGGTCCAAAGCCAGCCAGAAAAGGAGCAGCAAAAAGCCACTTCTTGTTGGAGCCCCATTCAGGGCTGTGGCTGTGGCTGTGGCTGTGGACAGCTTTGGGACTTGGCATTCAGTCACCATGGGCAGCCAATCAGGGGCTGACCATGGCTGGAAAGGCCAGAGGCTGATCCAAGCTACCAGTCTGCTTGAGCCAGATGTCTCCTTCAGTAAAGTATGCAAATGAAAGCACTGAATCTCTTGAGTCTCTCTGAAACTAGCTTCAGCAAAATAAGGTAAACAGCCATCATGCAAATTACTTTACTAAAAATGTTACTAATTTCATTGAAATGTATATTAAGAACAGAAATACACAAATTTCCTAAACCCTAGCTAGACACAGGGAGGTGTCAAGTGATGTAACTGCTCAGGTCCTTTTGGGGAGGAAACAGATGTTATATAAAACCTCCCATTCCACAAGGAAAACAATTGTGATCTATACTATACAGTTACAGTTAATGCAGTTTGACAGTACTTTAGCTGTCATGGTTCCATCTTGAAGAATCTAAAGAAAGACACAGAGAATTTCTACTAGAGACCTGTAGTGCTTTCTGTAGGGGTTCAAAAAGTACCATGTATTACTAACCCAGAATCAAGAGAAAAAGGATACGTAGGACTAAAAGAGGTGAGTAATATTATTGCTGCTGCATATACTTTCTATTGTTTGATTGGTATTTCATTATTTAATCAATAATTAGCATTTAATCCTGGCTTTTTAACCTTATATTCATACACGACACTCAAAAAATCCTTCTGCACACACTGTAGTTTCAGTAATTAATGGCCTCAAATAAGCAACCCAAAAGTGTCACATCATTCAGCCTCATTGGGGGAAGGGCATACACATGATGTATGCCTCTTGTCCAAAGAGCTGGCCAAAACTGGCCCAAAAATGGAATGGAAAAATCTGCCCCTTTCAGTGGGCTGATTGGAGGCTGAGGTGGAGGCTGCCACAGCCCTGATGTAAGAGGGCCCTGTGCAGTCCTGGGGCAGCCCTTTTGGGCTGTCTGTTTTGCCCCCATGAAAATAATAATAATAATAATAATAATAATAATAATAATTTATTTCTTATATTGCACTTTTTGCCTAGGCAATCAAAGTGGCTTACAAATGTAAAATACAAATT
>JAIPUX010001232.1:122051605-122070716 GCA_020142125.1 Phrynosoma platyrhinos
GAATTCACACTATTTCTGGCAGTCTGCAACCCCCCTAAGTGACCTTGGTATGACCTGCTTGTCATAGCCTAGGTGGCACTTGGGGTCAATTGCAGTGTACATCTGGGGTCATATGGAATTCATACACACATCAAAATTCAGAAAAATGCACTTTGATTTACAATTCCCCCCCCCCCTTTAAAAATGTTCAGAACCATACCTGTGTGGGGATGAATATTTTTTGAATTAACCTTTGCCATGGGGGAATTTTGGGGTGTCATTAGGAGATAAGACCATTCTATAGGAAGTATCATAGTTAGTAGGGCCTCTGGTGTTGTGGGAATGGGATGGGTGATCATCCATCTGGAATCCATTCATAAATCTTTTAATAACACACATTGAATAAATCAGCCATTAAAGCAATTAGAGCAATCAATAATCAGCAATAATCACTGACAGTAAAGCAATTAGCAATAGTCCAAAGCATTCAATATGCAGGATGGTAATTTAAAAAATGGCAAAATCAAGTCCTTGGGTGTTTGAAAGTCCTCTAAAGTTCATAAAGTATTGTTCTGGTTGGCTACAATAGCCAAAGTCCAAGTCTGAACCAATGTCAGCAAGCAGTTGGTGTATTTTTGGTGAGCAAAAGTCCATAGCAGCCCATGCAGTAATTCTGGGCAGGGTTGTAGAAAGCTTGGAAGAAGTTCAGACCACTTTCCAAAGCGGATGTCGGGGTTGGCATTTTGGTATGCCGACAGCAGTATGGAGTGTTTATGCCATCCGAGATGCATAAAGAAAGTTCATATGGCAGAAGAAGCCTGCATGGTGTCATCTGGGGTGGATGGAGGACATCTTGGGGGACCTCAGGTTTGGACATGCAGTTGTGTGGTGGCGGGAACAGTGATAACATCTGTGGTGCTGGGTTTGGTCCAGGAACAGAAGATCTGGGGCTTACCTCCCCATGAGATTTCAGAGAAAGCAAGAAGACTAAAGGACAGAGCTATAACTATTTACATGCCCTGGAAGATGAAAGAGGACAGTCTCTTGCCTCCCCCCCCCCACAAACTCACGATGGGGCTAGGCTGGCGTGGAAAGCTTCAAACAAGAATAGGACCTCTAATTGTATTTACAGGCCATGGGGATCTTCAGAAAGGAAAAAGAAAAAAGTTTGGTTCCTTGATTTACCACAGGGTCAAACCTGCATTTAGACATGGAAGAGGTTTCTTTGTCAAATGAAATTATTGGAGCAGACATCTGGAATAATATAGAAATTTAACATAGAAATGCCAGGGATAGGGTCTGGCTTGGTCATGCGAGTGGCAAGGTGAAATATCTAATTGGCTAAAATGAACTGAGGGCTCCTGGCCTTTAGGATGCAGTGGCATCCATTTTGGTTGTGGTCAGTTCCTGAGTAAGGTTGGGGCTACTGGGAAAAATATGCAAATTGGCCCAAATTTTTTGGGGGGGAACCTCCCCAAAATGGCCATATTAACAATTTTGAAGCCCTGAAACATCTATTTATAGTCAGCATGAATTGGTGAGTCCAGCCATTTGTTGTTTTATTTTTAAGGTCAAATCTCACTATAACTTAAAGAAGCATTGCTATTGGTGGGAAGGGCTCAAAAATTCAAGAAAATTGCCATGCAGAGCTCTGGTAAAAGGGGCTTCTGCCTTGGTAGCTGGAAACAGTTGTCCTCAGAGCAGCTGTGATGGGCAGATCCCTGGTTTTCTGGGGGTCCCTACAAGCCTATGGGATAGGTTGGGCATCATGGCGAACACTCTCTAGAGAGGGGTCCACTGTGCTAGGGCTTATCCACCAGCTCAGTAAAGGCACCAAACTACCCACCAGAAGAACGTTGAGGAGGGCTTGCTCCTTCCCAGCAAGAAAAATAGAGTGGAGGACAACGTTCCTCCACCTTCCCTTCTAGTTCAAAAATCAAAACTAGGTTTCTTCTCTAGACTCCTTTTCATGACAATGGCTGGGTGGTGAGTGGGATGCTCTTCAGTGAGGGAGATCTAACTCACACCAGAGGGCACAGAACTCTGACAGTTGTCTCTTAACCCAAAGAATTAAAATAGCAGAGCCCACTACCATCAGAATTTGGACACCCAGAATGATGACTATGGGGTTTGTGACTAGGCATAGGATAGCCTAGTCCCAACAAGAGTGCTTGGCTGTACCCAACAAGATTCCCAACAAGAGTGCTTGGCTGTATCTTTGATCTCTTGAGTGCCTTTAATTTTCTGTTTGTCCTTGAGGTCTACTGTCAGTTTGATCTGTGACTAAATCTGCTCAGTTTGTTTGGCGGCTTCACCCAAATTACTTAAAAGGCAAGCCACCAGGAAATTGGAAGTTCATCTTCCAGATGGAATCCCTGAATGAGTTTATTGTCTATTTTAATACAATTTGTCGCTTACGTAATCCTTTACCATTTCATGCAAATACATTTCCTTCCCATAACAATCAATCACATGAATCCTACAAAAGCACGAGTTTCCTCTAGATCTGTCTATGGTTAATTTGTACTCTAGATGCATTATTGTGACGTGGTCACATGGGGTTCTGAGACAAAAACAGTTGTGTGTTAATTGTACTAAAATGGTCTCTTTAACTGGGATTATTATGTGCTCTTGGATACCCTGCATGAGGGTTCCTTCTAGACCAACATGACAGTGCATCTATTGGTTTATTTTGACACACCCAGCCAAATCATGAAGAAGTCGTATTGGTCCAATGTAAGGGTTTTTCTGGGATCATGGTAGTGTTGCTCTCCGTAAGGGGAAGCCCAAGGTGAGATGTGGGGTGTATGATTTGGGGGTCCCAGATCTTCTCATTGTATATTCCTATCTTTAGAATCATGTTGGCCCATTGGACCCCGGCTACCTTCATTAAATCTGTTGGATATTGGACACAGTCAGGGTATCTGGCTTTAAGTAATCCCATGACTTTCGGGTATATCATCCTCATTAAGGAGGCTTGGATTAATTGGGAAACAAATGATATCAAACTACTTTGCACCTGGGAACAATTTATCACAATGGAAAGGTTATAAATACTGTTCTATACTGAATGTCCAAGGTGTATAATTATTTCCTTCTCCACTCCAAACCACTGAGGTAGGATGTGGCCAGTTAAATCCACCCCATGTGCAATGTTAGTAAAACCTGTTGCTATGGAGACTCCTAGGTCTTGCATTTTGGATCCCACCAGTCCCAACTTATTAGCTAGACCCTTGGAACCTATGGCATTTAGGACCCCTTCGCTTACACCTAAACCTCCTAATATGGTTCCAATGAGGTCTCATTTATTTCTGAAAAGTGGATGAGTCACTGGATGACATTGTTTTTCTAGCTTTTCCCACTGGGATCAGGCTGCCTTTAAATAAGGACTACATGCTGGGATGGTTTTGGCTACATTAACTACATTCAGATTGAATATCATTGTGTTGATGATGGGCTGTGTCTCTAAGTACATGAACACAGACATATGTCTCCTGATTACTATGTTGCCCAAATACATAGGAGGCTCCCAGATGGCTTCTGAGGGGTATATGGGAACATATGGGCAATTCATATTATGGCAATCTATGTGGCACCCAGTAGACATTTGTGTGACATTATTACAAATGAACAACTTTGTTTTCCAAGCCCAAGAGGGGCAACATGGGGGGAGGGTCTAAGGTTAGGGTAGTATAGAAAGAAACGGAGATCTCATCTATCGGTGGATCAAATCAGTTCCAATTTCAAAATCCTGGTGTTAAGGGAAGGCTGCCAGCGTTTGCCTCTACCCATATGTGTCTTTGTAGGCCAAACATTATCACTTGGGAGGTAATGGTGTGGATTTCTGTGATGTATATCCTGGTCTTTAGCTTTATGGGAAATCCTTTGTCAAACTATGTGCATGCTTCATCCATAGTGTCTATAACTTCTTTCAGTCCTGGATACAGAGACACCCAATGGCAATGTGCTTCTATGTTGGCCAGCTGGTCATGTATCAAAACTTCTTCAAACAGAAACATAACCTGGCTGCCAAATGGCTTGGACCTGTGAAAATAATAGAAAGGGTGTCTTTCTATTATTTTCACGGGTCCAAGCCATTTGGCAGCCAGGTTATGTTTCTGTTTGAAGAAGTTTTGATACATGACCAGCTGGCCAACATCCCATTTTTGTGGGTTCCTTACCCATCTTATATTCCTATCCATTGCTTGCATGTTTTGTTGTTGCTTTTTGGCCACTAATCTATGAATCTGACTGATACTGTAGATAAGTGTTCTAACCCATTCATGATTTAGGATCACTGGTTCCAAACTGGAGGGTAGATAGGTATTGAGCCAAAAGGTCTCAGGCATGATCATTTTGTGTCTAATCATTAGTTGGTACAGCGTGAAGCTGTGGGAAGCTGTAGTTCCTCTAAGGGCCATCAGAATTATAGGGAGCTTGGTATCTCAATCCTTTCCAGATGCCTTGACTACCTTCCTCATGGCTTCCTTGAGGGTTCGGTTGGCTCGTTAAATATGGCCAGATCTCTGTGGGTGGCACGTGACATTAAATTGCTGCTTTATGCCTAATGCATTACAGATCTCTTTCATGACCTCCCCGGAGAAGTGGCTTCAAGAATCATATTCTATTGTGGAGGATTGGGGCATTTTACCCAGCGGCTAAAAACATGGTTAAACAACACTCTTGCAGTGGTGGCTGCTGTGTTAGCTCTGGTTGGGAAAGCCTTGATCCACTTACTGAATGGGTCTATGAGGGTGAGACAGTATTTATTATGTCTGGGGGTGGTTGGAAGTGGACCTATAAAATCAATCTGTAGATGCAACCATGGGCCTTCTATGCACTGGTGTTGGATCTGAGCCTTAGGGTCACTGGGATCCGTGTTAACCATGATGTAGGATAAGAAGTTATCCACCCATTGGTCAATCTCTTCTCTCATCTTGGGCCACCATCCTACCTTTCTTACTCTCTCAAAGGTGCTGTTTTTTCCTCTATATGCTATATTATGCACAAATTAGATGAGGTCAATCCACACTTCCATGGGCACTATCCAGCTGTGTACCTTGTTTCCATCTACTGCCCACCAAACTCCTCTCTGGACTATGGTGTATTTTCCATTCAGGTCTTTCCCTGTCTCAATTAATCTTTTGATTTCACTGTCTCCTTTCTGGAGCTGGGCGAGGTCTAGGGTGTTAGGCAACATCGGTTCTTTCGGCCTTATATTAATAGGCATCATTGGGACTGTGCCAGCTTCCTTGGCCAAGACATCTGCTTTACTATTCCATTTAGCCTCTTCTCCTGTTCCTTTTTGGTGTCCCTTTACAAATAAGACCCAAGTAGGGTCTGCCCTCTCTTGGATCAGCCAAACCACTGCCTGCCACTTGTTTGTATGGGATACTGGCTTATGTGAATGGATTCCTGCAATGTGTGCCCACACTGGTATTTGTGCCCACATTCAGGTGCACCACACTGAATCCTGTTAAGTGGGTTCCCTCTGGGCAGGACAATGAACCATCACAGAACCAACACGAAGCCTGCTTGTAATGCTTTCTGAAGGGACTTTCCTTCTTGTACTGGCAAATTGTTCTTAGAGACAGGGGGCAAGGGACACTCATGAGCCACTCTCGTGACTACCAGTCCATAGGGTGCTGAAGGCTCACTGGCTTGCCGGTGGTAATCTATCCCTCACTTGAGCAGTTCCAGGGTCCATTTGGCTATCTGTACACTATGTACCTGACTGTTCTGTACTTTGCCTGATAGGATGAATTTTAGTGGAGTGTGAGGGGTTTTCACTATGACCTTGGCTCCTCTGATGATAAACTCCCAGCGAGTTAGTGCCCAGACTAACTCTAGACAATTTTTCTCACACGGACTGAACTTTATCTCTGTGGGTGAGAGACTTCTTGAGGCATAGGCTACTACTCTTTGTACTCCATTTTGGAGCTGAGAAAGAATGGCTCCAATATGATTGTCTGACTCAGCTAGCTGTATGTAAAATGGCTGAGTAACATCTGGGTGAACTAAGGGGGGAGCTTTTGCCAAATCAGTTTTCAATGTAATGAAGGCATTTTGCTGTTCAGATCCCCATTTCCACATAGCTCCTTTCTTTACTAGAGTACAGAGGCTTTGCTTTGATGGCAAATGCTTCTATAAATTCTCTAGAAAAGTTGAAGATGCCCAGTAATGCTCTTAAGGAGGCTACATCTGTAGGAGCAGGGAGTTTGCCAATCGTCTCCACTCACTGTAAATCGGGAGTCCTGCAATCTGTCTGTAGATTTAGTCCCAGATATTTGATTTGGGTTTGGACCAATTGTGCCTTTCTCTGTTGACCTTAAATCCAGAGTCTCTGATTAGATCTAATATTTCTTGGGTGATGTCTGCGGTTTTCTCCTGAAAGTCCGAGTTGATCAATATATCATCCACATATGACAAAATGTGGGGACGTGATGAGGGTTGCAATTTTGTCCACATTTTGACCACGTGTGAGTGACAAATGCTCAGACTGGAGTGAAAACCTTGTGGGATCCTTTTGAATGCATGTTGAATCCCACAAAATTCAAATGTAAATTTGTAGTAGCAGGTCTCATGCAGTAGAATAGAATGGAAAGCATTGGCTAGGTCTATAACACTGTAGAATTTGGCTCCAGCTGCTATTGCCACTCAGATTTCATTATACTTCACTACCATGGGAGCTACCAGGAGTGTAACTGTGTTAAGTGCCCTGAAGTCCACTCTCATCCTCCATCCCACTTTTAATATGGGCCATAAGGGTGAATTGCAGATGGACTGCATTGATAAATTAACCTCCCATTTTAACAACCCCTCAATCTTTTTTCCATTCCTTCTTCAGCCTCTCGAGGGTACCTGTATTGTTTCTGTGGTGGGGAATCTTTGCCTTCTATGAGCACACAAGCTCCCTTTATGGTCCCACACTCTATTTTGTCCTTTATCCATGCCTCAGGAAAATCTGCCACCCAGGGATCTGTGGTTATGGGAAAGAGGGTGCTGGGGCCTTTAAAGTAGCACATTGTACTACTTTAAAATAGCTAAAATTTGTAGGGGGCATTCTCCCAGTTGCCAAAGTAGGCTGTTGGCCAAATCCAAAGTCAGACTGTGTTTTCTTAGGTATCCTAGTCCTAGGATTCCATCATCTTCTCCCTCATTTTCACATGCCTGTATGAGGTCTAGGATAGGGCCAAGCTGTAATGGAATCTCCTTCCACATGGCCACCTGGAGTTTCCTATCCCATACCCCACCAGCTCCATGTGGTGTATTATGTTGCTCCCTGACATGGCCAATTTGAGGTGAAGGGTGTTGACTGCTGCACCAGAGTCCACCAAAAGCTCTGCTGGTTTTTGTTTGGGCTTTGATCCAACTTTTGCCTGCATGGTGGGATGTCCCCACAAATCCAGTTAATGTGGCCCTATCTGATGTCATGGTGTCTCTGCCTTAGGGGCTGTGCCAGAAGTGGTGTCTGTAGCCTTCTGCTGTGGGGCTGTTGTATGAACCAGGTTTAGATGAACTTTGATGGGTCCTGTTTTACATGGACCGGTTTTCTGTTGGGCAGTGGGTGTTTTAGCCCATGGGATCCTAGGGTCTGCCCATGCTCTCCACGAGTGAGAGGATCCCGGGGATCCCTAGCTGGAATGGTCTGGATTGGGGGGAGGGTCAGAAAAGGCTTCTCCCTGACCAAGTGCTCCTCTGTGCTGCCCTCTTATGGCTTGGTATAGGAGGTCCATCAATTCCGCATTAGGCTTCCCATCTAACTGCTCCTTGCTGAATCTTAACTCTCGGAGATGTCTCCAGATGCTGTTCTGAATTTCTTGGAGTGATTGCCTAAGGGAGTCTGGGTTTTCTGGGGGATCTCATGGGTTGCTCTTAGGTTCTCTCCAAAAGGGGTTATTAATTCTGAATCTCCTGTGTTCTTTGGGTACAGGTTTGGAGTGTGGGCCTGTATTATGGTATATAACCATGTGGATTGGGTCTCTGTCTTTCCCTTCTTGCCTCCTGCCTTGGAACTTCTTCCGGCGATTGTGGCTAACATTTATCTGGCCATCTCCTTCTGTGCTTCCCTAGTCTAATACACTTGGGAGGCTTCCTGGATGTGCTGCATGAATCCCTGCCAGTCCATGTTTTAGAATTGTAGAGTTACTGATCCTAGATAGTTTTTAGCTGTCTCATGTAATCCCTGATAGACTTCCCTGATGACCTCAATGTCATTTAGAAATGGCTGCCCATCTTTATTTAAACCTATAGCTCCAGATAAGATGCCTAGCAACATATGTATCTGGTGCTTCGTCGGGGTGCTGGATCTCATTTTTTAATTTTTTTTTAATAATAAAGTTTATTACTTAAAAAGACATACAGCATAAAACACACAACCTAAACAAATACATGCAAACCCATTGAAGCTGAAATCTATAAACTTTGTATATACATTAATATCTAAAAAAGATATACATGTCAAAATCAATAACAAAACCAATGAGACTACACAATCAGATCTCTTGCATTAATACATAACAATCCTTTACTTGTCTGTTTTCTATTCTATCCATTCCTTCTTCCTACCTTTCACCTTCTCAAATATCACACCATTACTTTACCTTCTTTACTACTACCCTCTTTCTTTCTTTCTTTCTTTCTTTCTTTCTTTCTTTCTTTCTTTCTTTCTTTCTTTCTTTCTTTCTTTCTTTCTTTCTTTCTTTCCACTATCCTTCCTTCATATTAACACCTTACCCTCCCTCATACCTTCTCTACACAAGGGTGCTGAATCTCATTTTGATATCTTGCCCATAGGATGGTCCTAGGCCATAGGATTTGCACCATCCTCGCTATCCATTTGTGCAGCTCTAAATTAGCCAAATCGTAATTCAATATTGCTGCTTCAAAAGGGTCTGAATAGCTGGGATCTATGCACAGCCTAGTGACCTGTGTTAAGTTCTGTTCCTTGGACATCCATCTGACTCCTGTCTGGGGGTTCAGTTTGCCCAATTGATCTGCTATGGTTTTAATCTCGGCCAGCGTCCAGTATATGGTCTCTACTAGGGTTTCAGTAATGGTATCATCTTCTGCAGTCTGTTTAGTCTCTACTGTGCTCTGGGTTTTTATAGGATCTAACAGAATGCTTGGAATACTTCCATCGTTGGGTTCATTCCCTTTGGACTGATTCCATTGGGGGTTGTAGAGAGGGGGCATTTTGGTCTCTTCTGGCATGGGATTGTTCTGAAGGATGTTTGCTTGTGTGGCGGATTCTAGAATTTTCTGGTGTACAGTTGCCACTATTGCACACCTTAAATCTAATCTGGCCTCTAACTCCCTAATGCAGGCTTTGCAGGCAGTGTGATCACCAATAATGCCCCTTCTGTCTTTTTGGCCAGAAGGAAGTCTGTGGCTTGCTTGGCTTGACCTAGGGGCATTGCAGACCAGCCTAAAGGGTCTGGGGGTGGAGTTGGGGTGGGGCAGCCGCACACTGGCCTCCCCAACTCCAGCCCAATGCCGTCTTGATGCCGTGTGCCTGTTTGCACACTGTGCGGTGTCAGGACATCCTCCTAGCACAGTGTGCAGACACGCTGCACTGAAAGGCCATGGAAGAGCTGCAGTGCTGGCTCTTAGGGTGGCATTTTGCCGCTCTTTTAGGGGTGGCAAAAGGAAGGATCAGGGCCACAGCATGGGGTTGCTGCGGCCCTAATCCACCACTAGCAGGGGCAGCCCAGTGCTGCCCATCTGCATAGCCCCTTAATTTGGCTTCTAATTCTTTTACTTGTTCCCTTAATCTTACATTTTCTCTCTCTGTTTTCTCTGCTTTCTGGTTAGCATTGTTGGTGGTGCATACCAAGAGAGTATTTTTTGTCACTTTCTCTCTTACTTGTGTGACCAAGCCACCAATTTGGCTTTTTAGCACGTCCAAATCCAATCTTATTTTTTTTTTTTTGTACTCCATGCCTTCATGGGCTAGCATCCAAATGCCTCATGAGGCCCACCTATCCTTTTCTGCCTTGGAAACACCTTTTAACCCTTTCCTTGCCATTTTTGCATTGTAAACCTCCAGGAGGGTCACAAATGAGTCCTCAGTAAGGAAACTTCTGGACTTCCACAGATTGGATCCCTTCCTGAGTATCCATTTCTTGTGCCTGCCCTGCTCCTGGTCCTCCTTAAGCAGTCTGGCGACTGCCAGTGATACCTCCATTTTACTAGTGGGAACCTGTTTTCCCTTTCACAATTCCTGGATGAGATTTTTTTTCTCTGCTAGCCTCAAATGGGAACCACTTTCTAATAGCAAAATGCTGGGTCAGGGTCGGACGCTGCCACCCACCTCACAAGAGTTACCATCTCACTTCTGCAGCAAGTGCCTCATCATAACCTTTGCTAAACCCGGCCAAAGGTTCTGATTGGCCTCAAGCCAATCCCTTCACTAGGGAGCCCTGATGCTGCCATCCTCCTCACCTCAGTTTTTCTTCTTCTCGGGAGCACTTCCTCCCTTCTCAACCTTGTGCTTGGACTTATGGCCTCCGGACAGGGACATCTTCCGCCTTTGCCTGCCTTTGCTCATCCAAGGTGAGCTCTATCTTGACCCAGTGTGATACTCTAAATGTATACATAATTATGATCAGTAACATTTTCCCACCCCCCACATACCCTCCCTCCCCCTTGAACAACTTTATTGTGTTTAGAATCATAGTCAAGCATCATTTCTAAAATATTCTTCTTTGAATAATTGTTTATATACATCCACAAGTTAATAATATTGGTTAGATTGTTTGTCAGCTATGCTGTATTTATATACATTTTAAACAAAAAGATAATTGTAATATTAAAAATAAATAATGAATAAAGAATTGTAATAAAAGATAAGTTATGGACCTGGTTTTGAGGAATGGGAAGGGTCTGTCTCCCAACCCACAATAGAGAAAATAAAAATAGGGTGTCAGGATCTGCTCTGACAACACATCCAAGGATGATTGAATATTCACCACTTTGTTGTTTGCACTGAGCCAGCCAACAAGCCATCCAACCAAAGAATGAAATGGGATAAGCCAACCCAAGATAGCCCTTTGTCCTTATGGCCAGTCATGCAAGAACTGTGATCACACACTTTCCTATTTACCGCTGTGTCTGCAACAATTTCTTTCGATTCCCGTACTCTCTACATCCAGGACCTGAACACATTGATTGCACGGTTGGAGTGCACAGATCAGGGAGGGGGTTACTTTATTCTGGGGGGGGGGGGGGAAGCCAATTAATTGCCCCCACATTCTCCACCAAATTGTAGCCCAAAGTCTATTAAAATCCAAGTTCTATTTTAAGGGCTATAACTAGCTGCATGGCAAAGGTGTTAGATTGTATGGGTGGGGTAATCCAGTCTGGCAATATTCAAGGTGAATGGGAAAGGATTCAGTCATTTGCTGGTCCATCAAGTGAGACATCTAGGTACTCATCACCCATTCTTCTGATTATGGAGGTGATGACGGTCCATTTACAACTCCCACACTATCTGCCTGGCTTTTGGGATGGGGTTTTTCCAGTCTTCCAAGTGAGCATAGTATGACTTGCTTGTCATTGCTTAGGTGGCACTTGGGATCCATTGCAGTGTACATTTGGGGTCATGTGGAATTCATATACACACCAAAATTCAGAAAAAATGCACTTTGGGTAACAATGGGGTGAGCTCCTACCACTAGTCCCACCTTCTGCAACCTTGCAGTTTGAAAACATACAAATGCAAGTAGATAAATAGGTACCACTTGGGGGGGAAGGTAAACAGCATTCTGTGCAATCATGCTGGCCACATGATCACAGAGTAGTCTCTGTCAACGCTGGCTATTTGGCTTAGTAATGGAGATGAGCACCACCTTCTATGGTTGGACATGACTTGACAACCTTGTCAGTGGGAAATACCTTTACCTTTACCTTTACCTTTTATGTGTAGATAGATAGATGGATGGATATGGATATGGATATGGATATGGATATGGATATGGATATGGATATGGATATGGATATGGATGCTGATGTACCAAACTGCCACTGTGTCAAAGGATCTACTCTAGCTGGGATTAACTACTGGATTTAGGTCAAAATGCATGAGTATCTCACTTATATCAGTTCTGCAGTGACAATATCACTGTTCCTGCCCAAACAGCCTTGCAGGCATAACAAAAATGATTATCTTTTTCATTACAACAAGAAGAGTGGCATGCCAAGGTCCCCTCTTTTGATGTTTCTTAGTCACAATAGCTGTGACCAAGCAAGAGAAGAAATCAGCCATTTTTATTCTAGCTACTATAGTAACATGCAATGGCCCAATTTAACCCAGTTACCAGAATGCTGTTAATCCTAGGGGATAATAACAGAGTAGGGATAAGCTACCTTGTGAATTCAAAAATTTTAATTAGAACTGCAAGCAATACTAATACAAATGATGGCTAGGCTCTGCCACATAAACACAAAGCAGATGTTATGCCAAACAAACTAAATATATACATATCATCATAGGGAAAAAAGTGATACACTGAAAGCAAGGAGATGGTGCTTGGATAGACTGGGAGAGGTAACTATCTGACTCTATGTTTAAAGGTCTCTCTTTTTTTGAAGAGACATAATTGAATCTACTGCTATTTAAATACAAAAAGTAGGAGAGTATTAGATGAAGATTGTATAAGAGCAAAATTTCCAAAACAGTCAAGATAAAACATTGTCAGAATAAGAAAAAGAAAACCTCTACAACAGGTGACAGAGATTTAAAAAGCAGATACTGCTACATATAGTGAGTCAAAGTTTCTCTATTAATTCAAAAATGTCACACATTCATCATGGCTTTTTTTTTCAAATTTTTAATTATTGTTGTTAGTGCATACACACAAGTCATACAGAAAAAGAATAAAAACAGTTTACAAACAATTAATCAGTGTGATACTCTAAATGTATACATAATTATGATCAGTAACATTTTCCCACCCCCCACATACCCTCCCTCCCCCTTGAACAACTTTATTGTGTTTAGAATTATAGTCAAGCATCATTTCTAAAATATTCTTCTTTGAATAATTGTTTATATACATCCACAAGTTAATAATATTGGTTAGATTGTTTGTCAGCTATGCTGTATTTATATACATATTAAACAAAAGGTAATTGTAATATTAAAAATAAATAATAAATAATAAATAATTGTAACAAAAGATAAGTAAAAAACATGCACTACTCGTCTCTTTAAGCTGTTTCAGTCTTCGGCTGCTTATTGTACTTGTATTTACATTTGTTATATGCCATTTCTGGTCACAAAAAATTATCAGTGATTCCCATTTCTTATCCCATTCTTGAATTGGTTTGTCAGTCAGAGATATAGTCAGTTTGTCTAATTCTATCATTTTATGAGCCAATTGTCCATTGATGGTACCTCTTCCCCCCCCCCCCCCACTTTTGACCATATACCAATCTGGCGGCTGATACAGAATATAAAATATATTTTAGATGTTTCTTTCTTCCTTTCCCTACACTATATTTAACAAGAAACATTCCAGAGTCAATTTGATTGTAGTTTGGACTATTTGTTTTAATGTCTTATGAATTCCTTTCCAAAATTCCTTTCTAAAACATGGTATAGTGTCCCTTCAGTCGTACCACACTTCCAACATTTGCCTTTTTCATAATGTTGGATTTTTGCCAATTTGTTGGGGGTTAAATACCATCTGTGTAGCATTTTATAAAAGTTCTCTTTAATGTCCATACAATAAGTACATTTTAGGTCTTGGCCCCATGCTCTTTCCCAACTTTCTATTTTAATTGTATGGACGAAATTAGTTGCCCATTAAATAAGACATTCTTTAACAATCTCGGATTCCATTTCCATTTTCAATAGAAATTTATAAAATTTAGATATTGTAGAGTTCTGTGATTCTATTATGATCTTGTCAAGTTCTGTTTTTCTATTATTTATTTCTTTTAATTTGAGATCTATTTTAAATCTTTCATTTAGTTGGCGATATGTAAGCCAATGGCATAAGTACCCCTCTTTCTGTAAGTTTTGAGGTGTTTTCATTGTCAGGGAATCTCCATCCCATTTCAGCACATTTTCATACTATAAATAATATTTCTGTTGCATTGCTTGAGTGATCTGGAATGCTTCTTGTGAGGACAACCATTATGGCAATTTGAGATACTTTTTTTGTTGTTTAATTATAGACCATACACAAAGGAGGACTCTTCTTATAATGTGATCTTTGAATTCCTTATTGACTTCTCCTTTATTGTAAAATAGATAGCCGTGCCATCCATATCTGTTATTAAATCCTTCCAATGCCAATGTCCTTTCATCATTAAGTATTATCCATTCATGGATCTAGTCAGCAGCACAAGCATTATAATACATTTTCAAGTCTGGGATTCCAACCCCCCCCCCTCGTTCCTTGGCATCTTTCATCACTTTCCACTTAATTCTCAGTTTTTTTTCTGGCCCAAATAAATTTAGATATGTCCCGTTCCCAAAGTTTAAAAGCTTTAGTTAGGCTTGGTAGGTTTGGAAATAGAAACATTACTTTCAATAAAACATTCATTTTAACCAATGAGATCTGACCCAAAAGTGATAGATTGAACATTGATCATCTATCCAAATCCTTCTTTATGGCTTTCCATAGAGGAACATAATTGTTGTCAAATGATTCTGAGTTCTTTTTTTTTTTTTATAAAGTTATTCTGAGATATGTTACCTTTCTGCAAGTTTAGAATCCAGACACTCTCTGTAATCAATCATTTTCTTTCTTTGTCATGTTCAATATTAGTATAGTTGATTTAGATTTGTTAATTTTGATTCCAGCAAAACTTCCATACTGTTGAATTTTTCCAATTAATTATTTTATATTCTCAATTGGCTCTTCAAGGTTAATTACTAAATCATCAGCATAAGCTCTTATTTTATAGTTGTGGCCCTTGATTTGAGCCCCTGGGATTCTTTTATCTTTCCTTATTAGATCAATTAAGATTCATAAAGTCAGAATAAATAATAAGGGAGAGAGCGGACACCCTTGTCTGGTCCTCTTCATGTTTGGACAATTTTTAGTTTTTTCTCCATTTATTATTAATTGTGCTGATTCTTCTTTATATATAGCTTGAATCCAATTTACAAACAAATCACTACAGTCCATTGATTTCATTATTTCTGTCATGAAATCCCAATTAAGCTCATCAAAGGCTTTCACAGCATTTAAGAAAATTAATGCTGTCTTCCCCCCCCCCCCCGGATGTTTTTCATAATACTCTGTTAGGTTAATCATGGTTCTTATGTTTTGTTTCATGTATCTTTGCAGTAAGAAGCTGCATTTATCTTTTTGGATGATATCTTGAAGTACTGTCCTTAACCTCTTGGCTGAAATTCCTGCAAACAAATTATAATCTAGGTTTAACAAAGCGATCAGCCTGTAATTCTGGGGAAGAGACAGATCCTTATTGGTCTTTGGTATTAGAGTAATGTTAGCCTTTGTCCAGGAATCTGGTATGCCTTTTTGTTTGACCTCGTTAAATAATGAATGTAAGGGAAGACTCAATTCATCCTGTGACATCTTATAATATATTATTGAGAATCCATCCAGCCCAGGTACTTTACCAGATTTCCTTTCCTTTATGCCTTCAAGGACTTCCATCATTGTCATATTTGAGTTTAATATCTTTCATTGACTTTCTGTTATTTTGCCTAAAGTGTGTTTGATATAATTTTCTAATTCTAATTTAAAGTTATCTCCTTTGGGTTTTTTTCCTTATACAGATTAGTAAAGTATTTCTCAAACTCTCTCTGAATTCCTTTCACATTTATAACTCTAGTCTTCCCATCCATTATTTCTGTTATTGCTGTTTTTTCTTTCATCTTCCTTAGTCTGCATTCTAATAATTTCCCAGCTTTGTTCCCATATTCGAAGTATTTCTGTCTTGTGAATTTTAACTTTCTACTTCATTTGATGTTAAAATTGAGAGCTGTTTTTGTAACAATTTAATCTCATTATTGATATCTTTTTTTGCTTGCACTTTGATTTAGTTCTTGTTCTTTAATTTTTATCTTATGGAATAAGTCTTCTAATTTTTTATTTCTTTGCCTTTTCCATTCCACATTTTTCTGAATAAAAAAAAATGCATTACAGCTTTGATTGCTTCTGAGATCAGTTCCTTTATCAAGATTTTCTTCCAAAGAAAGTTTTAGACAGTCCTTAGCTTGTTTCATTATTTTCTCATCCTTCAGTAGAAATTGATAAAGTCTCCACGATCTATCTTTTTTCCTTTTTTAAAAGCGGAGCAAAATTGGGTTGTGATCAGATATCTTTTTTGGGAGAATTTCAGTTTCTGCCACTTCATTAAATAAATCTTATGAAATTAAAAACATGTCAATTTTTGAGGTTGATTGATGGGGTTCTGAATAATATGTATATTCCTTAGAGTTTTTATTTTGAGTTCTCCAGGGATCTATCAATGATAACACATCTAACATTTCAAAAAAGTCTGTATCTCCCTAAGTTTCATCAGATTTGCTAAGATTTTCTAAGAATTTTCTTGCTTTTTCTATAGAATTTATTCTGTAATTTCTTTATTTCCAAACAAGCAAAATTCCTTCTTGCATATCCTACCTGAATTGATTGTTTCTCAATTTTAATTGTCTGGTTAAGAACACGTAATTTTTTTGTGGGTTTTTTCGGGCCATGTTCTAGAAGAGTTTCTTTCTGACGTTTCACCAGCATTTTTTCTCTGAAGATGCTAGCCACAGATGCTGGCGAAACGTCAAAAAGAAACTCTTCTAGAACATGGCCACACAGCCCGAAAAAACCCACAAAAAAAACTATGGATGCCGGCCATGAAAGCCTTCGACTTCACAACACGTAATTTCTTTTTTTCTTCAAGACAGTAGCTGGAATGTCTTTGAATAATTTGATCTCTGAGTCTCTTATCTTTAACTCTTTCCTGTAACTTCCTTGACTAATCTTATCACATGTTCTTTCTCTCATCAGGTACACCATTATGTCCCTTGGAAGATCTCTCTTCTTTGCAATAGTAGAGTTAATGAGAAATTTTTTATCTGTTTCTGCATCCAGAATTCTTTTGGGGACATCTATTAGTTCAGCTAGGAATGGAACTATAATTTCACATAGGTTTTCATTGGTTCTTTCTCTTAAACCTCTTATTTTTAGACATTTAGTCTTCTTTTCTTCTATAACTATTTACATCCTTTGATAGACATTTGTGCTGCGTGTTTATTTTGATCTATTAAATCACACTTCCATTTACAGTCTTATTCATTGTTAACTTCTGTATTATCATCATTATCTCAGCTATTCATGATCTTATTATCTATATGTTATATATTCCACTATTATTACGTTAATGTCTATTTCCATCTATTTTTACAGTATGTAACCACCAAGATCCATTCTTTCTCTATTTTCTCCTCTGGTTTATCATGTATCATACTTGTAATTCGGTCCATCTCTATCATGTCTTGTAATTTTAGTAGCCATTCATCTGTAGTTGGTAGAGTATCCATTTTCCATTTTTGGTGTTTTTTTCTCATCTTCTGTTAAAGTTCTGATGGATAAAATCATTTCTTATTTTTTTGTCTTGTTTCTTTAAGTTCTTGCCTAAAGTTTCTTTCCATTTTCTCAATTTCTTCCAGAATTTTTAGGTTGGTATCCACTGTTTTTGTAGACATTTCAATGGATGATCTTCTTGCCTGCACCTGTGCCTGGGCTGTTTTATGTGAAATCATTGGTATTTTCAGTTGATTACTTTGTTTAGTTGTAATTTTGTAAACTTCAATCTCCCTCTACTTTTTGTTCTCTTTCTCTCTTTCTTTCTTTACTTGCTCTCTCTTTTTTCCAAAAAAATCAACAATCCGATTTCAAATTTGTAATTATTTAGGTTACATAAACATTAGAAAATAAAAATCTGTGTTCACTCTATGTCAGGTAACACAAACTTCTTAGTTCTGTTCAATATTTCACATAAACAGTTCTATCCAATTATTACTTTACTTTAGACAATTAATATAGACCTTTCACCTTTTCTACAAATTCACTACCAACAGCTTCTTCTTACAGATTATTGATTAACCAAGTTAAACAAATTTAACAAATTAATTGATTAATCACCCCCGCCAAACAACAATCCTCAATAAAAAGAATTTATCTTGATCTTCTACACAATCTAGTATATTTAATTCTGCTGAGTTAGACTATAAATTTCAGGGAGTACATCAGTCTTTGTTAGGTAGACCCATATAATCTAAATATTATTTTAAAATATTAAACTCCCTGAAGCTTCTTCTGAGAAAAAGAAGGGAAAAAATGTTATTTAGTTCTTGCTTGTTATTATCCCAGGTGACTCAATATTCTAAACTTATATCCAACCTAGAAAAAGATTCCCTTGGATCAGTTAAAGTTTGTATTCTACTACGAAAGGATTTATACCTTGGTCCATTTGTAGTTACTGAGTTCCCCAGAAGATAAAAAATATATAAAAAGTTGGAGTTGTTGTAGAAGACCTTCATTTTTTACATTTCACTCCAGCCAAAGTCAAAGTCAAAACAAAATAATCCTATCAATATCAATCAATGTTTGTATTCCAAACAGAGAACCTTCACTCTTTAAATTTCACTCCAGCCAGTGTCAGAGTCAGAACAAAATGATCCTGTCAGTATCAATTGGCATTTGTATTCAAAATAGGGTTGTTCTTAAAGCAGGGTTAGTACACTCTAATTTAATACAGAATTATAATCCAAAATCAATTCCAGTGTTGAAGAAGGGAGCAGTTGGGGGGAGCAATGAATTAAAAACAGAGAGAGAGAGTAATAAGCCAGAGAAAATGAGGTCAGGTCCGATCCCTGTTTATCAGCAGGGAGATTTTGTTGCTGTTCTTGATCCTAATTGCAACTTTCTCTGCTGCAACTGGGTCAACAGGATTCCTGCTCTGAAATCCTGCTGCCGTCACTCCACCATCTTGCCTTCTCTCCATATTTCTCTGTTAATTCAAAAATCTCACACATTCATCATGACTATTTGAAACCTAGCTTTTTGTGGTAACCCTCAGGAATCTGAGCCCATGTTAGATATGATTAGTAGAATCATAGAATCATAGAATCATAGAATTGGAAGAGACCACA
>JAIPUX010001232.1:122140808-122153261 GCA_020142125.1 Phrynosoma platyrhinos
AGGTCAAGGTGTTCTTATGAACCAGAGCCACTCTGCCCCCCCGCCCACGCACTTCCCCTCACCTGCTCACTAATACCCAGCTGGGAGTACCCAGCTGGGAGGGCCTGTGCCCAGGTAACTACGCTATCCTCCCCCAACCAGGTCTCTGTAAAGCAAGCCAGGTCAGAGTCCTCATCCAGGAGAAGATCCTGGATGATATGAGTCTTATTTTTAACTGACCTGGCATTACAGAGGAGCAGAGTGAGGTTCTGTGGAATGGTTGGTCTGCTCTCCAGGCCATTCAGGGAAACAGAGGGAAATGAAGGCGGGATAGCTACCAAATAGCGATCCCGCCTTCTTTTGTAACATATGTCCCCTCTGTTACAACCATACCTTCCGTTCCCCTGTGCAACTCCAATAGCTGCCCCTACCTCATTCTCAGCCTCAGGAAGGGCAGTGGGACTCCAGGCCACAGGGACTAAAACAGCCAACCCCGACTGTATACTATACGACTAGTCAAGAGCAGATGGCACTAATCAGAGTCTAGGGCTGGGGGAGATAGATACTGGGCGGCACCAAGGACACCCTCCTCCCAGCCTTCACTCTCCCAGCTCTGTTCACTGCTGCTCCTGGAGGAGGTGGAACTGGGCGGGTTTTTAAAAGTGCTGCCTGAGCCTCCAGGGAGGCTTGCCGCACTGCCACAGTTGCTGCCAGGCCCACAGGAGAGGAGGTGTTGGGCGGGGTCTTCCGGCCTCCGCCTGTCATCCTGCCGCTGCACCGCTGCTTACAGTTGTTCTTTACTCCATCTCATCTGAAGACATTTTAATGTGTTCTCAAGTTCTTCAGGACAGCTATTTTTGCCCAAAAAGTGACCCTGAGAGAGGGCTGTCCCTCCCATCACTCATTCCCACAGATGCTGGGCTAAGCTAAGCTAGAACAGAAAGAGGATTCTTCCATTTGTTATACATGTCTCTTTTAAATCTCAGCTCATTTGAAAGTTCTTGGTTTCTCCTTTAAGGCAAAATAAGGAACACAGAGGAGTCACAGTCAGAGGCATCATCAGAAAGGTGTGGAGGATATATTCCGCACCAGGTGACACCATAAGGGGGGGTGTGGTGACACAGAAATGGCTTTTCACAGAAATGGGCTGTGAAGTTTGCCTGTGTCCGTTTAAAATGTTAAAGAGATGGGGTGATTGGGGTGAGGCTCAGTGAAAGGAGAAAGAAGAAAGGAGAAGTACAACTATATATATAATTATTGAAACATTTTATTTGAAGCATCAAATCTTACCAGATTTTCACTTTAACTACATGAAATTATGTACAATTTTAAGTTTGCTAGTTGTTTTACATTGCAACTATTACCATTACATTCAGTGATATATAGTAATTATGATTTATGAGTAACACTAGTACAGAAAACATTACTAA
The DNA here is from genome assembly GCA_020142125.1 of Phrynosoma platyrhinos. Taxonomy (NCBI): domain Eukaryota; kingdom Metazoa; phylum Chordata; class Lepidosauria; order Squamata; family Phrynosomatidae; genus Phrynosoma; species Phrynosoma platyrhinos. The sequence goes on from JAIPUX010001232.1 coordinate 122,142,218, forward strand.
GGATTCTGTATGGTGTGGTATGGGAGGAGGTTAATGGGGAGGTGACACCATGAGCACTGGGAGATGCCAACCCTATTAATGCCACTGGTTCTAGTGAGTAGTTGAGATTCTTAACATTTTCCCACCAGAACACCCCCACCTCTTCAATTTCAACTCCTAGCCAACAAATTTTGACAAAAATTCCCAGCTGTCAGGTTCCCCTGCCAATGATCCTACTTTGTCTTTAATAGTATTTATGACAGTAGTTAAAGTGGAATTATAATGTTACAATTGTGTAGCATGAAAAAGCCCCCAGGCAGAAAGTTATAACACAGTATCAACCATTTTTGGATAGCATGAGGATTTTTTTTCTTTCAAGACAGAAATTTGCCCTAGATTCTTCACTTCTCCCTGAGGCCTGGAGAAGTGGGGCAGTTTAAGTGGAATCATAGAGCTATAAATGTCTAGTGTGAAACAGCCCCAATTTGTGGTGCTCATAGATTGCACCACTATTAGCAAAAAGCCTGTTATTAAAATATTTCTTCTTCAGTTCTCTTTAGTTACTAGATTTTTCTCCCTTATAATTCTTGATTTAACTTCTCTCACTGTTTTGCCCTCTTTCTCCTTCTCCCCCTGAATCTCCTGGCTAAATATCTTCTCATTTCTATCATTCTCTTTTTCTTTCTCTTGCCACACTCCCTAAAACTGTTAGCTACTTTTCTCTTTCTCCCTTGGCTGGGTTCTGAAATCAGAAGTAAACACAGCTGTAGAAAAACTACCTCATACCAACATTTACATCTCTCTCTGCAAGTTCTCCCCATCACTCACAAGTACAAATCTGAGAGCATGAATCTGCTGAGATAATATGCAGTTCTGTCCTGTGCCCAGAAGCTGCAGAAATGGCAAAGAGGCCTGAGACAGGGTTGTGGGGCAATGACACATCTTGGCATGGTAATTGGCCAATGGCTTAGGGAGGACAAAACCATGCCTATCTTGACTGGAGGAACATGCTTGTTGAGATAATACAAAGTTCTGTCCTGTGACCAGAGGACTGTGGGCTTTTAGACTTTTGCTTGGAATGAAAGGTACCCTTTATCTTCAGAGAATGAGAAAGTGCACTGTGACACTTCACAGAAACACATAATTTGTGCAGATCCATTACAGAAGCTCTGCTTAGAACTTCTTTTTCACTAAATGTTTTGCCCATCAGCCTTGAAAATATTTCTAATGAATTTTGAATCCTATTATACTTCATCAAAGAGGTAAGGGCATTAGAGGATGAAGGGATTTATAAAGAGGTGAAAGATGAATAATATTGCTTTTGTTCCTTTTCGGTGATTTTTAATCCCTTCAGAGGCTAGGAAACATTCAGAAGCTTCTGAACAAGAAAAAATGCTCATTAACACAAAAAGGCTGCTTTAGTATATTAAAAAAAACATGCTCATGTCCCTTTTGCTTTTTCTTGCTGCCAGACATCTTTTTACTTTTTCTACTATCAAGCACATAATTCTTAAGTTTCAAAGATACCAATAGAAATGCCTGAAAGTATGTTCCAGATGTAAACTATGGCCTAAATTTTATTGTTAGTGTCAAAAAGACCCACTGAAGCAGTGACAACTTGGCAAGTCAACACTTATGTAAGTTCCATTTATTCACTGGGTAGACAATTGATTGGGCCCTTGGTATCCACTGGGGTTTGGTTCCAGGTCCCCTTGGATACTAAAATCCATTGACTCTCAAGTCACAGTATACACAATGGAGTAGTAAAATGGTGTCATAAGAGGGAGTGTGTTCCGCTGTCGAAAAGCTCTTACTCTCAAGAAGTCCTTCCTAATTTTGAGGTGGAATCTTTTTTCCTCTGGTTTTAATCCATTGCTTCATGTCCTATTCTCTGGAGCTGCACAGAACAAACTTGATCCATTTTCAATATGACATTCCTTAAAATATTTAAACAGGGTGATCATATCACCTCTTAGCCTTATCTTCTTCAGGCGAAACATACCCAGCTCCCTAGGGCATGGTTTCCAGACCCTTCACTAATTTGGTCACCTTCTTTATATATGCTCCATCTTGTTTATTTCCCATGTTCTGTGCATTAGTTTGCTAATCTGTGGAGCAGAAAAAAACAAGCTTTCTCTATCCTCAATATAAAGTCCCTTCAAATATTTAAACATGTCTATCATGTCAGCCTTCTCCAGGTGAAACATACCCTAGGCTTCTCCTCATAGGGCATGGTTTCTAGACCCTTCACCATTTTGGTCACCCTCCTGTGCCAATGCTCCAGCTTGTCAACATCCTTCTTCAATTGTTATAGCCAGAACTGGATACAATATTCCACGTGAGATATGGCCAAAGTAAAATAGAGTGGTACTATTACTTCCTTCAGACACTGTATCGATGCAGCTTAGAGTTGAATTGGCTTTTTAAGCTGCTGCATCACATTGCTGACTCATGGTCAACGTGGTCTGCTAGGACTCCTAGATTCCTTTCACATGTACTGTTGGTAAGCCACACATCCCCCCATTCTATATCTATATCATTTTTTTCTGACTAGGTGTAATACCTTACATTTCTTTCTACTGAAATTCATTTTGTTTGTTTTGGTCCAGCTTTATAATCTATTAAAGTAATTTTGAATTTTAATATTTTCGTCTGTGGTATTAACTACTCCCCCTAATTTAGTGTAATGTGCAAATATGATAAGTATGCCCTTTATTCCTTCATTCAAGGCACTGATAAAAATGTTGAATAGCACTGGGCTCAGGACAGAACCCTGTGACACCCCTGTGTCCCTTATATAAAATGGCAAAATGAAATTTTGTTCTTTGGATTTTTAAAAAATATTTTCAAGTCATAGATAGTTCAATCCATGGATGTAGAATCCATGGATATGGAGGGCTGACTGTTCTTGAGACTAACAGGTGGATTTGGATCTCTGCTTTTCACACAGTTGCCTCAATATATTTTTTAATTTTTTTGGTTTAATAATGCCAGCCTTGGATGGTTTTCTTTGGCTTAAAACACCCAGAATCTCCAAACAGATGGCCCCAAAGTAACTTTTCCAAGATCTATCAAGACAAATCTATTCTTAAATTATCTCTATTGGGCAAAGATTGATTGCTAATCAGTTCTGTTAAGATAGTGGATCACAACTTCAACCAGTAATATGTTTCATTGGCATAATTGTCATGTCATTGTTAGGAACTGGCATTTTGGTCTAGTTCTAGTCCATCCTACCTCTGTTTGTCAAGTCTATTCCATCTTATGCCTGTATTAATCAGTGTCTCTTTAAAAAATTGCATAAAATTCACATAGAAAAATACATTAAAATAATATATCTTAAAAATCATTTTCTCTGAACATTGCATATTTTAAATAGGTATTTTAGAAGTATTTTAAATGGAGCTAGAATTATAGCAAAACATTATGAAAGATGGTATATAGGTAAGGCCCAAATCCATACTGAGGCAAGTGGTCATGTCAGGATTTTTGGCTCCTCTCCTCTAACTGAATTCTTCAAGCATCCCTGATAGTTGTAAAGATAGACAAAGATGGAGGCATGGCAGGGAAAGGGCAGAAACTAATCAAATCCCCATGCTTTTTCAGAAACCAATATCTCAAACCAACAAAACAGGTCAGTAAGAATACTAAAAGCAATGGAAAGCCTACATTGACCTGTCTTACACCTGTACAAGCAACCAGGTGGCCTCTGAAGGGGAAGAAGACACTAATAGGTCTTTGCATGGACTGTCTTTGGAAAATTCTTGCATTTCTTTAGAGTTATGTGCTTTTGTTTTAGGGATTTTCCTCCTGGAAGAAAAACTGACACAGCTAAAGCTACATGCAGCATCTCTCTTCCTCCCTGACATGTAAAGGTTAAGAGCCTTCCGACAGTAAGGAGTTTGGAAGGAGTCTATGGAAAGCTGGTTTTGATTATTCTCTCATTCTGCTCAAATTCTGGTCTGTCAAAATATGGGACAAAAATACTTTTCTTTCTTGGGTCCTTGATTCACCAGCATGGTTTTCAAATTTCTCATGGAGTTTCTAGGGAGGGCAATTCCCCTTCACTACTCAACATTCACAGGATACTCACAAAACTGGCATTTTCAATCTGCACCCCTCCTCAAATCCTACACTGCACCTGCCAATCACTATCACCACCTAAATGGGTCCAGTTTAATATATAGTTGTATTTTTAATACAGATATATAAATAAATATATGACTCAAATTGTGATTTTATTTGCAATATTCATTTATGATCAACCCCATAAACTATGAAAGAGGAACAATTGCATTTCAGATCCTATATGCAGTTGGCCCTTCACATTTGTGGCTTTGATTTTTTCAGACTTGATTATTTGCAGTTCTGATTAATATGTTCTCTCTAGGAATTACTAGATCTTCCAGTACAACTCTGCCAGAAGTTGACTATGGAGTTGTGCTGGAAAGCCTAGAAGTTCCTAGAGAAAACATTGACTTACTCATTTCTACTGACATTTAAATGTAGTTGGCCCTTCATATCAGTGGGCTTTTGTTCTGGACCCCTCTGAGGATGCTAAAAACCTTGGGATTGCAAGTCCTGGGTTTTTTAATGGTAGTGTGCTATACACACTGCCACACTCCTGCAGCTGTGTGCATGAGCCACCACAGGGACAATGGGGCAGGCCCATCTGTGGATGCTTAAATCTCTGTGTATGGCAAGCCCATGGTTGGCATGTAGCTGCTTTCAAATAGCATTATATTAGTCTGATATTATTTTAAGACTATGGTTAATGTTATGCTTGCATTTTTGTTTTGTTTTTGTTTTCTAATAATAATTTAAATAATCCATTTATATTCAATAATTTTATAAATTATTGTTTTGATTTGTAATTGTATTTTAATTTTATATGGAAGTTTTCCTTATAAGGTCTTTTGTCCCTCTAAAATGTGACCTATCAGTGGGTGCATCCAGATGGATTGAAAATCCCCAAATTTTGTTCCTTTTCTTTATAATTTTAATTGAAATATTTTATTTAATTTAAATTTGAATTGTAATATTTAATTTTAATTGAAATATTAGATGATTAACTATACAATTGTGACTCAGATATCAATTGTCAAGTACTAAATGCCATTGTATGCCAGCCATTGTATCTCATCACTGTAACTATACACTGTAACTGTAATTATACATTGTAACTATTTAGTGCTAAAGTAGCATTAAATAGCTGGTATAAAATATAAATGACAAACAATGAGACAATTATCTAAAGAACGTTTGATTAAAAACTACATTGAAAGTTTAAAGGAGAATTTAAAGGATACAAATTCATTGTGGTTCCTGAAACCCTCAAAGCCAGGACAAAACTAAGCTTAGTTTTGAAGTTGTCATTCCAACAGGTGTTTATGTTTAAGAAGGAAATGGTTCTTTTAAAGAAATGGTGACCAAGATTCATTCAGTGAGTACATCTGGTTTGAAGAGGGGGTGATAAAAACCCAGAACATGTTTATGTAATGGAGATATATCTGGAAGAGAAAAATCACCACCACTATGGAAAGACCACTCCATCTTTCTTTGTCTAAACTGTTTTGTAAATATGTTCTCATTCTTTTTAGGATACCAAAGAACTCTTCAGATAAGGCCTTGAAAAAATACAGTTAGATCTAAAAATGATCTAGCAGCCTTATTTACTTAGAGATGCTTCATGTTCTTTAAAAATTGGAAAGCACTTACAACATGAGAAGGCAATACTAGGACACTTAGTGCCAGTGCATTGAAAAATCTTGTGTAAACTACTAAATGATGCACACTGCTCTGAATCATAGAATCATAGAATCATAGAATCATAGAGTTGGAAGAGACCACAAGGGCCATCCAGTCCAACCCCCTGCCATGCAGGAACTCCCAATCAAAATGCATCCCCAACAGATGGCCATCCAGCCTCTGCTTAAAGACCTCAAAGGAAGGAGACTCCATGACACTCCGAGGGAGTGTGTTCCACTGTCGAACAGCCCTTACTGTCAGGAAGTTCCTCCTAATGTTGAGATGGAATCTCTTTTCCTGGAGCTTGCACCCATTGTTCCGGGTCCTAGTCTCTGGAGCAGCAGAAAACAAGCTTTTTCCCTCCTCAATATGACATCCCTTTAAATATTTAAACAAGGCTATCATATCACCTCTTAACCTTCTCTTCTCCAGGCAAAACATCCCCAGCTCCCTAAGTCATTCCTCATAGGGCTTGGTTCCAGACCCTTCACCATTTGCCTTCCTTTGGACACGTTCCAGTTTCTCCACATCTTTTTTGAATTGTGGTGCCCAGAACTGGACACAGTATTCCAGGTGAGGCCTGACCAAAGCAGAATAGAGTGGCACTATTACTTCTCTGGTTTTCCTTAACTTTGGTATTGTGAGGAATCTGCAGCTTAGCCTTTGGAGGTGTCAGAACATAGAAATAAAATACAAAAATAAGGTAAAGATAAGTGCTAGTTGTGAAGGACTCATATGTGGCCTATTAACAGCATTTGCTATTACACAGTGGTAACTGGGAAAGGATGAGAACAGAAGATAATAATATACATTCAGCCCTCCGCACTTGTCAGTTTCACTTTTGCAGATTTGGTTATTTACAGATTCCTTGTTGCTGCCTTATGCCATTTTTGAGAGACTGTGGCTTGCACATCTCTATTTAAAATGGTATAAGGAAGGAGTAGATGTGGCAGCAAGCACCACCAACCACCTGTTTCTACCTCACAAAGGAACCACCTCAAAGGCATCCATGTTGGGTTGAATCCACTGAATGAACTTTTGTGTGTGTGTTAAATAGTTATTTTTGCTTTTTCCATTTTCATGGATGCCCTTCACCCCTTACTCCAGCTGATTGTACACTTGTGCATTTCACAAGTCATGCAATAAGTGGGGTTTTATATTCATTGAGGTATAGATCTTAATCAGATCTGGCCTTAAACCACAAAATAATTCTGTACAATTTAATGTTCAGTGCTGAGGTGATTTAATCTGGTCTGCTGGCGTGCTGGTTACATGATACTGAAATCCTGAAATCTTTTAAGATTTTTGGCCATTTTTCTTCAATAGTTGTTTCTTCAATAGTTCTATACAGAGTTTCTGTTAGCAGAAAATGAAGAATTTTTTTTAAAGAGTATATAAAATTTCACCAGCCAAACTTTCCCTTTAATTCCCTTAAATATGTATTCTTCCTGCCTCCTGGAAATATTTTTTTCAATTTCTTTAGTTGGGTCCTTAGGAAACTCCATACACTATGCTCCATGCAGTCAGGACCCATTCACATATTAAGAAAAACTTACCTTACTCTCAATTTATAAGAATGAGAAGAAATTGTACAGGCCTAATTGAATTTGATAGACAAGCCAAAACTTTGATTGAGCAATTTGTAATAAGAGGATATCCTAAAAAGGGATTAAAACAAGCCTACTTTAGAGTAAGGATAATGGACAAAAAAAGTTTACTCCAGAATAAATCCAAGAAACAAAAACAGTAGTGTCATTTAACAGACATACAAGATCTATTAAGGCAGCTGTCCTTAAATATTGGGATTTACTTCAGGACATCCCTGGTTGTTCAGAAAAACCTTTATTTGTATATAAACACTCAGAAAATCTTAAGTATATTCTGGTCCATAGTAAGTGTAACACTCAGAAGCTTCAGCCATGCATTATATTAAAAAAAACCAAAAGGAATTACCCATGTTATAATTGTAATGTCTGTAGAAATTGTGTTGTGTTAAGACTATGAAAGTCGAAATACTGTTAATAATAAAATCTTCCTTCTTAATGACATGTATACTTGTGATACAAAGGGTGCCATATATGCAATCCAGTGCCCCTGTAAACTCCTATATGTTGGAATGACCACCAGGAAAGTAAAAATGAGGATCTGTGAACATAAAATCTGTATCACAGAACCACTGCATCAATGGTCCAGCATTTTCTACAACATAAACATATGGAGAAGGACATCAAATTCTGGATAATTAAGAAATTGACTGGAACTGGTGAGAACCTGGAGAGGAAAAAAGAGAGCTCTTTTGTATTTTCACCCTACAATCTCAAAAGCCCACTGAACTAAATGAGAATTGTAACTGGGCAGAAGTTTTATAAGTTCCCTCCTTCCCCTCCCCCCATATATATATATATTTTCCCCCTCCTAAAGTTATACTATATTATCTTTTCTGTAGCATCATGGTTTTAGCATATGTGATGCTTTTCAGGATATGTTCCCCCTGGAAAGTAATTTCAGTCACTCTGTAACAGGTGGGGCAGATTGTAATTTAGGAGGGAAGAAAAAGCTCTTCATTTGGAAACATTTACAATAGCCTCTGCATATTCTTTTGAGCATCCAGGGTACAGCAAGTATTGGGAAGCAACATTTTTAAGTAATTTTAAATATTTTTCTAAGTTTTAAATGTATACATTGATATGTGTTTTTTTTATTGTGAGAAGTGTATAGTCAAAATGCATTACATTACAATCCTTATTTGCTTGTCCAACTATAATTTACCATTCAACGTTATGTATTTGTAATACAAAAGCATTAAAGAAAAAGTACGAAAAATTGATACTTATATTTCTTGACCATTATTATTATCTTCTATGACATCTTTTAACTTTATCTTTTTTACTAATTAAATTTCAATTGCTGACATTTTTATTGTGTGTTTATTTCTTGAAAAAAATAATTTCACATCCACTTATACTCATTGTTAACTTCAGTATTTCACTTGCTTTCTTAAAATTTCCCAGTCTATTAATCTTAATATTGTTACATTTATTGCTATTACCATTCTATTTCCATCTGTTTTTACAATGTTTAACCACCATATCCCAGTCCTTCTCTGCCTCTTCCTCTGATTTTCCATTTAACAAATTTGTCAGTTGGTCCATTTCTGCCATATCCTGCAATTTTAATAATCATTCATCCATAGTTGGTAAGATGTTCATTTTCCATTTTTGTGCCAAAAGCAATCTTCCTGCCGATACCATGTATAGAATATATTGTATTTCTGTTTTTTCTGGGGAGCTTACAAAAAATCCTATTCCTTTCCCAGACAGCTCCTATAATTTTTAATGAACACATACTCCTTGCTTAGGAAAAGACTGTCCAAATCAAGCTCATTACTCAATTACAGGCTTCTAATTTAAGCTATTAAAGGAGTCAGGTTAAAGGGACAAGAGAAATCAACAAATCTGTGAGGAAGAAAATAAACAGTAATATTCTGATTAATCATAGAAACAATCCCAAAATTAATTCATTACTTACATAAAGAACTGCAGCCCCACTACAATGGTTCTTCGGGATTAAGCAAACAATACTCTTTCATGACCAGTGGAAACTAACTAGAACTATGCAATTTTATGATGATTCAAAAGGGTAAGAGTGTAAATGGCATGAGGGGGAGCAAACATCCAATCAAATAGTTAGAATTTGTCAGGTTTTTAATGTTCACAAGAAGAGTAGTTGGCCTCCTCCTTCAGCGGTAGCCTCCAGTGGGTGAGTTTTGGGAGGCAAGACCTATAGCAGGGGTAGGCAACCTTTGCCCTTTAAGGGCCGAGGGACTTCAGCTCCCAGAAGCCTCAGCCATGTTGGCCAATAGTCCCATGTGGGCCAATAGCTCCTGGGGTTCTGGGAGCTGAAGTCCCTCAGCCCTTAAAGGGGAAAGGTTGCCTACCCCTGACCTATAGCCTTTGAGAGTTTCCACAGGCCAGATATTTTCCCAAACTTTCCTTCTGAACCCAAAACATAGGATTGTTTAGAAAAGGTAATTTCATCAGTGTTGCTTGTTACGTTGCATAATAGGCTAGCCATGCTAAACTTGCCTTTTCTATAAAGGTACTGGAGCCATTTCCAGGTTTCAGTCTGGTGCAACAATGAACCCATGGAAACAGCTTTAGGATGGGTATATAAGAGGATATAGTCTTTTCCTCCAACTACCAGACATCCTTTTTGTGTATTCAGGGCAGCACACTCAGGCTATATCTATTGCTGCATGCTCTTCAATGGAGAAAAGACTCTTGAAACAGGGCTACTTTTCTTACTCAATTGCACATTGAAAATGCTTGTATTAAAAATACAGTTTTTAAAAGAAAGAGAGAGGTGAGCTAATATTCTTACAATGCTGAAATTTGTATCACAATGAATACCTATGCTATATAAACCTATCCCTTTTCATACATTCTCCCAAACACCATGAACTGAATTTTGATCATAGCCACATTACTGATAGGAGATAAGGAAAGGTGAGCAATTTTTTTTCTTATTTCTAGACGGTGGAGGAAATCCAGGCTTTAGCAAAACCAGAAAACTTTTCAAACAGTTTAGGAAGGTCCCATCCTTGGTTTTGACTGTAGTGACAGTAAGAACTAGATTGATATCTCCAGTAGCTTATGAAGGTCCTTTGCAAATGTCCACTTGAAATTCAACTAGAATAGTATAAATTCAACCTAATCCCCCTTCAGATATTTTTGTGCATTAATGTGTAAAAACAAAAAGGTTAATAAAGATCAAGATACAAAAATGTTCAATGTCAGACTCCAAAAATCAAGACACATCTAGTAAGGACCACACTATTTTGGTCAGTGGGCTTTCAGCATCAAAGATTCTTACAGTATCATCTTCCACCCCTTCATAGAAAATCTTGCTCACCATCTCTTTGAAAAATATTCCTCCTACACAGATATTAGACCCCAATAGTTGATTCTGATATTTTAAAACACCTGCCTGCTGGAAGGCCTAGAGAAAGCTGTCACAATACTCTCTCCTTTTGCTTTTACAAAACTGCATCAAAACTGTGCAGACAACTGTGATAGAGTATTTGAAGGATGCTGAAGAATACTGATTTTTTTTTCTTTTTGTGGAGTGATGAAATTATGAAGGTCCATTTTTATGTGTCAAAATTTACAATTTCAGTGGAGTCTCAATGAATGAAAGCTTTTCAGTAACCTCAATAAAAAAGTCTTACAGTATTCATGCCTGAAGTTTATTTAACTTAGAATAGGAGCTATCAACTATGTTCCAAGAGTGAGGCAAGAACTGCCATTTCTTTTTTTTT
>JAIPUX010001232.1:122156286-122177712 GCA_020142125.1 Phrynosoma platyrhinos
GAAAAGAAGGTAACGGCTTCAACAACTATTATAGAGAACCTAAATCTAGAAGAGGAATTAGGGTCAGAGGGAGAAATTAACTCGGATTTAAGTGAGGAGGATTCAGACACTGGTGAGGTACAAAAATGAGTAGTTTAAATATATTAACTTGGAATATAAAAGGATTGAATGGTCCCGATAAGAGGGGGAAGGTCTTTCATTATTTGAATAAATTAAGCTGCGACATCATTGCTTTGCAAGAAATTAGGATCTAAAAGGATGATGTTAAGTTATTAGAGAATCCTAAATTAGGGAATTTATTTGCCTCTACAATAAATAAAAAAAGAAAGGGGGTTGCGCTATATGTTAATGCTAAATACGCTGTGACAAAAACTATGATTGATTCTAATGGTCATTTCGTGGCTGTACAAGCTGATATGTTAGGAATGAAGGTTTTGATCCTGGCGGTATATGGTCCCCATGAAAGTAAGGGGAAATTTTTTAAACGTTTATTAAATAAAATTGAGGATTTTTCATTTGATGTATGCATTGCTTTGGGGGATTGGAATGGGGTCATAGACCCATATTATGATAGGAAATCCAAAACGAAAATTAAAAGTAATCAAGGTGAACTCCCCAAGGAGTTCTTTGAACTCATTGAAAGATTAGGAATTAAAGATGTTTGGAGGGAGAAACAAGGAAGTAAAAAGGAGTTTACCTTTTTCTCGAATAGCCATCAGTCATGGGCTCGTCTCGATATGGTATTGACATCAGATAGTATATTACCTAGGGTGTCGAAGATAGAAATAAGGCCCAGAATTTTATCTGACCATAATCCGGTACGGGTTAGTATTGCATTAGGAAGAAGACAAACCACTTGGAATTTGAGATAAGAACTGCCATTTCGAAAGCTTACTACTAGATCTTAAATACTAAATATTTAGAAACCACCACCCCTCTAAATACAACCAAATATCCTTGGTGGTAGAAGGCACACATTTGGATTCTAAGGAGCCATACATTGCTTGCAAAAGATAGCAAATCTTAGAATCCATTTTTACAATCTGTTGACTAAAAGTATGAGTCTTATTTTCCTAAACATATGAAGGCAAGCTCAGTGATCTGAAAAGATGAGAACAACACACATTAAGTTGTTCAAGGTAGGACACATCAGCAGTTTTACCTCTTGCTGTGCCTGCCAAAATATCTGGTGAGTCACTAGGACTTACTTGTAGTTTTGTTGCTTCCTCTGTGTGCATGTGCTTTTTTCTTTATGTGACAGTGTTCCCAATTATGCTGTTATGTTAAGAAATATGTTGTGTCTGTTTTATGAAGTGTTTACAAAATGTGTTCCATGATGAGAGACAAACTTAAACAGTACAGGACTTTGTTCTCCAAAAATGGAGTGGCATTTTTGTAGTAGTTGTGGAAGATTGTTATTGAAAAATAATCTTTCTTGCTAATTATTTTTGGTAGCATTTTAAAAAAAATTCAAGATACATTATTTACTGAACTAAAAATGCTTTTTCCAAACAAAAATGGCATGATGAAGTAAGTAAGAAAGAAAAAAGACTCAGACTGTCACTATCTTTTTATTTTAAAAAAGTCCTAGGTGTTTGCCACTAAAAACTCAGATACCAGCTGAGAGTTAGAAAGCAATATGGCACATCTGGAAGCCTGCTCAGTACAGAAGGTGAAGATCAGGTAAATCAGAGGACAAAAGAAGCAATAGGCCTCCTGTCCCATGTAATTTGCCAATTTAAAGGGCCATATTGAAGGGATACCAAGGCTAGGCAACTGCCAGGACCCAAAGATTAACAGAAGGCCACCAATCCAACAGTTTTATGATTTCCAGTATAGTCCACAACTGTCCTGATTTGGAAAGAAAAGTCCTGATTAATCCTTTCTTGTCCCACTTTCTCAGTTGCTTTTAAATGCCCAGTTTCCCTCTCCTTTACTCATTTCCCCCTTGTCTTCACCTTACTTCAGTTGCTGCAAACTGAGTTCAAACTGCAAAAGTAATTTACACTCAGTTAACTCACCAGGGAGGAGAAGATAGGAGGGTAAAGAATCTTGCCCTTCCCAGTAGCGTACAAAAAGAAACTGCTGCAGCCTCTAACCTGTGTTTTCTTCCTCATTAATAATTTTGCTGTCTTGGCCATCCTCTGATGTTGTTTTGCCACACATGTCCTGGTTTTATTTGTGAAAAGTTGGAGGGTATAGTATGCATATCCAATATCAGATTCAACCTATCAGTTTGTATATCTCATTTTTTCCCTATTAGAGGAGGGCACCAATAGTACTATGCCTACTGTTGTTTATGTGTGCCTTCAACACTAAGGTGAACCTATTAAATGGTCTTTTTGCCAAGATTTATTCAGAGGGGGGTTGCCACTGCCTTTCTGTAGGACTGAGGTCACCCAGTGGGATTCCATGGATGAATACCAACTCCTGGTCTCTTAGGGGGGAAGCAGACGGGAGGCCATGGGCCACCCAGGAAGCTGAGCCACGGGACCGAGGCATCCCCAAGCCTCAGTCCTGCAGTGCAGATTCGCTGCCCCTGAAAGGAGTGCTAAATTGGCACTCCTTTCACACGTCGATGAAGGTGCACCACAAAAGGCTGCGGCGCACCTTCACTGACTCTTCCGCTGCAGCGCGTGCAAATGCTTTGGCAGGAGGTCCTCCTCGGAGTGCCGGCCATGCGGAGGGCTGGCTGCTCCGAGGACGACCTGGGGAAGGGGTTGGGGTGCCGATTGTGCAGCCGCCCCTCCCCTTCCCTGCCCCCAAGATGGCCCTTTAAGCCGTCTGCTTAGGGTTTCAGACGCCTAATCCAACGCTCAAACCACTACACTGCACCAGCTATATGTAAGAGGTCTCAAAACACTGCAACCAGAACTGTACTGTGGAAATTGTCTCAGACATCACAACTCAATTTTTTTTCCACACTGACAAAAAGTTAATCTTTCCTCCAGCTATCAACTGCTAGGGTAGGCAATAGATGAGGCATTAAAGCCTTTTTAAAAATTCTTTCAGATCTTCCTTTTTTTAAAAAAAAAAAATTAAAATTTGTATCAAACCATAAAAAACATATAATTGTACTTATACATACATACAAACGTAAATACTTTTACATACACATACACATATATACATACAATAGTGCTTATACAAAAGTAGTCATACAGGAGAGGAAGACCCTTCCATACCTATAATCTATCCTATCTATAAACATCATTATCTTCTATATCTCTATTATCTACTTTCTTATCTTCCTTTCTAATCTTCCAAACCACTCCCTTCTTGCTCTTTCGAACTCACTCACTTTTCTCACTCAACCTTCTAACTCTTCATTCTCCCCACCTTAACAACCTACTCTTACCTCTGAAGCTTATTTGAACTTTCTGACATCCTTCCTTGCCATTTCTCTTCTCCTTCTCCCTCTCTATCTATTCAAATGTTTTGGACTGTAAATTATTACAATTATACAGTGAGCAAATAAAAATAAAAAAGAAAACAACAACAACAACCATAACAACCATAACAACTATAACCAGCTATATGTAAGAGGTCTCAAAACACTGCAACCAGAACTGTACTGTGGAAATTGTCTCAGACATCACAACTCAATTTTTTTTCCACACTGACAAAAAGTTAATTTTTCCTCCAGCTATCAACTGCTAGGGTAGGCAATAGATCAGGCATTAAAGCCTTTTAAAAAATTATTTCAGATCTTCCTTTTTTTTAAAAAAAAATTGTATCAAACCATAAAAAAACATATAATTGTACTTATACATACATACAAACGTAAATACTTTTACATACACATACACATATATACATACAATAGTGCTTATACAAAAGTAGTCATACAGGAGAGGAAGACCCTTCCATACCTATAATCTATCCTATCTATAAACATCATTATCTTCTATATTTCTATTATCTACTTTCTTATCTTCCTTTCTAATCTTCCAAACCACCCCCTTCTTGCTCTTTTGAACTCACTCACTTTTCTCACTCAACCTTCTAACTCTTCACTCTCCCCACCTTAACAACCTACTCTTACCCTCTGAAGCTATAACAAAATTCTCATTCAGTTCATTAAAATTTCACATCCTTGATTAGCTTCTCTTCCTGCTTTTTGTTTTTAACTGCTCTCGAGTCGATCTCAACTCATAGGAACCCTATGGATCAGACATCTCCAATACCCTCTGTCTTCTATTGCACTGATTAATTCCTGCAACCCCATATCTGTGACCTCCTCAATAGAGTCCATCCATCTAGCATGTTGCTTTCCTCTCTTCCTACTTCCCTCCACCTTCCCCAGAATTATTGTTTTTTTTCCAAAGAGTCCTCTCTTCTCATTATGTGTCTGAAGTACGACAGTCTCAGTTTGGTCATCTTGGCTTCCAGGGAGGTTTCTGGTTTGATCTGCTCTAGGACCCACTTGTTTATCCTTTTGACTGTCCATGGGATTCTCAGCACTCTTTTCCAGCACCACATCTCCAATGAATTGATTTTTTTCCCCTATCATCTTTCTTAATTGTCTAGCTCTCACATCCATACGTGGTAATAGGGAATACAAAGGCTTGTATGATTCTAACTTTTGTGCTGAGTTGTATATCTTTGCATTTTAGAATCTTTTCTAGTTCCTTCATAGCTATCCTCCCCATTCTTAGTCTTTTTGCCAAGATTAGCCTGGCCGAGTGGAGCAGCTGGAGCTGGGCCAAATGGAGCGTAGCTATTTAACTCACCCCAACCTCTCCTTTACCAGCAGCAGCAGTGGTCAGTGAGTGTCAGCTGGGGCTGAGGATCTTCCACCTTCCCTGCCCAGCCCCTTTACCACATGAGGCCCTGGGGCAGGGAGGCTGGGAGTTGGACTGGGCAAAGTTTTTCCACCCAGCTGCTCTGTCCATTTACATTACTACCTTGGACCCACAACAGTTGCAAAGAGACTGGAAGCTAGATTTGGGAGGCTCTTAATCTGCCTATGCTGTCCTTCTCCAGCTGTGGCAATTGTGAGTAGGGCCTGGGCAGAGTTTTCCATCTAGTCTGCCCTGCCCAGCTCTCAACTGGGACTGGAAATTTCAATGAGTGCAGAACATGGCAGCTAGAGTAGTCTTTGGGACATCTAGAAGAGACCACATAACACCAGTACTGAAGTCTCTTCGCTGGCTGTCCATCAGTTTCTGGGCCCTGTATAAGGTGTTGGTTATGATCTTTAAAGTCCTAAATGGCTTGGGTCCAAACTATATTCAGCACCAACTCCTCCCATACAGGACCTGAACAGACCAGTTGAGGACAAGTGGCTTGGAGGTATCTCACCCATGAGATTACCACCCATGGGATTACCTTGGGTTGTAGTCAACTTGAAGTCAGCTAACAACAATAAAGTATATGGTCAGAGCAGTGGTGGGAAAACTTATCTCCCTAATGCAGGACGAAATGTCTCCCCTATGCAAATCATGGGGCACTGCTGGCTTTAAAGGAAGGGAATCTGGATGAGAGAAGTAGCAGAAGGACATGCTTCACTTTTTAGCTCTGGCTTTTCCCCCTCTCCACTTGCTCTGCACATTGGGATGTGCACCAGGCCTTATCTCCTCTTCCTCGGTCCTCAAGGTGAGTAAAAAGAATATCAGGATAAGAGTGCCTAGAAAAATGTATGATTACATATTTTTCTCATTTGTTAGATGGTTTTCTTTATTTTAATGGTGCATTCTGTGCATACATTAATGCTTAATGTATCAAGATTAATGACATCATCGGAGTCATCTCCTGTGTTATCACCAGAAGCTGTCCCTTGTTCTCAGTTTTGGGCTCTGACTTCTCTGGGCCTAGATGGGTCTTGACCTAGCAACCCGATGTGTCACACTTCATGACATCAACAGGATTAATGCATAGTGACATCCCCAGGGGATGACCCTTGGTCACAGGTTGGAGTGCTGAAATACAAGCCATGGGATGCTTCTAACCTGACAGCCCTCACACCACATGACTGCTCTCATGTGGTGACAGTTAGTATGGACAAATAGTAGATTGGAAAATATCACCAGTTAAATTTGAGGATAAAAATTCCAGACTTCTGCAGGTGCTTTGTCCAAATCTGACCCTCCCCTCCCAAAGTGGGCTATTACATCATAACCAATGGTGCATGAGTGTCTAATCAAAGAGACATGTGGGACCCTGTAGAGTAGAAGGGGGAAGTGGGGAGATATTAAAGTAGAACATCCAAGACTTAACAAGAGGGGAGAGGACACTGTGAGGACTTCTAATGAATCTTCTATTACTGGAGACACCAAAGGCTTTACATCTGCATGATGCTGTTGTTGTGTGTCTTCAAGTTGCTTCCAACTTATGATGACTTTAAGACAACCCGATAATGGGTTTTCTTGGCAAGATTTATTCGTAGGTTGTTTACTGTTGCCTCCTGTGAGACCGAGAAAGTATGTCTTGCCCAAGGTTACCCATTGTTTTCCATGTCTGGGAGGGGATTCAGATCCTGGCGTTCCTGTGCCTAGTCCAACACCCAAACCACTACAACACTCTGGCTGTTGGACCTGTATGACAAAGCCAGAAAGCTAACAAGCAGTGGAGGAAGGAAATCTCTAGTACCAGAATGGATGAAGGCAGAACAACATGCCAACAGAAGAGAGAGTGCACAGACATTGGCTAGTCACCAGAAAGCAGTGAAATAGAAAAGGGCTTTAGTGAAGACTCTTGCCTGGGAAGCAAGAAAAGGGAAAAGGGCAGAACTAGTGACACAGAGGGAAAAAAAGAGTGAGTCCTTAGGCAGAGAGAATTTGACCAAAACTATATATTCAGTAGAAGAGGATATC
The DNA here is from genome assembly GCA_020142125.1 of Phrynosoma platyrhinos. Taxonomy (NCBI): domain Eukaryota; kingdom Metazoa; phylum Chordata; class Lepidosauria; order Squamata; family Phrynosomatidae; genus Phrynosoma; species Phrynosoma platyrhinos. Next base: position 122,163,102 of record JAIPUX010001232.1, read on the forward strand.
CCCTAAAAAGTGGAACAAGTCGAACTTTGTAGGCAAGAACAAACCTTAGCAAATAATGGAAGAAGGAATTGAAAGATGAAAAAGGAAAGGGTGTGAGAAAAGGAAAGTATAGACATTATCAAAATTTGCTCCAGGGATGACTAGAGAGCAGGATACCCCAGTTCACTGCCAAACATCAACACAGAGCATCCTTTCTCAGCTCCTGTTTTTGTGCCAAGGGTCCAAAACACACTGCAGAAATAATCCAATTTGAGAAAAATTTAGCTGCCCTGGTTCAGTGCTAGGGAATCCTTAGAATTGTAGTTTATTGTGGTACCAGAGCTCTCTGACAGAGAAGCTAATGTCTCACAAAATTACATTCCCCAGAATTTCCTAGTATTGAGCCAGGGCAGTTAAAGCAATGTCAAATTGGATTATTTCTATAGTATGTTTTGTTCCCACTGAATTATATGGAATTTACCTACTTATGTTAGTTCCCAGTTGTAGATTTCCATGTTTTTGTGAGTTTATGCTATGAATCCTGAAAAGGAAACCATCATTAACTTTATTAAAGAATTGTAATTTCCTCCAAAGATGTTTACCAACCTTGGATCTCATGGTTTTTTGTTAGGCATCTTGTGCCAAGACAAGAGGCCAGACACCATGATTAAGGGTTGAATAGGTAGGCCATAATTTTAATCCAAAACACAATCACAAATCATATAATTCATAACACATATCTTCAGCATGTACACAATGCATAGTGAAACTAAGACAGTGGGGACACAGGGCCCAGTGGCTTTCTAGACCAGAAATGATCAAGTGGGACTACAAGCTGCATTAGGTTGATAAACATTTGAACAGAGGTTTTCATATCAGCCAATCTGTGTGACATATCCAAAAGTTGAAATGGGCTAGGTCACGAGCATCTTCTCCAACTGCAGATGCCCCTCCCCCATTGTTTCCCCTCTACTCACTGCAGGGCTTTTCTCCCTACCAATTTTAAATCATGCCCAATATCCCCTCTTCTCTTCCATATTTGCCAGTTGTAACAAAGCAGTAAAAGTGGTCAAAATGCTAGTTACAAGGAACCAAATATACACAAAGACAAATAGCAAACTATAATGTTGAACCCACAAGTAGTGGATATAACCCTCAAGGAGAAAAAATCATGCTATAATAATATGGCAGGAAATCCCTTCCTGGACCCCAAAGATGACCAGCTGCAGCCTGGGGGTTCACTGAATACCGAGGGTGGTCAGGCAGGTTCAGCCAACAGTTCAGCCAACAATAGCCAACAGCCACATGGCCCTACTGGGCCCTTTTAAGCTGGTCCAATCTCACATGAAGTCTCATGGAACATGCCACCCCATGAGACTACATTCCAAGATCTGGTATAACAATTGCTTCAAATCATATTTGAAATCCTGCAAAGGCAAGGTCATTGCAAGACTGCTTTCTGGCTTTCTCTGAAGTAGCTTGACATGGCCTGGAGCATCAGTGGCCAACCAAGAATGTTTGGCACAATGTAAACCCCTCCAGAAGTGTCAGAATAAGCCCATCTCTCCATTTAAGACACATAGCTACCCTAGTTCTCATATCTATTAATGGGGATGGGGTAGGTTGGCTTTACATTGTCTAACCAATGCTGCATCTTTTCTACTAGGCTATATATTTCTGATTAACAAAGCTACTCTCTTTCTTTGAGCTACTTCTCTATTCTAGGTTCCCCCTCCCCCAAGCTGCCTTGTGTTTCAAAAGTATAGAATTCAGATACTGTAGAAAGTATCAGCATGTAGTATTTGTTGCGAAGTTGGTCACTCAAACTCTCAAACTTACATAGGAATGTAAGAGGCATTCAATTGCATAGTACTTTCCTATCTGAAAATAATGGAATCATGATAATGGAGAGGGGTTGAAAGGGAATCAGTTTCATCTCCAAAACAGTTTGTGTTTTGGATCATTGTGTGATTTGATCAGTTTATAGCACATGATAAAGTTGAGTGTCATCAAGCATCTCTTTTAAACTGATACCAGCTTTTTTAAAAAATAAAATAAAATAAATACAGACCTCTTATTTATGACTGCTCTTTCAAAATATGATTCAATTTGTGATTAACTTCTATTACTTAATTATCCAGTACTTTTATTTCTTAACAAGCAGATAGCAGGATAGCAATTAGATGTTATGAATGAGAAGCTAGCCATAAACCATTTCATATTTTCCAACTTGCTTAAGGCAACCCATGGAAAAAACATTTACATCTTACTTTTAGTTTGGAGATCTGTTCTGGCTCATCCCCAGATTTGCTGAATGTAAGTCTGTAAAATGGCTGATTATATTTAGTTAAAAATACCAGGCTGTAGAGGACACCTGAACAACAACAACAAAAAAATAGCTTCCCAACTGATACTCTGATATTTGTAAAAGACAACTTCCAAATAACCTTACCACAGTCATATACATTTTACCATCTGGATGGCTCCCTGTGTAACTCTATGATAAACATCCCTAGGTGGCTAGGAAGTAAAATGTTTAGATTTTGATGCATCAGTGAGACACTGCTTGATCTCCCTAGCTCCTTGGAATATTTGTTTTATTAACTTGTTTCATATTTTTATTTTCAGAATTTCCCTGAAAATAGATTCTGTTCTACATGTTATCATAAAAATATTATAATCTTTATTTTACTTCATTTTACATCATTTTATTTATATCCCATCTTTACCCTGTCCCTGGGATATCAAGAATATTCAGCAGCATTGTCATTTTTCTCACACACAAACACATACATTCTTATGGCATAAATGGATAAATACAACATTTGCAGGTTTCTCTTCCATCACAGCATGTATTGAATTTTCATCTGCCATGTAACTAATGGAATGGCATATTTAAGGCCAGTGGTGCCACCATTTCCCAGATGTCTTCTTGTTTCTCTTACTAACCAAGTGACATATTTTGTTGGCACTTAGTTTTAGTCTTTTTCAACTGGCTAATTCAATGGATCACTTTGGGATTTGTCTTTGAGAAGGGAGGACTTCAGCAAGAAGATGAGAGCAGGGCATCCTGTGTCTAGGGCCATATGTAGCATATGAGTTGCACCATCTGTTTCTGTGAACTAGATGTGGGCAACTGTTTGAGGATAGGGCTCACAATGACACCCCCCCCCCAAGGAAAGCTTGGTGGGCCACACTTCCACTACACACCCCTGCAAAAAAGTCATTTTTATCTCCAAAATGCCCCCATATCTTCTATGAGCAGTTTTGCCATGTTTTGTGCTCTTGGATCATGTTAGTCATTTCCTGTTCACTTCCTATTTTTAAAAAAAGGCCTCTCCTTGGACTGAAATTTTGGGAGGCCTCAAAACATGGCAAATTACCCCCATGCTCTCTAGAGGGCATCTTGGAGGATTTAGGGACATTTTCTTTACCCTGGGAGCTACAAATATGGCCTTGAGATCTTTAGGCAGCCTACGGGTTGCACTTTGCCCACTCCTGCTGTGGATCTCTTACTCATTTTTTTCCTGCAGTGAAGCCAACATGAGTGTCCTACTCTTGCTGTCCTGATCTACTTCATGCCTTGTTTTTCTCTCTGACTCCTGAACTCATTCTATCAACTAACAAGACAGAAACATACATACTAGCCTCCATATATGACCTGTGTTATGCCTAACACAGTTCAGCTTGTGACCACTGTGTTTCTCCATTGCTCCAAGAATCCTATCAGTCCAGATCATGGGATACAGGTTGTACTTGATCCATTTTCAAAACACAACAGAAACCAAAGGGTTATTCTTCTTAGCTATGATGATAATTAAAATAATGATTAATGAAATGAAACTTGCTAACTAGAGATTAAAACTAATATTCAGCTAGTGTCCACTAAGCATATAAGTTTCATAAATCAATTTTCCAATTCCAATGACTGCTAATGGCACCATAAAAACCAGAGGGCTTATTAATAGCAGTCCTGTTCCATATCTCTTTGAATGTATTAATTATCCATCCTCACTAAAATGTTTAATGCACTAAGGAGGCAGGAGGAGATCTCATTGCATGAATAATGAATGCTGGTACTTTAGGTGGGTATACATTTGTGGAGGCAACATCTGTGAACAGCTATCAAGCGTGAAAGGTCAGAGCTTGGAAATTTACTTTTACAAGTGATTCAGTCCTCTTGCTTGTAGTGACTTAACTACAATTTGTTGCCAGTACTTGTTGCAATGGTAAAAAAATAACTAGTGTTGCTCATTGCATTGTTCACTACCTTTTCACACTTTTGGTAGGGAAGCAATCCCTTGTGGTGGATAAGGAAATGGGGGGAAAATGGGGAAATTATGTCAAAATGTCCCCCTAAAATGCCTTTAAAGTCCATTTAAAAGCAATCAATTCCGCCAAAATGCCTTGAAAGACATTTTAAAAGCAATTAATTACACCAAGAATGTCATTTCAGTTCCATATATTGCATCATATTTAAAATACTGTATATACCCATGTCTATATAAGTCTAGAAATTTTAGTTAAAAAAATGGCCCCAAAACCTGGGTCAGCTTATTCACAGGTCAATGTTAAATGTTGTACCTTAACTCTTATCAAAACAGGAACCATCCCCTCCTCTGAGTAGTAGTGAAAGGCCAGAGCTTAGTCTGTTCCAGGAGAACCTAAAAGAAGCACCAGCTCTACTCTCCCCTCATGGCTCTGCTTCTGGCCTTTTTAAGTGAGTGGGCAGGAAAACAGTGATGGTTGCAGCTTTTTGGTGCTTCCCCTGAAAAGAGAACCAAGAGAGTAGAAGGGATCTGTGCTTCTTTTTCATATTAATAATAATAAAATAATAATAAAATTTATTTTTACCCCACCCCCTGTAGAGCAATCGGGTGGCTTACAAGAATTAAAATCCATACAAATCTAAAAATAACACCTCACCCCTCCCCACATTCTCTGAGGATGGACTAAGCTCTCACCTTTCCCACTCTACACAGAGAAGGGGATGATTCCTTTTTTGATAAGACCTAGTACTGTACTTTACCTCTTGTTTTTACATCCTTTTTGACATATGCATTTTTTCTTAGCCCTGCCTATGCCTGGTCAACTCCCCTCCTATTGTGCAGCCACCATTTACCATAATTCCATCCTTATCCTTCCACCATTTAGGGTGAGCAGAAATAGTTATGTCAGAATTTTGTAAGTTCTCTGGTATCATTTTCCTTTGGTTTGTCCTCTGTTACATACCCCTAAGTTTTACTCTCAATTTATCAATGGGTCATATAAAAATCCAGAACTGCAACCCACAAACCTGCCCTCAACTTATACATGAGGTCAACTAATACACAAGTATATATGGGTGTGTGTATGTGTGTATGGGTGTGTGTATACACACACACACACACACACACACTAAAAAGACTGAGTAAGGGCCTGTATGACTACCAGAAATAATCCAGCTTGAGACCACTTTAACTGTCCTGGCTCAGTGCTAGGGAATCATGGGAACTGTAGTTTATTGTGGCACCAGAGCACTCTGACAGGGAAGGCTCAATGTCTCAGAAAAAATTCCAATTGCCATGATTCCCTAGCATTGAGCCAGAACAACTTGGTCTCAAGCTGGATTATTTCTGGCAGTCTGTTCAGGCCCAAATTCATTACAAGAATTACTTGCAACTTGCTGCTTCCAAGCTTATTGAAAGCTGAATGGAATCTCCATTCATCGGAACATTATGCTTCTAGAATCCAATAACTTTCAAAGTAACTCTAAAAAGTTGTTAAAAATGTTACTCACTACACAAATGAAGTAACTTTTTTCTAAGCTCTATTAAAGTTAAATGTAATCTACATGTATGAGGACATTATATTCCTAAAATCTGTTGAGAGCAGGGATAGGAATTGTGCAGCCCTACAGGTGTCTTTGGACTACAACTTCCAGCATTCCTTACCATTGGCTATGTTCAGTAAGTCTGTTGGGAGGTGCAGTCCAACAACATCTGGATGGTGATGCAGTTCCCAGTTCTGATCTAGTTACAGATACAATGAAAAAGTCCATCAACTTCATGTGGTGCTTGAGGAGAATGTGTTATCAGGAAAATGAGGCTATTACATTCATTGTTCTTAGGAAAATGAGGCTAGTACATACATTTTGACAATGAGATACCGAAATTCTGTGATGTTGCTGTTTGCAAATGATTGGATTTAAATTTGTCAACCCTAAAACAGAAAATGTCACACAAGGGAAGGGGAAAGATACATTGGTATAGTTTATGAGACTACAGTGAAGATAAGCTGGGATCAGATTTCCAGTTCAGCTCCTCATGTGTTGCATTCTGACCAAAATGACTTGTTTAAGAAATGCTCTGTTTACCTCAGGAAACACTCACACTGTGGTGTGATATTACTCCTCAGAACCAGCTCCCTGAAGAGACTACAAATACTCATGCAGCTGTATTCATCCTTATCTGTCAGAGTTTGGAAATATTCCTTTTCTGGACTATGTCCACATAGCTGGGTGGGGAATTATAGAAGCTGTAGTCCAAAATTTTTCCAAGCTCTAATTCTTTCTCTCTCCTCACTCTCTCCAGTGCATACTGTAATGCCCAATTTATTTGGATCAGCTGACACACACAGCAAATACAGTCCCTAAAGCAGGGGTAGGCAACCTTTTTGAGCCAGGGGCCAGGTTGCTGTCCCTCAGACAACTGGGGAGCCGAAGCACCATAAATAAATAAATTTAATTTTTTTAAAAAATTAAAAAATATGCATGCACACCCTCTCAGCCCCAGAAAAGCCTTGGCAAAACCCCTGTGGAGATTTTGCCAAGAAAACCCCAAGAACAAGTAATAACAACAATAATCAATATCATCATGGTGGGTGGCGGGGGGGACGGCGGCGGCAGTAGGCCCCCGGGCCTTAGGTTTCCTACCCCTGCCCTAAAGTAAGTATGTTTATCGCTGGCCTCAGGGCAGAGTGGGAGCCTCAACTTTTCCCCCAAGCCACTGGGAAGCCAGCCATCCAACCAGACAGAAGGCAGCATCGGAGCATTTCTGCAGCCCAGCATTTAGACATGCTGGGCCACAAAAATGAAGAAAAAATGCCGCAGCAGCATCAAAGGCAGCTTTTCACTGCTTTAGAAAAGAGTGGCATTTTGCCAGCATTTTTTGGGCTGGAAAAGCACCGGATCAGGGCTGCAGCATGTGGTTACTGTGGCCCCAATCCAGCACTCCCAGGAGCAGTGTGGAGCTGCTCTTTTAGGGTGATATTTCCAGCCCAACAGTTGAGTGTGTTGGTTAGCTTGTTGGACTTTGAGTAGAAAGATTTGGATTTCCATCCTTGATATAACTTAAATTTACATTGTGATCTATGACAGTCACCATCTCAGAGTTTAAGGCCTACCTTACAAAATTACTATTAGCATAATGTGTGGGTGGGTTGGACTTAACCTAAGCCCATGTATTCCTCTGAACTCAATGGGAGATACAAATGTCCCATTTAATTATGGAACTATTCCTTTTTTAAAGACAAATGGGACTCATTTTAAGCAACTTTTGGACTACTATTAGAGGATGCAGATGGCGAAAAGCGCTGTCTTCAATCCCAATAAGGTTAAGGGCAGCCAGACGCCGGGCGACCCAACCCCTTCCCAAGGACATCATTGGAGCACCCACCATTGCACACTGCAGGTGCTCCTATGATGTCCTTCCAGCTCAGCATCCAAACACGTTGAGTCGGAAGAGATGCCAAAGAGGCATGTACTGTCTCTTGTGACGCCCTTTCCATGCCTTGCAGAAGGAGCACTATTTTAGTGCTCCTTCCAGGGGTAGAAAAAGAGAAAAAGAGCAGCGTCGGCTCCAATACACCACTTCTCAGGGCAGTCCACGGCCGCCCGTCTGCAATGGCCCTATGTTACTTTATTGTAACATATGGGCCTACACCTATAGATGGATTACAAGTTCCAGAATCACCTAGCTGGTGTAGCCAATGATGAGAAATGTTGGGAGCTGTAGTCTAAAAACATCTACATCATGTAAGCATACTTCTTGAAGGTACATACATGCACACTTTGCAATCTGTGGAGCACCAAGAGCTTGTGATCTAAGATGGTCCCAAAAAGCACTGGGAAAGCTAGATCACAGAAACCTATTGGATGTCAGAATCCATGGGCATGTGTGGGTTATAAGAAAGGATGTATGCATCAAATATTGAGGTGTATTGAATACTGAATTATGTATGGGACCAGTCTATGGGAAGTAGCAGAGTGGGCAAATGGCAGGGGAATAATGGTAAGCAAAGTGAAGGGGTTTATGGTTTTATGACTCTGTCCTTCCTGCAGTGATCCTGGGATGTAAAGGAAGAAAAGGCTCTTGGAATTTGCCTTGATTGTCCATCCAGGGAATTGAAATGGACCCTGCTAAGGTTCAAACAGTGCTAAAATGGGCTCCACCCAAGATGCAGAAACAGGTGCAGAGCTTTCTGGGGTTTGTGAACTTCTATAGGCAGTTCATCCTTGATTGCACAAATAGTTCTACCCATCATTGATCTGTTGAAGACTAAGAACCACCCGAAGAGCCTTAGTGAGAAGCCCAAGCAATCCACAAAAGTCAAGTGAAGACCAGAGTGGCAGGAGACATTTGAAAAGTTAAAGCAATTATTTAGCACTGAAACACCCAGACCCTAGTGCTAGTGATGTGGCCTTGGGAGTGGTCCTTATGCAAAGAGATTCGGAAAGGGAATTAGGCCATTTGCCTACCTGTCCAAAAAGTTTCAGGGAGTGGAATTTGGACTGGCCAACTTGAGAAAGGGAAGTTTTCCCTGGCTCTCCCACAGTGTACAAATTGGATATATGTTATGAGGTCATTGTGATTAGAATTGATTGATTTTATGTAATTGTTATTATGATTTTAGTTATGCAATTGTTTAATACTGTTTTAAGGGGGGTAGGGTATGCTTTGTATTGTGTTTATTTTATGTTGTAAACCACCCAGATTGGGCAACCATTGGGCTGTATATAAATAAATTATTATTATTATTATTATTATTATTATTATTATTATTATTATTATTATTGAGGTCAAGTGAGCCCTGCAGATTTGGCACCAATTTTTGGAGAGCACACCTCACCCCTTTGAGGTCTGAGAAGACCACTGTAACTTAGAAGCATTGCAGACCCCATGTAAGTTAAGCCCAAAGCAAAGTCAGTGAGCCAAGGATGTTTACCACTTTAAGTTCCAATTGAAGGAAAGCAAAATGTGTTAGTGGACATGTTGTCTAGATTGCCCCAGCATGAAAGTAAATGAAAAGCTCTGCTAGAGATTGTGTTCACTCTGGAGCAACTGAGGCTTGTAGAGATGACACAGAGTCAAGCCCGCAAACAAGTAGAAGTTGAATCCTCATCCACAGACCCTCTATTCCAGTGTTTCCAGAAAGCAGCAGGGAAAGACCAGTGGCTTAAGGAGCATGTGGATACCCTAAAGATGAAAGATGGATTATGGTATAGAGAGGCTAGGGTCTACATCCTGGAGGAACTGAGGTTTAAAGTTTTAAGCCTGAGCCATCATACCAAGGCAGCTGGACATTGGGAGTTTCTGAGAACCTGGCATCTGATCCAGAAACAATACTAGTTTAAGGCAAGATGTGGAAACTTATGTCAAAGGCTGCCCAGTTTGCACCCATGCCAAGCCAGTGGGAGGCAAGCCCCAAGGACTGCTGTGACCACTACCCATATCAGGCACCCCCTGGAGGCACATAGCAATTGACTTTATACTGGATTTGGCTGAGAGTATGGGACAAAACAGCATATGGGTGGCAACAGACTTGTTTTCAAAACAGATGCACTTTGTGAGGTGTAAAGGCTTACCGACACTGGCCAGGCTGGCTAATTTGTTCATTGACCATATGTATAAATTACATAGGCTGCCCAAGAAAATTGTGAGTGATAGGGACAGGCAGTTCTCCTCACAGTTTTGAAAGGTACTGCAGAAAAAGTTGGGTATTGAGCATGTGATGAGCACCTCTCATCACCCACAAACAGATGAACAATCTGAGAGAACAAATATCACTCTGGAGCTATATTTGCAACATTATGGTAATTATTTTCAGGATGACTGGTTTGACTTGTTGCTCCATGCTGATGTGGCTTTTAATGGGGCTACTAACCAAAGCACAGGTCATTCCCCATTTGACATTGTTTACGGTTATGAGCCAAAGACCCTGCCCTCACTGATGGTGGACCCTGTCCCACTCTCACAATGGATTACAAAAATTAGGGATGCTTGGCCTCATATTGTGACTGCTTTAGGTGAGGCAAAGAGAGACTATAAAAGGTTTGCAGATTACAAAAGGGACAATCAATGGGACTTAGGAGCTGAACAGACCAGCACTTTAGGCTGTCCTGGAAGTAGACTGGGGGCATGGCGACTGCACATCGACTGTCCCAACTCTGCCCCAATGCTGCCATCAAGCCATCCACCCAACCAGATGGCAGGTGGAGAAAGGGCATGTCTTCGGTGTAGTGTTTAGGCATGCTGTGCCAAATAAACACCCAAAAGCCACTGCTGAATGGAAAGGGCAGCTTTTTGCCACTCTAAAAAGGAGCAACATTTTTCTGGCTCTTTTTAGAACACCAAAGTGCCAGATTGGGGCCGCGGCATGCCCTTAGGGACAGTCTGTTCAGCCCCTTTGTTCTAGGGAGCAAAGTTTACTTGTCCACCAAACATTTGAAAACCAGGCAACCAGCTAAGAAGCTGGGGGTGAAATATGTGGTAACATTTGCTGTGAAAAGACTAGTTTATGAAGTGACTGCAGAGTTGGACCTCCCTTAGTCCTACAGACATCTGCACTCAGTGTTCCACTTCAGTTTGCTGAAGCCAGCTTTGATGATGGACCCCTGGTGAATGGATCCAGGACAACCCCCACCTCTGGTGGTTGAAGGGGAACACTATTTTGATGTTGCCAAGATCTTGGATGAGAATCCACAGGGGCAAGTTGCAGTATTTGATCCATTGGAAGCATTTCCCTGAGTCTGAAAATGAATGGGTGTACATGCATCATGTGGATGCTCCTGAATTGATTCAGTGATTTCATAAGAAGTATCCCAACAAGCTGGGTGTATGGGTCCAGTGTATGGGAAGTAGCAGATGGGCAAATAGTGTGGGGAGGGGGGGGCAAATGTTAAGCAGAGTGAAGAGATTTATGATTTTATGACTCTGTCTTTCCTGCAGTAGTCCTGGGATATAGAGGAAGAAAGGGTTCTTGGTATTTGTTTTGATCTGGATTAAAAGCTGGGCACCAACAGCCAGAAAAAAAGGGGGGGCTGAATAATTTGAGTTCTAATGTTATGGTATGGGGAAAGGACTCAGTTTCAGCAAAAACACTATATTGGTGATTTCTGTCCTGATGTCCTGAATAAAAGTCTTTCATTTTCTATTACACTAAAATGTTTTCCTGGTTATTGGGAACTGAGCACACTGGTTCTGACACTGGGAGACCTTGGGCAAGTCACGCTATCATGGCTTTAGAGAAAGGCAACGGCACCCACCCACCCCCCTTGAACAAATTTTGTCATGAAGTCTTGTGATAGATTTGCCTTAGGGTCTCCATAAGTCAGAAACTATTTCAGTTTGCTGAAAAGCTAGACACAAACTCAATTTAACCCTGCTGTTTAATTATTCAACCTAATGCTGAAGCAATAAAAGAATAAAAACATCCAGAATACCCAATTTCAAATGAAATTCCCGCCTCCAGTTGGAATGGGTGACTCTGCCCTGTGTGAGATGAAACGCTTTAATTATCTCACACTTCACATGTGGGGAGAACAGTAAATATAGTTCCTGCTCTTCTTTAGAAATGAGAAGAATTATGACAGCAATTTACATCCCTAAAGGGAATTAATACTTATACAATCAAGAAATGTCAGCTTTTCTTTCCTTTTGTGCTACAGTAAATACATCTTGCACATTCACAGTGTTGTGTATCTTGTGCCATCAAGTAGTATCAATGGCAATTAAATCCATTTCATTTCTAAATTTTAAGGCTTCTACCATACTGCAGAAATAATATCATTTGACACCACATTAACTTCCATGGCTCAATATTATGGAATTCTGGGATTTGTAATTTGGTGGGACACCAGAGCTTTCTGAAAGGGAAGGCCAAATATCTCAAAAATTGCAAATCCCAGAATTCTATAGCATTGAGTCATGGCAGTTAAAGTGATGTCAAACTGCTCTATTTTTGCAGTGTGGAAGATGAAAAGGCAGTGAATTCTTCTGCAAGGCACATGAAACTCAAGGCAGCTCTCTATCAACCTTATAAGCCACAAATCTGCAGAGCTGTTACTATGTAGCTATACCTCCTGTATCCAGACCTGACAACTTCTATACCTCAAGACTGTGCATATCTGGAAAAGATAGGTATCATGCTGACTCACAAAGTTTAATTGTGAACAACATCTTAACATTCCCAAAGTCTTCCAAAGTTTAGATAAGTGGTTTTCTTTATTCCTCTCCCATACACATTCTGCCCTTTAGAAAGCAAAGGTCAGCTAGAAAGCTGTGTTCCAGAATGTTAATGTAAATCTCAATTGATAATTAAATGGGAAATTCTGACAGGGCCCCTTTAATAGTGTAAAACAATTTTTGGACTAGCTTGCCTGCAATTTCCATAAACTATTCCATTTAGATTTTCCATGTATACCCAGAACAACAAAACTCAAGCATCACAATTCCAACCTACTCCTAAAAACCATAAGGACTTTTAAAGTTTAAGATTCTTTCTAATATAACTTTAAGATTTTGGTAGTGTTTTTTTCAATTCAAGCACCTAATCTTTCTTGAGTCACTTTATAAATTCATATACTTAACACCATATTTCTTAACATTCCAGCCATATGCGGAATAGGAAGAATTTAATATGCTCCTGCAGAGAGTTAGAACATTCATCCTCAGGATTGTCAGAAAATTTCATAGCTAACGATCAGCAACTTTCATTCCTAATAAAAATGATGCATATCTGGAAAAGATAGGTATTTTATATTTGATGCTGACTCGCAAAGTTCAATTGTGAACAATATCTTAACATTCCCAAGTCTTCAAAAGTTTAGATGTGGTTTTCTTTATTCCTCCTCCACATACATTCTGCCCTTTAGAGAGCAAAAGTCAGCTAGAAAGCTTTATTCCAGAATGATAATGCAAATCTCAATTGATAATTAAATAAGAAAATCTGATAGGGCCCCTTTAATAGTGTAAAGCAGATTTTGAACTAAAGGAAGGAGCCCAGTTCCATTTCTTTTTAAAATCTCCTCTTAGGCCTGGAACACACGGGCCAAAAGAAGCTGCTTCCAGCCACTTTGAAATGTGGTGTTAAAATGATGCATTCCCCCAAAGTGGCCAGAAACTGTGCCAAGGCCATGCTCTGGATCAAAGAACTGAATCAAAAAGGAGTAGTTTAAACTGACTCCTAGCAGCACTGGCTTGGGACTGCAGTATCAGCCTGATCACAGTTGTGGCAGCCAGAGGCCACTTCTTCCCAGCCATCTGCTCCATGCCTTAATTGCTGGTTTATATAAGATTATAGGAAGACAGCGAGCCAATGTGGTGTAGCAGTTTGAATGCTGAACTAGGACTCAATGGAGCAGGGTTCAAATCACCGCTTGGCTATGGAAACCCACTATGTGATATTGAACAAGCCATACTCCCTCAGTATGGCAAATGAAAAAATCTTGCCAAAAAAAAACCTTATGATAGGTTCACTTTAGGGTCTTTTTATGTTAGAAATTACTTGAAAGTACAATACAACAATAACACAGGAGGGCTAAGATTTGGGGGTTGAGTTATAGGAAATTTGATTTGATTTTACCATTTTTTCAACATCAGTCACTACATGTAATATTGACATTGCAGAATCCAGAATATAAATAAGAGTGCTTATTCAATTGTCATTCTAAATGGCCTATCTATAGATGCTGTGCATTTAATGTTAGAATTCAAAAATGGTAGTATTACAATTGTACACTGGAAGAAATTCATTTTCTCTCATAGACATGTTTTTTTAAAAAAAAATACGCTTCTGGAAATTTGACAATCAACATAAGCAAAGAGCTTTTATTTATTTTTTTATTAATTTTTATTAACGTTTTAAATATATATGTACAAAGACTATTACAAACTGTATGTAGCTTTCTTCATAAAAATATTAAGTACAGCATAGATTCATACAAAAGAAAATCCTCCCCTTGCTCAGATGTTTTTGTAAGTTGCTTCCTGATTACCTACATATACCGTCTATATGTTATTAATCTTTTTACATTTTGTTTCCACTTCTTAAAATTAAGTACTCCTTTGTTGGCTTTTTCGTTGGCTCCAATTTCATTTGCTTCTTTCTTTTGATGTTCCTAAGTCATAAGTTCAAAAATATATTATTCTTCAATTACACTTATGTTCCCCATATCTTATCACAGTATGTGTAAAGACATTTTCATTTATCAATTCTAACATTCGGATTTCCATTTACTTGCTATTTCTTCGGATTTCCATTTACTTGCTATTAATAACTTAGCAGCAGTTACCATATAAGGAACTATTTTCCAAACTCTGCCTCTCTCTTTCATATCAATGCATTGTATCATATTTAGGAGATAAATTTCTGG
>JAIPUX010001232.1:122252931-122264665 GCA_020142125.1 Phrynosoma platyrhinos
AAGAGTGTGACTTGCCCAAGGTTACTCAGAGGCTATGCAGATGGGCAGCAAAAGGTGACTTGAAGTTACCTTTTCCTTAAGCTGCAGCAACCATACTGCCTGCCCTGAGGTTGCACTTTCGTCGACTTGTAAAAAAGGAGCTGTCCCAGCATCCCAGTCCTTAGTTTGAACTTTACCTTGATTTCTCGAATCTTGTGGAATAGGTCTCTTGTTCTTCCATTTTTGTTGTTGTCTTCTAATTCTCTACATTTGTCATTGTAGTAATTTTCCTTATCATTGTGCACTAGCAATTGATTTGATTTGATTTATTTATGGTCTTTGACCAAAATATCACAAAGTTATATGCATATTAACCAATAAAATCACACTTACAAAACTGATAAATCTAAATAAAAACAGATTAAAACATAAATGTACATATAAACAGGATGCATTACACACCAACATAAAGGAAGCAATCTTTTAACATCTCGTTTTCCTCATTTAAAGTAATTCTGGTCCTTAATAACTTGTTTGCCTGTAGAAATGACAACAGCACAAAATAGGGCCATGTTCTCAGTTATTTGTGAATCTACATGCTCAGGTAGCAATGACAAATAGTGATTGGCTGTTCGATCTGGGAATTTTTGTAAGATTGGATAAATTAAAGAGGAGTGCACACCTTGGTAGAGTGAGCAATACAGTGTGATATGCTGGAATGATTCAACTGAGGTGTCAGAGCATGAGCATGTCTGGTTCTCATAAGGGAGCTTCTTATATTTCCCTTCCAAAACTGCAGAGGGAAGAACATTGAAGCGAGCTGCTGTGAAGGCTGCCCTGAATTTGGGTACTATTAGCTTGGTCAAATAAATTAGACTGGCAAAGGTCATTTCCAAGCTTCCTAAAACTGGGATGTTCCTGATTTTACCCCTATGGTTCTATAGTTCTATATCCCAGATTCATTATTTAAAGGCTGATTTTGCCCTTTCATGGCCCATTTGTATCAGGATAGTATGGGGAAATCCACATTTACTCAAGATGCTGTTTATCATCAATTTTCAGGAGGAAGAAAAGTTATCTAATAGAACCAAAGAGACCAATCTGAATGGGGCAAACATAAGTTTAAGACAGAAATTAATTATCAGAATACAAGCTCGTGCTTTGATGGTGATCAGGCCTGCTTCAAGGCGGATTGCTATGTTTAGCACAGAACATGGTACTGAAAAAATACCTCTTAGAAATTTTGTCTGTATTATCTCAAACTTATTAAATTTGTTATAAGTACTGATTTGAGCTCCATATAATAAGACTGAGATAATTTTAGCTTCAAAAACTTGTATAGTGGCTGGTATATAATGTCATCCTTTGGTATAGAAGAAACTCCACAGTGCTATCATATTCCTTGTGGATATTGTCACATCCTGCAGCCTTACCTGGCTTTAATAGAGCAATTAGTTTCAGAATCTCCAGTTCTGTAACAGTTGTCCATTCTGGTATATTACTGTTAAGATTCAGATTATCATGATTACTAATTTGTTATTTTATAAAAATCCTACTAAAGAATGATTCCCATGATGTTGCTGATATATAACAATGGGCCTTTACAGACTGCCAGAAATAATGCAACTTGAGTCCACTTTAACTGCCCTGGCTCAGTGCTAAGGAATCATGGGAATTGTGGGTTTTTTTCTAAGACATTGACCCTTCTCTGCCAGACAGCTCTGATACCACAATAAACTACAGTTCCCAGTACAGTTAACTGCACTGAGGCAAGGCAGTTAAAGTGGACTCAAGTTGCATTATTTCTGGCAGACTGTAAAGGCCCAGTTTGACCTTAGATTAGTTTTATTTGTTACTCATTACTATTTTCCAAAATGCAGAAGAGTCATGGGACTTACAGGCACAACCAATGCCAAGTTATCCTTAGGGCTTGTTCCTTTTTTGTTTTTATTGGGGCCTTATATTTCTTTTTTTAGTAAGTACTACTCTTCTGGAATATATGACATTTTATTCTCCCTGTACATCTTATAGTATTTAACAAGTGAATCTTCCATATCTATACATTCTTGGTCAAACCAAGATTTGGGCCTATGGTTTGATGTTTGGGATCTATATGATACATTATAAGCAGTGTCTTTTGCAAGGAAGATGTTAATTTTTGATATGCCTCTATGATCGTCCCCATATTATGTGCTGTTAGGATATCATTACGAATTGAGAGGTTCAGATTGCAAGGCTTTATCTTGTCCCAGCATCCTAGTCCTTGGTTTGAACTTTCCCTTGATTTCTTGAATCTTTTGGAATAGGTCTCTCATTCTTCCATTTTTGTTGTTGTCTTCTATTTCTCTACATTTGTCATTGTAGTAATTTTCTTTATCATTGTGCACCAGCCATTGTACTGTTGCATTCATGGTTCTTAGTTTATTCCTATCTCCTTTTTGTTTTGTTTCTTATTTCCTTTTATTATTACTATTAGATCTTTCTATATTTAGGCAGAAAATAGAGCTGAAAGCATTAATGGATTTGGTACAATTCAAACAGTAGCTTATTGATTCCATACTAAACCCTATTCCTGAATCCAGTTAATTGGAAGGCGAACAGGAGCAAAAGAAATGGTGATTCACAATTATGTCATTTCTTCTTGACTGGGCTGAAATAGATGGAGGGGGGAAGTCTTGAGGAAGCCTTTACCTCCCAATTTGTTTGAAGGAAGCTGAAGATTAGATGATTTTGAAGAGAGGAAACAGGTAATACAGGTGAGAAAGACCTTCTGCCCTGCTGACTTAATCCAGTCCAAAAACCAAACCTTGATTTTGCCATTTTATATAAGTGACACCATTTTGGAGCCCTGGTGGTGCAGTGGTTAAATGCCTGTACTCCAGCCACTCACTCACAAAACACAAGGTTGTGATAAGCAATATGGAAATGTACATGCTATTGCTATTACTATAACTTTCCTTCCCCATACATCTCTATATACTTTTGAAGCACAGTAGATCCCAAAGAGGAGATTAAATGAGCCAGATTTCAGGAACTTAATTCCAGAGATGGTTTGTATTAGGAATCTTTAAAATCTGTTTTTGTTTGTTTTAAACAAATATTTAAAAGCCGTTGTTGAATGCACAGTCTTGATATTTAATTTCATGCTGCTCCCCCTTCCCCACCCTCTCGCCCTAGAATACTCAAGTCACAACAAAATCAGAATAAGTTATAATACCTAAAATACTCACAGATTCTTTATGCAGAGAAATGAAAAAGAAAGACAAACATAAGATTAAGCTAGGCAATTCAACAAAATAAAGGAAGGAATTCACAAAATCAACAAATTGCTCCTCACTACAATCATTTTTCTCACCAAACATTGCTTGTGATAGTGATGGGACCAAGAGAAAGCCTTTGCTATGCAGAGCACAGGCAGGCTCATATAGGGAGAGATATCTGGTACCCTGGAAATGTTTGATTTGGCACCTTGGAATTGGTCAGAAACTGTCTTGTACATATCTTTCCTTTGGTAAATCAGTGTTCATGTTTTTGTACCAGTTACTACCTGATTGTATCTCCACTGTTTTGTTGTTGTTGTGTGCCTTTGAGTTGTTTCTGACTTATGGCAACACTAAGGTGAATCTATCACAGAGTTTTCTGAGGGCTGAGAATGTATGACTTGCCCAAAGTAACTCTGGGTTTCCATGACCAATCGGGGAATTGAACCTTTATATCCAAAGTGTATTCCAGTGTTCATACCACTATGTTACACTGGACATAGGGGCTCAGGTCTTCAAAAATTCAGGGGGGAAAAAGGAAACTTATATCTTTTAAATATTAACTCTAATTTAGCTTTAGAAAAAGAAAATGGTAAATTAATTGCGTACTTGGTAATAACGGCAAGAATAGTTCTGGTCAGTTATTGGAAGCGACAAGAGGAATGGAAAATGAAAGTTTTAGATATTTCATTCTCATGGGCAATAATCAAAAATTTAATCGTTTTCCACCCAACAGTTAGAAAGTTTTTGAGGACTATTTGCTATTTGGGATTTTTTTTCTAACAAAAAAAATCTCCATATGCAATATGGGGTGCAGAAAACATGATTTTCTGTGTGGAAATGTGGTTTTCTACAAAGACATTCATGTTTTCTACACAGAAAATAATATATCTTTTCAAAAAATGTTATTTCCTACACAAAATAAACTCACACACTCACTACACAAAGTAAATTCCTAACTCTGAAATTTCCTATCCATCCAGGCATTCCATACTCTTTGTCTGTGTTTTCTGACACTCAGAAATTGACTTTTTTTTATCTGGGATTCAAATATTTATTAATTTTATTTCCATCTTCCTCCATACTATATTATAGTGCAGATACTTTGCAGGTTGATTCCATCTTACTGGTAATGAAACAGCTCTGTCTTCCAGTTGTGCAGAGGTAAATAGAGCAGCTGGTTTGGCATCAACAGCACAAACAGAAGGCCCTTAACTAACTAAACACTGAGATCACAAAAGATGCTAAATAAAGTTGACAAAAAATATTGGTTCAGTCTATTACTAGAGCCCTGGTGGTGCAGTGGTTAAAAGCCTGTATTGCAGCCACTCACTCACAATCCACAAGGTTGTGAGTTCAATACCAGCCAGGGGCTCAGGCTCACTTCAGGCAGGCATCCTTCCAAAATTGCTAAAATGAGTACCCAGTTTGTTGGGGGCAATTAGATTACACATTGTAAACCACTTAGGGAGTGCTTAAGTGCACTGATAAGTGGTATAGAAATGTACTTGCTATTGCTATTTGTTAGTACAATTTATTTTTTAAAATGTATACATCCATTTTTATTAAATTAACTGTACTGAAAAAGTGACTTCTATATGGATCTCAACAGATATCCCTAGGAGGTGGCAAAGGCCCATCCCACTATTTTCAGCAGTGGCTACATCTATACTGCAGAAATAATGCAGTTTGGCAACACTTTAACTGCCATGGCTCAATGCTATGAAATTCTTGAATTTGTACTTTTGTAAGATATTTAGCCTTCTCTCTCAGAGCTCTCTGTTGCCACAACAAACTAAAAATCCCAGAATTCCATAGCATTCAGCAATGGCAGTTAAAGTGTTGTCAAACTGCATTATATCTGCAGTCCACATACAGCCTTAAACAAATTTTAAGACATTATCCAATCTGATCACTGCTACCCCTCACCTTGTCCTAAGTTATTCGTATTTAAACTGTGCCCTGTCATTACTGGAAGTCTGCTGGCATCAAAAGGTAATTTTTCTTTCATTCCTTTCAGAGCTTAATTATAACAGGTTTACATTGGGCTAATCTGCTTAAGCCACACAAGTGCTAGGCAGATTAAAGGGAAAATGATATGTTTCTGTGTGATAGAAAGAAAATGCTATTTAGAAATTATGCTTATTGGCCACAAGCTAAAACTGAGCTATCTATGAGGAAGGCTAGACTAAATTCCAGAGTTCTTGTACATTTTGAATTTACTTTGAATTATTTATGACCAGTGTGGATTTAGATTTACAGATGTTCCATAAAACTGCCATTTAGATCTAAGTTGGTCTTAATTACTGAGAGACCACTTTTCTCCTCCTCTGTCTGAAACTATTTTCTGTGCCATTTCTCACAGAAACTTATATTCATGCTCACACATACACACACACACATACACACTGCTGACCTGAAGCAAGCCAGATGCTGCATGTACCCTTAATGCACAGTAGCTGAGTTCCAGGGACACAACGCTGAAAGTCCCATGCTTAGTTTATGTATATATTTTATGCAAATACATATTTGCCTTCTGTTTTGAGTGTTACTTCAGAGACAAACACATTTCAAGGAACATATTAATGACAAGGGATTTGTGCTACTATATTTCAAACACACACACACATACAAACACAGAAACATGCAAACCCTGAAATAGCAAAGTTGTACACAAAGGCTGTAATTCTAAATGCTTATGTGAAAAGATTTTGGGGAAAAAGAGCTACAAGTCACTTTGGGGTGAAACAGATGGACAGGAAGTCCTGAAGCTGATCCCTGCCCTATAGCCCCAGGGCCACAGTGACCACATGCTGTGGCCCTGAGCACACTTGCTGCCACAGCCCAAGTGCACCACAGCAAGAAGTTGAGAAGATCTGCACCTTTTGGGGTGTGGCTTCAGGGTGGCTTCGGTGTGGGTTGGGGGTGTGCATCTTGTAATCGCAATAACCCCAGCTGCTTGAAAGCTGGCTTTTTAAGCCCATCTGCTTTGGGCCATGGTTTCCTATAATTATACTTTTTTTTTTTTAAAACAAGGGAATATTAATGTAACATTTCAAAAGGAATATAACAAGTGGGTGTTGGAAATTTTATGTATTACATTCTCCTTTCCCTCCTTAGATAGACAGAGGCTTCTCTCTATCTATCTCATTCTATCTAAACATGTGACTTCGGTCACTTACTCTTTCTCTCAAGAGTCTAAAAAGTCTCTTCTCAGTACAGTAACTGTCTCCTCTCAGGAATATCACCCAGAGGCTTACCATTCCTAAAACATCCCTAAGGACGTTTTCACACTTGGGGTCTCAAAGCCGCCTGGAAGCAATCAAGAGCCATTCCAGAATGGATCCTGCACCTTCAGACCTGTGAAAGCAGCATCATTCCGGAATGGCTCTTGATTGCTTCCGGCAGCGGCAACTCAATTCCTTTTTAAAAAAGGAATTGAAAAGAATGGGGATGATACAGAAATGCGCCGGGGATGGCACTGGATGGGGCAGGGCGGGGCGGGGCTTGCTGCGACGTCGTGTGAACACGTGGAGCAAGGACCCGGACTGACGTAGGATTGTGCCGGGGATGGCACTGGATGGGGTGGGGCTTGCTGCGAGGTCATGTGAAAACTTTGCAAAGGAGCCGGACTGGGGCCGGACAGAGTTAGGATTGCATCTGCCTTAAGCCCCGTGTGAAAACATCCTAAGTCATCCAAAAACTGAAAAGGTGTAATAGCTGGTCACTCTTGCCCCTGTGATTAAAGGCCTTTGCAGACTGCCAGAAATAATGTAGCTTGAGTCCACATTAACTGCTCTGGCTCAGGGAATCATGGGAACTGTACTTTATTGTGGCACCAGAGTTCTCTGACATAGAAGGCTCAATGTCTCAGAAAAAAACTACAGTTCCCATGATTCCCTAGCACTGATCCAGGGCAGATAAGTGGACTCAAGCTGCATTATTTCTGGCAGTCTGCAAAGGCTCTAAATTGTCATGGAGGCATCCCCTTTCCCCTCCCATCATTAAAGTGTTTGTGGAGATACCATTTGTTAATAACAGAAGTTCCCATTATTGACACATGGTGGCTCCATGAACACTTTAATGACACTTTAATGATGGGAGAAGCAAGGGGATGCCTCCATGATGATTTAATCATGGGACAAATGTGACTGGCTATCACACCTTAATGGATTTTGGATGATTTAGGGACATTTTAGGGATGGTAAGCCTCCGTGTGATAATCTCCTCAGTCAAGTAACAGTCTCGTCTGGGTGAGTTTAACAGTCTCTTTGTGCTCTACCCAAACCATCACAAGTTAGGATAGGATTTAGTTCATTATGTATTTATTTATTAAAGTCATTATTATTTGTTTTTAAACTACAAACTGCATGTTTGTCATTTTTTTATTCTTTAAGAAAGCAGATTTAACATAATAGTCTGACCCACACTCAGCTGTTTCTGCTGACAAAAGCTGAACTCTAAGAAATTTAATTTTCATACTTGCATATTTATTCCCTTTAAAAGGGTTAACACCCTGGGAAACTCAAATAGCAGAGTTTCTTCACTGCAGAATGAACAAGTTATATTTGACTTGAGGTGGCTGGGATTGCAGCCTGGATTCTGTACATGCAAAAATGTATATTGTCACTGCCTTATGGTTACACACAAAGTACCACATTAATATATGACACCAACCTGCACTAGAGAATGGGAAGAATATTTGAAAATATTTGAAAAATGGTTTCAAAACATCTTTCTTGAGTGCTGAGAAACCCTGATAAAAATAATTTTTTGCAGTATGGGACTTATTCTATACAAAATTTGTACGTTTGGTTTGTAAAGAAAACAGCATTTTTTTGCCCAGAAAACAGGAAAATAATAGTTCCACATGGAAATCCTCTTCTGCACCAAATATGCTGTTTTCCATGCAAAAATGCCACATGCGAATTTTGGGCATAGTAAGTCCCAAGGTATGCAGATGACACAATACTACTAGCAGAAAACATCATAGACCTGGAACAACTACTAAGGAATATCAAGCAAGATAGTGCAAAAGCAGGCTTATTGTTGAACATAAAGAAAACAAAGATAATGGTTACAGAGAATTTATACAAATTCAACCTAGATGAGGAGAACATAGAAATTGTAAATGAGTTCTCATACCTAGGATCAAACATTGATGGGAGTGGAGACTGCAGTCAAGAAATTAAGGCTGTTATACTTGATCACATCATGAGAAAGCACAACTCATTGGAGAAAACAATAATGCTAGGAAAGGTAGAGGGAAGCAAAAAGAGGAGAAGGCTACATACTAGATGAATGGACTCTGTAAAAGAGGTTATGGGTATGAATTTGCAGGAATTGAGCAGAGCAGTGGAGGATAGGGAATCTTGGAGATGTCTCATCTTCAGAGTTTCCATGGGTCAAGATTGACGCAAGGGTGGATAACAACAACAAAAGTCCCAAACTGCAGATAGTGTTTGAAAATGACACATTTTCCAAAAACTTTCTCACAACACAACAGTAGTTGCTAAAATTTCTCATTACTTCCTTCAAGAAGAAAATTAACAAAGAATTATACCCCTACTCTGCATGTGCCATTATGGACTTTTTTCCAGCAGGGCATCACTTCTATGCTGTGGATAAAGGCCTACAAACACACATGTATCACTTGCTACCAGAACTTGGAAAAATTGCCATGGGAACTATAGTCCAAGAAAGTAATTTTTCAATTTGTGGTTGTCATCTATTTAGGGTAGTTCAGAAGCACAAAGGCTGTCCTTTTCCATCTCTTTGGCTATTGCCAAAGTAGAATTCTAACCCAATGCAGCCTGAATCATTGCTGTTTTCAAAATAATATTCTACTGTTTTTAAAGTAGAGACAGTATCAGCAGTTACTTTACATAATGTAAAGTACATTACTTACATAATGATTTGCACTGTTGGAAGACCAGTCTAAAGAAGTATACCAAATTAAGATATCATTCTATTTATTACATCTCCCCTCTCCAGCAAAGTTCAAAAGATAGCCATGAACAGCATGTTGCTTTTATCAAGGAAGTATCTAAGGGAGACATGGTGTGCCTTTCTTATTAATGCCCTTTCACAAACTAATGTTTTCCTCTTCTGTTTTAATTATTTTCTAAAGCAATAGACATGCACACAACCCCTAGGCAAGGAGGACCTCACAATGACTTCTCCTGGGGTTCTTCCATTCAAATGGAATTGCTGTTTAAACAGTAATACATCTAGGGCAGAGGTAGGCAACCTTTTTGAGCCGGGGGCCAGCTTGCTGTCCCTCAGATAATTGGGGGGGCGAAGCACCAAAAATAAATAAATAAAAATAAAATTTAAAAAATTTAAACAAATTTAAAAAATTTAAAAAATATGCATGCACACTCTCTCAGCTCCAGAAAAGCCAAGGCAAAACCCCTGTGGAGATTTTGTCAAGAAAACCCCAAGAACAAGTAATAACAACAATAATCAATATCATAATGGTGGGTGGTGGCAGGGGGTGGCGGCAGTGGCAGGACCGGCCTGGAGCCGGTCCAAAGGCCTCGAGGGGCCGCATCCGGCCCCTGGGCCTTAGGTTGCCTACCCCTGATCTAGGGGCTGGGGGAAACCCATTTCTGAATTACTAGATGATATAAACCAATCTTTTTTTCTATGTCTTTTTTATTGAAACAGTTTTGGAAACTATTCTTTTCCTCAACATGAGCAATTAAGTCATGTGGCTACTCCTCTGAGATAACACTGAACTCTAATGAGCATGTTCCTATGAAGGTGTGTGTTTGTGATCTTTCTTCTTTGCAAATCAGCTTAGTAGCCACTGATGCATTCCAGTGACACACCGGGAATGATTCTGAGCAAATTGTATCCTACTATTCCCTCACCCCCATTTTTGTTCTCAGAGACATTTTCATACTGCACTATTTCTAAGATTCACTCTATATTTGAAATACAGCATTAGGAAGTTCATTGTAATGGAGACCCAAGTCTATAAAACATTGCCTCTTTTAATTAAGTTAAGGAATACTCTATTCAGCCAATCTTTTTTTAAGTGATAATTTCTCTGTACATTATAAATGTTTACCAAACTGCAATCTCTAATGGAAAAATTCACAGTTCTAAATACACCAATCATTATTGCTATAATTGGGGTGAAACCTCCTATTTAGATGATCCCAATGACAATTTTTCAGTGTTTTTTTTCCCCACACACCCCTTTCCCACTGCAGTTCTTAAACAATCTACCTTGTTGCCAGATACAGTTAGAATATTTGTCTGCCTTTCTTATTGAACTCCAGAACTTTCTTCTGTTATGCTACCTGCCATAGTCCAGTAAAAGTCATTGTTTCTCCGAACAAAACTTATATTTGCAAGTTTTCATATGTTTACTGGACTGCTAGAATTTTTTGTTTTTATAAAAGGTATTTTCTTTGTAAGTACACTTCTAAATGGAGCACATAGATATTGTGTTTTATCATGATATCACTGTGATAGTAGAAAGTGTAGAACAATATAGGACAGTGATGGCGAACCTTTTAGGAACAGAGTACCCAAACTAACCCCCTCTGCAGACCAGGGCGTTTGGGACGCCCTGGTCCGGAGCGCCGCGGGGCTATGGCAGCCCCACCGCGGCGCTCCTAGAGCGACCCAGAAAGGAGCTCCAAATTGGCGCTCCTTTCATAAGTCAGAAAAAGGGCGCCCTAAAAGCGGCAGGCGCCCTTTCTCTGACTTATCCCCCGCAGCGCGTCCGGACGCTGCGGGAGGAGGTCGCCCTGAACGCGCCGGGCGTCCGGTGGCCCGGAAGTGTTCAGGCCGACCTAAGGAAGAGGAAGGGCCGCCGCGCGTGCGGTGGCCCCTCCTCTTCCTGGCCTCGGAGATGGCTCAATAAGCCGTCTGCTGAGGCCCTAAATGGCCTTCCAACACTGGGTGTTACACCATGTCGGAAACAGGACTTCCGGAGTGGGGGGGACTTCTGCCCTATGGGGTGGGTTTTCTGGGGTAGGACTTCTTTGTTGAGTTATTTATGGTGGTGTTGTACTAGCAGAGATCTTGTGCTGAAATCCCAGGCATCCATCCATCAGCCATCTCTAGAACTGAGCTGAGCTGACCTCATCACTCTGGTATGCTGCCCCTTGTAGTTTCAAGAAGATTGCCATTAATCCAGACCAGAACAGAGAGTTCTTCGTAAGAAGATTTTAATTTATGATTACATAGTAAAGAGAAAAATATATACATATCCGTCATGCAGGTATGAAGAACTTTAACACACACACAGAAACAGAGCAAGTCTGGAAGAACAAAAGAAACTCTAAGACCAACCCCAAATTCCTCCCATGGGTGGATACCTCCATAGACAATTTGCTGAATAGCCTCTAACCCAGCCTCTAACCCAGCCTCTTGCTGTAAGTCATGTGTTATGTGATCCTGGTTCCCAGACAACAAAGATGGTCTTATTGTTTATGTGCTATCTGTCTGTTCCCTTGCTGTGTTGCTTACACATTTGC
>JAIPUX010001232.1:122264765-122280245 GCA_020142125.1 Phrynosoma platyrhinos
AGATGGTCATTCAGCCTCTGTTTAAAGACCTCCAAAGAAGGAGACTCCCTACACTCTGAGGGATTGTGTTCTACTGTCAAACAGCTCTCACTGTCAGGAAATTCCTAATAATGTTGAAGAGGAATCTCTTTTCCTGT
Organism: Phrynosoma platyrhinos; assembly: GCA_020142125.1. Classification (NCBI taxonomy): domain Eukaryota; kingdom Metazoa; phylum Chordata; class Lepidosauria; order Squamata; family Phrynosomatidae; genus Phrynosoma; species Phrynosoma platyrhinos. Next base: position 122,264,903 of record JAIPUX010001232.1, read on the forward strand.
TGCTTGCATCTGTTGTTCCAAGTCCTATTCTCTGAAGCATCAGAAAACAAGCTAGCGCTCCAATGACATCCTCAGGCAGGGGATGGGGTGCCCAGCATCTGGCTGCCCCTCCCCTTCTTTGGCTTGAAGTCATTTGCAAAGCCCCATATTCTGATTATGAAAATGGTCAATACTTATGTATCCTGAAGATGAACAGAAGCTTGCCCGCATCCATGTTCCTATGAATTTAGCAGGAGGCAGAAAATCTGGACATCTTCTTTGGATTACATACAAGTTTTGTTACATGACACCTGCTCATCTTTCTCAGAATAAGATCAGATTTTTCTAACTGTGGGCCTCGGCAGACAGCTTAAAAAGCCATCCTCGGTGCAGGGAAGGGGAGGGGCAGCTGCACGCTCAGCACCCCCTCCCCCTCCCGAGGTCGTCCTCAGAGCAGCCAGACCTCCACATGGCTGGCGCTCCGAGGAGGACCTCCTACTGCAGCATCCAGACACGCTGTGGCAGAAGGGTCGCCAAAAGTGCACCGCAACCTTTTGTGGCACACTTTCGGCAACATATGAAAGGAGCACTATTTTAGCACTCCTTTCCAGGGGCACCAACAGTGCGCCACTGGATCGAGGCATGGGGATGCTCGGTCCCATGGTGCACCTTCCCAGGGCCGCCCGTCTACTTAGGGGGTGCACCAATTAAGAATTGGTGAGAGATGTTGGGGTGTAGAAAGACACACTGTGTCCACCACGACCACCTGCACAGTTGTTCCATGTCGACTGCACACCAAGGAGAAGATTTCTGGAGATACTTCTACAAAAGACTTCAGGCTGAGAAGGAAAAATTCCTTCACCCCAGCACACTGCCTTGAGCTCTGGCTTGCTAAATAAAGACAGGAACAAGGCCAGCCTTCACTCAACTTGAGGGCTTAAATATTTGTTTGCAGCATATTTACAATATATACACACAGAGTATCGGACAACCATCTCTAATGCTCATAAATCTCTCTCAAACCAACAAACTGCTCCACCAACCACAATAAACCCACACTGCAGATAATTCCCATCTCCTTTTTATAGGCAGTTAACAATGCCTGTTGCATCAGGCATCTCAGGTGTGTATATTTCCAATTACTAAGCCACACACACCTGCCCATGGAGCTGAGCTGCTTGCATTTCTTATCCTACAGCTCCACCTTGTGATCACATCCATGTCATTTTCCTGACAAGAAACAGATTGTGTAACATTGCCCATCCCTTGAGGAAAGTAGCAGAAGCAAAGTAACAGACCCCCTAAGCAGACGGGTGGCCTTGGGCCGCCCTGGGAAGGTGCGCCGTGGGACCGAGGCATCCCTATGCCTCAATCCAGCAGCGCACCATTGGTGATCTGGAAAGGAGCGCTAAAATAGAGCTCCTTTCATATGTTGCTGAAAGTGTGCCGCAAAAGGTTGTGGTGCACTTTCAGTGACCTTTCCGCCACAGTGTGTCTGGAAGCTGCGGCGGGAGGTCCTCCTTGGAGCACCGGCCATGCGGAGGGCTGGCTGCTCCGAGGACGACCTCGGGAGGGGGAGGGGGTGCCGAGCGTGCAGCTGCCACTCCCCTTCCTTGCGCCGATGACGGCCTATTAAGCCATCTGCTTAGGCAATAAAATATGGTGATGCTTGTAACTATTAGTCCGATTTTGAACTTGTGCCAATAGGATTAAAAAGAGACAATAAGGGCCTCGGCAGACGGCTTAAAAAGCCGTCCTGGAGGCAGGGAAGAAGAGGGGCAGCCGCACGCTCGGCACCCCTTCCTCCTCCCGAGGTTGCCCTTGGAGCCTCCGGCCCTCCGCACAGCTGGCGCTCTGAGGGCAACCTCCCACTGCAGCATCCGGGCACGCTGTGGCGGAAAAGTTAGTGAAAGTGCGGCACAAGCTTTTGCAGCGCACTTTCACTGACTTGTGAAAGGAGCGCTATTTTAGCGCTCCTTTCAGAGACGGGGAAGGTGCACCGCAGGATCAAGGCATGGGGATGCCTCAGTCCCGTGGCACACACTCCCAGGGCGGCCCCGTGCCACCAGTCTTCTTCCCCCGCAAGCAACTAAAATTGGTGGCTCTGCAGATGGGCAGGAAAAGATGACCTGAAGTTGTCTTTTCCCTAAGCTGCAGCAACCACACTGCTTGCCCTGAGGTTGCCCTAAATGGGGATGGAGCAACCGCACTGGAGGGAGTCAATGCTGCTTTTCTGAGGCTGTATTGAAGCCCCAGCAACTGCACCATCAGCCCCAAGGACACCGCAAAAGGAGATGGATCAACCGCATGGGCTGGCAGCAGCTGCTTTAATTTTTTTTGTTCTCAAACACATGCGTATGTGTGCAGGACCAGCTCTCCACACCTGTGCATCTGTGCAGGAAAACGTCCCTGTGCACCTGCACAGGACCTGTCACAGCTAGTGTACAGTCTGTCACTTTCTGTGTATAAAGGTAATTGAAGTTGGCATCCCTGTGCACCTGCACAGGACCTGTTATAGGGTGGTATACAGTCTGTCACTGTGTACAAAGCTGACTAAAGTTTGGCATCCCTGTGCACCTGCACCGGTTTTGTCATACACCCACATATCAAATGAGGATTCGCTAGCCTCTACTTCCCTATGATTAGGGTTCTAATATTCAAGTGTACCTGCACCTGTGCATCCACACCTAGAAGCATAGGATGCTTTAAATTAAAGCTTGCATCGTAGGGCTCATGCTCTGGATCACCAAGTCAATTTCCACCGCACGTGTGACAGTGCATTTATATGGCCATTTTCTGGTGCATCAGTGTTGCTGCATGAATAAATAAATAAATAAATAAATAAATAAATAAATAAATAAGTTTTATTTATAACCTGCCCCTCTGCTCAGCAATCGGGGTGGCGTACAACAGGTTAAAAAATACAGCAGTTAAAACATTTCATTATCCCACACCCACTCCCAAACCCTCCCACCACTTAAAACTAGATTAAACTACCATGAAATTAAAATCAAATTCAATAATAAAATACAAAAAAACCAGTTTGGGCATACATATTGTGATGGCAGAAGGGGTAAGTGGCGACAGTGTGCATCTTAACCAAAGGAGTGGGAAAAACCGGCTCCTTTTTGAAGCAGCTTTTCTTGGCATATGGCAGCTAGAGGGTGCTTTTCTGGAGACTTTTAAGCATGCGTCATCTAAAGGCCACACCTACAAGTCACCCTCAAAGCACCCATTTTTGCCCATCTGCATAGCCCCTTAGAGATGAAGCAAGATTGAGTTGCTTCTGCTCCCCTTATCTGTTATGTAAGCCAAAACTTGACAAGTACAGAACAGTGATCAGAAGGAGTGAACATTAGCATAGTATTTACATAGGCATCCCAGTTTCATGAAATTCACACTAGTAATTGATCAAATGAATATTCACATTATAGCATAACTTTTGATAGCATTGAATTTTCAGTTCATGCTGTTAAGAGTCTGAAAACCTTCCATGCATCTTTTCTGGAACATCTAATTGTAATGTTCTGTATAATGTCAATAACTGAACGTTCTTGGACACTTTTCCAATTTTACACAAAATTCAAAACATTTTTCTCCTTTAACACTGTGTTTAATTTTTATTTTTAAATACCCTACTGACAGTTCTTTAAATATACCAAGGCTGTGTGAACTAAGGTGAATGAACTGTGCAAACAGTCAACTATATTTTAATTAAAACAGTAGTTAAAGGTATAGTTGGTCAAAGAAAACAAAACAGAGATATAAAAGTAGTCAGAACAAAATTTCCTCTAAAATATCTGGGCAAATTGCAAGGCTTTGATGTCATTATAAGATTCTAAGATTAGAACTAGGTGAGCCTCTTTTCCATTGGCTATAATGACTGGAGGATTTTGGTTCTTGTATTGGAAAAACTTTTCAAACATCTATTCTCTTTTCTGCCTCATTCAAAGGCCTTCTCCATTGTGCATAATTCAAGTCTAAAAAAAAAGATTTTGGCAGAAGATATACCCTTTTTGATGACTCTTAGGGCCTAAGCAGATGGCTTGGGGGCAGGGAAGGGGAGGGGCAGCCACACGATCGGTGCCCCAACCCCCTCCCGAGGTTGTCCTCAGAGCAGCCGGCCCGAGGAGGACCTCCCACCGCAGCCTTTCCACGCGCTGTGGCGGAAAAGTCGCCAAAAGTGCACTGCAGCCTTTTGCGGTGCACTTTCGCTGACTTGTGAAAGGAGCACTAATTTAGCGCTCCTTTCAGGGGCGGCAAAGCTGCGCCGCAGGATCGAGGTGTGGGGATGCCTCAGTCCCGCGGCGCAGCTTCCCAGGGCGGCCCATGGCCCCATAAACTAACCTTTTCACTGCAAGATTTCTCATTTTCAAATTTAGGATACAAAATTGGGTATTGGGGAATTGTTCTGTTTCCTGTGCTAGCCAGACGGATAACTTTGCAAATAGGAATGGATGAGAATTTCATTGAAGATCATTTATATATATATTCAATTTTTCTTATTCAGAATGGAAACAATCTGATTTTGTTATTAAAAAAAATAGTGGGTGTGGGTAAAACTGAACTGGACAGATTTGCCCAGCTAGAGCTTTGGATGCTGACTCTGGGCCTCGGCAGACGGCTAATAGAGCCGTCCCCGAGGCAGGGAAGAGGAGGGGCAGCCGCACGCTCGGCGCCCCGAGGTTGCCCCTGGAGCTGCCGGCCCTCCGCACAGCCGGCGCTCCGAGGGCCACCTCCCGCCGCAGCGTCCGCACACGCTGCGGCGGGTAAGTCAGTGAAAGTGTGCCCTACGCTTTTGGGGCGCACTTTCATTGACTTCTGAAAGGAGCGCTGATTTAGCGCTCCTTTCAGGGGCACTGACAGTGCGCCCCGGTGTGGATGCCTCGGTCCCACAGCGCACCATCCCGCAGCGTCCCAGAGGCCCTCGTCTGCTTCCCCCCTCTGAAAAGCTAGGGCTGGATCTCTGTGGATTCCAATCTGTTCATGTTTAACTAAAGTTATCATGTCTTTTTCCTGAAAGGTTCCCCATCTTTAAGTCAGGAAAGTACAAAGTTTGAAATTCTGTTTTCAAACTTCACCTGCAAGGATCCCCCAGCCAATAAAAAAAGTAACTGTGCTGAGCTCTGCTATTGAATTTGGCTAGTACAAATGGATGAGAATTTTAAGAGTTTACCCAAACCTCACATTTCTTCATAGGCAAAAAAATGGGGGGGGGGGGACAAGGAGTTTCATCTTTTTTTTAACAAAACAAATACAGGAAATAGTGATTATTGAGAAAGAAGCTTGTATACAATGCTACCGTTGCACTGTATGGGGGGAGGGGGGACCCAAACCTGTCTGCTTAGATATAGGATCTAGGAGCATCCTAGCAAATTATTGAAAGTCCCACCTAGGACTTATTCCAAAGTAAATATCTAAGTACTTGATCATCCCTGAGAGCCAGCATGGTGTAGTTGTTTGGGTGTTGGACAAGGTCTCTAGAGACCATGATTTGATTCCCTGCTCTGCCATGGACATCCAGTTTATGACCTTTGGCAAGTCACACACTATAATAATAATAATAATAATAATAATAATAATAATAATAATAATAAAATTTATTTATATCCCGCCCCTCTGAGGTCAATCAGAGCAGCTTACAACAATAAAATATTACATAATAAAAGCAAAGCAAAGCAGCTTATTTATATACTGCTTCATATCACGCTATGGGATGTCTAAGCGGTTTACAACTGCGAGCTGTTTGCCCCCCAACAAGCTGGGTACTCATTTTAGCAACCTCGGAAGGATGCAGGCCTGAGTAGAGCCTCAGTCCTGGCTGGTATTGAACTCGCAACCTTGTGGTCTATGAGTAAATGGCTGCAGTACAGGCATTTAACCACTGCGCCACCAGGGCTGGTAATATAAAACAGTTGAATTCCCTCCCCCCCTGAAAACATTATCTTAACCTCAGAAGGAGGCAATGGCAAATCCCCTCTAAACAATTCTTGCCAGGAAAACCCTCATAGGTTCATTAAGATGGAAATGACTTGAAGGCAACCATGACAACAACACCAAGAAGAAATTATGTAAGTAGACTTTGAGCCATCAATGGATGACTGAACCATTTCTGGACTTCTTCTGGACCAGATCTAAATGCAGTTTTGCAGAAAAAACATCATACTGACTTGCCAGTTAGCACAGAAGAAAAGTAAATGCACACACATCTAGACTGCTAAAAAACAAATATCTTATTTAGTGACACTCATAACATAACATATTATAATATAACTCCCAGTTATGACCTTGGTAAAGTAATCTCTTTGCTTTCTTTCACACTCATTCATTCTGTTTTAATGCATCAGGTATGGGCTTGCTGAGCTCTGTTTTCACCTTGTATACACCTTGTCCAGAGCTACATTGGCAAATACATCCATCATCTTCTATTGTCAGCCACCCTTTCAGACAACATAACAATAATTTGGCCTTTTTACTCTTCCTCACTTTTCACATTTAGTCTCTAATTCTCAACAAGCCAAGAAAAACAGGGCATTTACTCTCAAAGCATTTCAACAGATATCACTGAGCATACTCAGAAGATTCCTGTATGCCCTAAAAGCCCAAAGTTCAAGTAGTAAATTCAGGCAGAGATGGTTTTTTCCTGTCAGAATTGCTTTTGAGAAAAACAAAAGAAGCAGCTCAAAAGAAGAGACATTTGGATTGAAATAAGAGCAGTAGAGCTTAGAAAAGTTAATTTCAGGCTACAAATTACAGAATCCCCTGGTCTCTGGGAATTATAGTTCAACAAGTATCTCCCCCACCCTTATCACCATCAAGCCCTGTTCTGAATTTGTGATTCAGAACAGTTCTGATGAGTTTCTTAGATAGGATCTATCAAATATGCTATCAGGAAAGTGAGCTAATGTCCACAAATAACATTGTTTACTTACCGCCTCTGAAAATTAGGCCCAGTGCAACTAGCAATTAAAAGCTAAATAAAATTTTTGAAAGTCAGGGATTTAATTAAATTTGAAATACATTTGATCATAAGCTGTAAAGGCAACTGTATACATTGACATGATAGTCATGTGCAATCATTTAAAGCCATAATAGCCATATAAATGGGCACTGGAGCATTTTAAAAAGTCTATCCTCATGGTGCCCTGTTCCACAGGGTAAGCAAAACAGGTTCTGTGCATGGTTGTACAAGGTCACCCACCATGTGTTAAGCAGAGTTTGAATCAGCTTTTTGGCAGTTGAATCTGCAGCTTTTCATGTATTTTCAACTATTGCCAAAAGTTATTCTGGGCATAGCCAAGTGTGGAGTAGGTGGTAGCACAAGTCCACCTCACTCAGATGTTCCCAATCAGCAGCACAGACTGACTTACACCATAATACCATAGGCACAAATGTTTGGGCACAAGAAGTTGGCAAAGTTACATTTTGGGGGGCTTGAACTCCCCAAATCACCCAGCTAGTGGGGACACTGGGATTCTGAGTTATAGCTGAAAAAATAACTTTCAAAAACTTTGCTTTTCTGAATGGTTCCCTGATCTGGAAGGAGCACTTTGACATTACACAAACCAATGAATAGGATATAGAGAGTTACTAGAATGCTAGGCGACTACTATATGCAATGGATCTGATCATGTGGTTGAAACTACAATTTGAGCCAGATTTCTCTGTGTATTCTAATGTATAAACAGCAATAATAAATTAGCTCCAGACTAAATTAGCTGCCCTTAGTTTTATTCCATTTTTTACAAATATAAAATAGCCAGTGTGCTCAGTGGTAACTGTGACTCCCAGGTTAGTGAGGTGAAGAATCCATTCATGTCTTAGGTCTGAAATTTATAGATGCTATTCATGTGGCTGTCCCCAAAATAATTTCAGCACCTTGGACAGCTCCTGCAAGGTGCAGAATCTGCCACACTTCAGAATCAATGAAATTTGACACTCTGCTGGTGCACAATTTACGTGTGCATCTCAACTACTGTATATTCTGGTGCTAATGAATGAATTACATCTATTTCCTTTGAACAGTATCCCTTTTCTCTGAACCATAACAGAGGTTTGTCACTCTATGTCATGTTAACATCACTGTAGATATGGTCCAGTGATGTATGAATTTTGGTTGCAAAACAGAAAGTAATTATAGAAAAGATTTGATGTGCAAAAAATGCTCCCTACCAAAAGTACTGATATTAAAGTCTGACAAGGCAGTTGTGTTAAAGTACACTACTATAATAATCAATGCAAAATAATAATCATTATAATAGTCAATGATACTATATTAATCAATGCTATACTGCTATAATAATGCATAATAATAACTACTATAATAATCAATGCAAGGAAATAGAAAATGACAACAAAAAGGAAGATCTCTTCCACAAGATCTGAGAAATCAAAGGGAAATTTAAACCAAGGATGGGGACATCCTACGACCAGCAGGGGAACAAATTATATGATCAAGTAGAAATTTTGAAAATGATGAAAACTATACACTGAATAACTATATAAAAGAATTGAAAGAATAAGCAATTCATTTAAGGAAGAACCATTTGAAGATGAACCTACAGTTTTAGAAAATAAAATGGAAACTGCACTAAAAGTACTTGGGAGAAAATAAATCACCAAGAACAGATGGTGTAGTAAGAGAGCTGCTTCAAACTACACAGACAGAATCAATTCTATTTCTAATTAAAATTTGACAACAAATATGGAAAACAAAATTAAGATCCACTAATTGGAAACACTCAATATACATTCTAATCCCCAAGAAAAGGGGGACACCAGGGATTGCAATAACCACAAGACATGACATTAATTTTCCACGCAAACTAATGCTCAAAATTCTACAACTAAGACATTTAGCATGTATTGAGCAAGAAATTCCAGATGTCCAAACTGGGTTCAGGAAAATAAGAGGCACTAGGAATGAGATAGCTAAAATACATTGGATAATGGAGCACACCAAGGAATTTTAGAAGAAAATCAGCCTGTGCTTTATAGATTATAGTAAAACCTTTTATTGTGCAGATCATGAAAAACTATGGATTATTCTTTTTAAAAATAGATGTGCACAATATTAGATTGTCCTGATAGGACAAGAGGCTACCATCAGGACAGAATACATGGAAATTGAATGGTATCCAGTTGACAAGGAGATCAGGAAAAACTGCATTTTATCAGCCTATCTGTTTGATTTGTATGCTGAACATATTATCCATAAAGTAGGATTAGACTCAGAGGAAGGAGGTGTGAAAATTGGAGGAAGGAACATCAACAATTTAAGGTATGTAAATACTTTTCTCATCCTCCTCCCAAGTAGCTAGATACATCGGGGGAAGCTTTTACAGGTGCAAATAAAGGCTTCCCTCCTGATTTAAACAACAGCTTTTGGGATGAATTTTCATCAGGATCACAACAGGGACATAGAATTAAAATAGCCATCCCCTCTCCTGGTTTGCTTGGTGAGGCTACAGACCTCTTTATTGTGATTATTATTTATTCATTTTTTTATATATCTCATCTTTCTTCCATCCTGAAACTCTAAGTGGTATATATGGCTCCCCTGCTTTGTCATATCCCCAGAACTCAGATTCCGACCATGAGACAGAGGGGCAAAATGAGACTCAGAGGCTAGAGAGTGAGACAGAGGGCCCTGTCGGTGAAACAGAGTACCATGTCAATAATATAGAAAGCCAAGAAAACAAGGCTGTTTCAGAACAGCAGGACACATCAGGAATTCATAGGACCTACAGTGGCAGAACAATGGAGAGAGAGAGAGCGAGAGAGGCCCAATGTAGGCCAGAGAATTTAAATGCCAGATGTCATTAATCAAGGAGCAGCTGCATGCTGACAACCAACCATAAATTCTGGCACCTCTCTCAAGCAACTTGTTGCTCACAACCAACATTTCCCGGTGGACTCAATCTTCCTGGCTCGTGTTTCTGATTCATGTTGCCTAATAACCTCAGTTTGCAGACTACACTTTTGGATATCCTTTGTATTGTTTGTCTGCCTGTGCTTGACTCAGATTGATCTGACTACACTGCTACATTATCTGTGCTGGTGAAGCACCAGAACAGGACATCTCCCCAGAGAACACATCCATCCTGGACTTGCTTGGTTTCAGCAGGAGCTGTTAATGTTGGGGGGAAGCAGACGGGTGGCCATGGGCCGCCCCAGGAAGCTGCACCACGGGACCAAGGCATCCCCATGCCTCGGTCCAGTGGCGTTGCTTTGCCGCCCCTGAAAGGAGTGCTAAATTGGCACTCCTTTCACAAGTCAACGAAGGTGTGCTGCAAAAGGCTGTGGCGCACCTTCGCCAACTCTTCCACCGCAGCGCATGCAGGAGACCCTCCTCAGAGAGCCAGCTGTGCGGAGGGCCGGCTGCTCCGAGGACGACCTGGGGAAGGGGTTGGAGCAACGATCGTGCGGCTGCCCCTCCCCTTCCCTGCCCCCTTTAAGCCGTCTGCTTAGGGGGGTTGTTGGGAAATGTGAGAAATAGTATTGCATCTCTCAAGCAAAGTAATCAAATGGACATGGGTGAAGCTGAACAATTAGTAGTCCCATGTCTGCCCACAAAGCCCAGCAAAGAAAATAAATGAGAAGTCGTAGGCTTTCATGACTGGCATCCATAATTTTTTGTGAGTTTTTCGGCCAGCATCTGTGGCCGGCATCTTCAGGGAATACTGGAATGGAAGGGAATGGGTCTATATATACTGTGAGACCCTGGGTAGGAAGGAATGATTCCCAGTAAACTGTGTATTGTTCTGTGTTGAATAGGTATTGTTCTGTTGTTAATGGTATGGCTTCAGGGTGGGAAGATATGCAATCAAGGATATTGCCTGCTATTCCCATGTAAACTGTATATTGTTCTGTGTTGAATAGGTATTGTTCCGTTGTTAATGGCATGGCTTCAGGGGTGAGAGGATATGCAATCAAGGATATTGTCTGCTATTGTCTGCTGGGAAAGCCCCTGACCCTGGTTGGTTTCCCATTTGCATTTGCTGAGTGCTGATTTTCTTATTTTGTAGGACTGGTAGCCACACCTTGTTTACTTTAAGGGTTTCTTCTTTCCTGTTAAAGTTATCCAAGTGTTTGTGGATTTCAATGGCTTCCCTGTGCATTCTGACCTGATAGTTGTTAGCATGGTCCAGGATTTCAGTGTTTTCAAACAGCATTTTATGCCCAGGATGGTTTATAATGTGTTCTGCTACTGCTGATTTTCTGGCTGGCCCAGTCTGAAGTGTCTTTCATGTTCCTTGACTCATGTTTGGACACTGCGTTTGGTAGTCCCTATGTAGACTTGTCCACAGCTGCATGGTATGCAGTAAACTCCTGCGGCTGTGAGAGGGTCTCTCCTGTCCTTTGCTGAGCACAGCATTTGTTGGATTTTCTTGGTTGGTTTGTAAACCATTTGGAAGTTGTGTTTCCTCACCACTTTCCCTATTCTGCCTGTGACTCCTTTGATATATGGTAAAAATACCTTCCCTTTGGGTGGTTGCTCATCTTCACTCCTCTGGGTTTTCCTGGGTCTGGCAGCCCTTCTGATGTCTGAGCTGGAGTGTTACCCTATATCAAAGGAGTCACAGACAGAACAGGAAAAATGGTGAGGAAACACAACCTCCAAATGGTTTACAAACCAACCAAGAGGGATGAGGAAAAAATGACTGAAAGTGGGGTGATACAGGAAGACAGCGATTGTGGGAAAACATGAAGTTACAATAAATATATATTGTGCCTGAACTGCTATAGACTAAATAACATGCAAAGTAGTTAGTGAGTGCAGGCATGTAAAGGTTGCTCTCTAATAAATTCAATTTCTACTTTGTCCCTAAGACAAAAAACACTTGGAGACTGCTCCATGTGTCAATAAATTTGTCTAAATTGGCTCCTGATGTAGTTCTAGAAATTTCACCTCTCTCATATGGAAAAGGTCAAAATGTATTAATATGGCAGAAAATGTGGTAACCACATGCGGAAACGGGTGATGTTTTATGCAAAAAGCTTGCCACATGGGATTGTCACAACATGATTGCAAATACCATTTCAAATACCTACATTTTATTTTATTTGTATCCCACTTTCCCATGGAGCAAGAGTTAGTCAGTACCTTGAATCCACACATTTATTTTGCTTAAAGCCAATTTGTTTGTGATAGTTTGCTGCAAATTTGGTTGAAAATTCATTTTTAAAAACAATTACCATAGTGTAGTTTAATTTCACTCTCTATCCATAAAGTAGTAATTAGTTATCATTTTGCAGTGTCTAAAAGGGAACTCTTTGTTTTCTGATTTCTCAAAAGTATTTAAAATAATTTGCTTTAGTTACTAAGCACACAGAAAGAGATGTGGTAGAAAACATACTATTTTACCACTTGATTTGTTGTTGTGACAACCATCACAACAGAATATGAGGCAATAGTATGAGGAAACACTTGAATCATTTGGTATTATCCTCTACTACACAACAATGACACCACACAACTAAAATAAGAGCAACTAAAACAGTGCAAAGGACTCTTGTAGCACCTTTGAGACTAACTGTGCAAAAGATGTTGTAGCTCAAGCTTTCATAGACATCTAAGATCTATTTCTTCAGATGCATGGTGTAAACTTCTTAGCCAGTGTCCTGGTAAGCGTCAGTCTCATTATTCATTGGATCACTTTGCTGGCTTCTGTACGTAGTAACATACCAGCACCCGCTGATGAATATAAACTTTGCAAAACTGCTCAGTTCTCCTTCCTGCAGATGTAAGACCACTTGTGAAGAAATAAACTCTCAAGTGAATTCCAGCTAGCCTTTTAATGGGATGTATAATTTAATAGTTTTTAAACTTTTGTAGTCCATATTGTTTTAGAAGGTTGGATTTATATGTAAGCAACTTTGAGTCCTACTCAAGAGAAAAGCAGGATATAAATAAAATAAATTAATTTTAACTTTTTAGTTACAAACTGTGATTTTGGGAGCTGAGATTAGAAAGGAATAGCTGGTTTTCACTAGAATTTAAGGGTTTTTAATATACATTTTCACCCCCCATCCACTTCAGAAGAAATCCACTATACATGTGATAAATAAAATAATGTCAACAATTAAGTTTAAATATATTTATGATTATTTATTTGTTCATTTATTTATTTCTATTTCATCTTTCTCCTGAAGAGGGACCCAAGCTATCTCACAATATGTATGAATATGAAATTGTCCTTCAGTTAACAATAGTAGTGTACTGGGGTAGGCATTAATCAGTTCTAGGGAGACTTTCCATCTCCAGATCTTTGCAACTATCTATCGATTTGAAACTTGCATCTCACACTTTTGAACCTCTGTACTCCCTTACTATTGGCCATCCTGACTGGGACTGATAGGAAATGGAAGCCAAAAGAACTGTAGTGCCAAAGTTTCCCCATTCTGGTACTTTAAAAAAAATAAATTTTGGATATTGAGTTTAATTTGAAAAGTAGTTGTCAGAACACTCTGTTTAAAACAAATCAACTTCCACTTAAACTTCTTAAGAGAAAGATGATTTAAGATGTTATATTTATTTACTTTGTTCTACAGATATAACATTTAGTTCTCCAGCCTACGAACTACAAAGCACTTTTTCATTGCTCCCATCAAAGACAGCATTTTCTACACACTCAATTGGCTGAGACCCAGGGTCATGCTAAATACTACATAGAATCACAGAATGTTTCCATCTGAATTTTTTTTTAACCAAAGGTAGCCTGGGTAGTGTGTCAGCCTCAGCAGAATAAGGTCAGAAGAAAAACAACTTCATAATCCTTTCTCTGCTGATGACTTTTCATCTCAAAACTGCCTCCAGGGAGGGAAGGGATTCATTGCCCTTCCTGAGCTCAGAGACTCTCATCTCTACCCAGGATGTTTTTTTTTAATCTAAAAAGAAGGCAGTGAGGAGGGTCACTGCACTTACATCTGCACTGTGGAATGGGTCTTGCGCTAGTGTGCTGTCCAAAAGCCTTTTCTTGAACCCATTTTGGGTGAAATAAGACCTTCCGTCTCAAAAGCTGAAGAAGGAGACAGAAAAATAATGGTAGGAGGGGAGATTCCAATAGACTACAGGGAAATATTCATGCCAACTGATAGTGGGTGAAAAATAATTTGATACTAAGGGCCTCGGCAGACGGCTAATTGAGCCATCTCCGAGGCCAGGAAGAGGAAGAGCAGCCGCACACGTGGCGCTCCTTCCTCTCCCTGAGGTTGTCCTCGGAGCCGCCGGCCCTCCGCATGGCCAGCACTCCGGAGGCAACCTCCCACCGCAGCGACCGGATGCGCTGCGGCGGAAAAGACAGGCAAAGTGCGCCCGACGCTTTTAGGGCGCACTTTCCCTGTCTTGAGGAAGGAGCGCTGATTTAGCGCTCCTTCCAGGGACGTCGCCGGTATGCCGTGTTGCAGAGGCTGCGGCCCCGCGGCGCGCCAGCCCAGGGTGTCCTGGACGCCCTCGTCTGCTTCCCCCCTCAAGCTGAAACTCTAATTATCTTTTAAAGACAGTACATTTCACTGTATCCAGCTATGACAAAAAGAGCTCTGCCACTCCTTCCTTCCTTCCTTCCCTCCCTCCCTCCCTCCTTCTCTGTTATATATTGGTTCTGAAACTGAATAAGAGGAGTTTCAAAAGTTTAAGAAAAATCTGGAAAATACTCTTGGGTTTTGTCCAAGAAATGTCTTGATATAATGAAGCAAGAAAGGAGCAACTAATATGATTTGGAAGTTAGGCTCGGGTTCAGTTAGTACAGTTGTGGTCACCCAAATGAGACACTTCCACATGTGCTCTGTAACTGTCCCCAACACTCGACAGCCTGGAAACACCGGCATGATGCTGTGATGAACTGAATGGTTAAAGCTGTCCCAGCTTCACTGGGCACCATCTCTCTAAATCGAACTGTGCCTGGGACAGATAGTCAGCTGAGACCTGATATAGTCATCACAGATGAAGATCACAAAAAGATTACTATTGTTGATGTCACCATCCCCTTTGAAAACAGGAAGTCAGCCATGAGGGAGGCTAGAGAACGTAAACATCAAAAGTACATCCCTCTGGCCAATGTGCTGAAACAAAAGGGGTATGCAGTCTCTGTCCATGCATTGCTTGTTGGAGCCTTGGGTGCCTGGGATCCAGCAAATGAACCTGTGCTGAGAGTTCGTGGAGTGGGAAAGTGCTATGCAAAACTCATGCGCAAACTAATGGTGTTAGATACCATTAGATGGTCCCACGACATCTATATTGAGCACATCTCAGGCCATCGTCAGTATGAGGAACCAGCTGCGGTTTTGGTAGAGAAGGAATTGTGATGCTTTCTCAGCTTTCATTTTCTCTACCATATTTCTTTGTCTCTTTTTCTTTTCTTCT
>JAIPUX010001232.1:122295535-122306820 GCA_020142125.1 Phrynosoma platyrhinos
AGGCCGGCTAGCGTCCTCCTAAAGCCCCGTGTGAAAACGTCCATTGTCTAGATTGAACTTGTGAAGGTTCTCAGTGCTCATTATTTTTGTTTCCTTTATGTTCAACGTTAAGACTGCCTTAGCAATTTCTTCTTTGATCTTCCTTGGTGGGTGTTCCAGGTCTGTGAGGTTTTCTGATAGTACTATGGTGGCATCTGCGTATCTTAAATTGATGATATTCCTTCCTCCTATTTTCACTCCTCCTCCTTCTGTGTCCAAGCCTGCTTTTCTTATAATGTGTTCTGCACACAAGTTGAACAGATAAGGATACAGCCTTGTCTGACTCCTTTGACAATTGGGAACCATTCTGTTTCTCCGTGTTCTGTTCTGACAGTAGCCTCTTGTCCTGAGTACAGAGTCCTCATTAGGACTATCAGGTGTATTGGAACTCCCATGTCTTTGAGGGCATTCTTATCCTTTCATGATCTATGCAGTCAAAGGCTTTGCTATAGTCTATGAAGCACATGCTGATTTTCTTTTGGAATTCCATTAGCCATCATATGTTTGCAATGTGGTCTCCCATGCCTCTTCCTTTCCTGAACCCCACTTGGAACTCTGGGATTTCTCTCTCCATGTATGGTTGGAATCTAAATTGCAGAATTTGGAACATGATTTTGCTTGCATGGAAGATCAATGCTATGGTTCTATAGTTCTTGTGTCTCCCTTTTTGTAGATGGGGATGTATATTGATTGCTTCCAATCTGTTGGCCATTGTTTTGTTTTCCATATGTATTGACATATGTTGGTTAGCACAGTTGACTGTCATTGTATAAGAGATAAGGCAGTGAGTACTAAATGATTAGCTTTGTGGCAAATAGAATAGTTCTATAGTTCCCTGGATTCCCTAGCACTAAAGCAGTCTCAAACTGGATTATTTCTGTATTGTGTTTTGGACCTAACTGGAAAGAAGAAATTTCTAGCACAGGCTTTTGTGGACACCATCCACTTAAATATACTAGAAAATATTTCTTCCCAGTTGCTCTCAAAGGTGTTTCTGTATTCCAGATAAATATGTATAGAATTGCAGTCAGATATGATGTATGTATAGAATTGCAGTCCTATCCACATTTACTCAGAAGCATATCCCATTGGCTCCACTGGAACCTTTGTTGTTTTTGTTGTGTGCCTTCAAGTCATTTCTGACATATGGTAACCCTAGGCTCTTGGCAAGAATTGATCAGAGTGGGGTTGTCTTTGCCTTCCTCTGAACCTGGCTTGTCCAATGCTACCTTGTGGGTTTCTATGGCTAAGCAAGGATTCGAACCCTGTTCTCCAGAATTGTAGTCCAACACTCAAACCATTACATGAAGCTGGCCCCTTCTTCCAAGTAAGTGTATACAGGAGTCCCTGCTACTATACTGTTTATTCAGATAGAGTTTTCAATGTAGCATGCAGAGTAATGTACTAACTTCCTAAAATATTTTACAAGTTATAGAGGAGGTGCAGGTCAGTTTGAAGATAATAGTCTAAATCCAATCCAATTTTAGTAAACCCATTAAATCAATGGAATATAATTTACATAAATTTTTACTCATCAAATCCCATTGAAACAGTGGGTCAGTTCTAACTGAAACTGACAGCTGGGCTTAAGCCAATGTTCTTTATACTTTTTAAATGAAAGTGTCTCTATCTGGGACAAAACTGAAGGAAAGAGTGAGAGGAAAGACAATAGAAGTGGAAATTATGATACTCTTCCAAAATGATTGTTTGGATAGGTGCTTGATTTGTATCTCACCCTACCTCACAGGTGTTCATTGTGGCCAAGAATGTGCATAAAAACTTCTCTAAAATCAGAAACCACATTTAATTTTCTCAGGGACAGTAGCTCCAGTAAAAGGGAGCTCACCTGTGGAGTTCCACAGGGTGCTATTCTGTCCCCAATGTTATTTAACACCTATATGAAACTGCTGGGTGAGATTATACGGGTTATGGAGCTGGGTGTTATCAGTACGCTGATGACACTCAAATCTATTTCTCCATGTCTCGTTCGTCGGCCTCGAATTCCAATGGCGTCTCTTCTCTCAATGAATGTCTTTGGGCAGTAATGGGCTAGATGAGGAAAAATAGATTGAAGCTCAATCCGGACAAGACAGAGGTGCTCACGGTAGCGGCCCTGAAACCAAGAATTGGGTTGTAACCTCCAGTCCTGGATGGGGTCACACTCTCCTCCAGTGACTGTGTTTGCAGTCTGGGGGTGCTCCTTCACTCGTCACTCCTGATGATGAATCAGGTAAATGCGACAGTCAGGAGCGCCTGTTATCAGCTTCGGCTGATATGCCAGCTGTGCCCTTTTCTGGAAGTAAGGGATCTCGAGACTGTTGTTCATGCACTGGTAACCTCATGCCTAGATTTCTGTAATGCACTCTACACAGGGCTACCCTTGTGCTTGGTTCGGAAACTACAGCTGGTGCAAAATATGGCAGCAAGATTAGTATCAGGAACATCCAGGAGGGACCACATTACTCCATTACTAAGGTCCCTCCACAGGCTGCCTATCAGCTTCCGGGCTCAGTACAAGGTGTTGGTTATCATCTTTAAAGCCCTAAATGGCTTGGGTCTAAACTATCTTAAGGACCGCCTTCTCCCTTATAATCCTCCCCGAGCTCTCCGGTCCTCTGGGAGGAATTTGCTGCAGCCTCAAAAATCTAGGCTTTCAGCTACCTCCCAGAGGGCTTTTTCCATTGTCACCCCCAAATTGTGGAACGGCTTGCCGGACGAGATCTGCCAATTAACATCTTTAGGAAGCTTTCAAAAAGCTGTCAAGATGGATCTCTTCCAGCAAGCCTTCCCAGGATAGAATATCCCAGCCTCAGTCCCCTTCTTTCTTTAGGGGAGCCCTATCTGTCTCCCCAAAAACTATTTATTACATTACCGCAGTTCTCTGTCGCTTTATTGAACACTGGCGATTGTTGTTTTAACTCTGTTTATTTTAACTTGTAATTGATTTAATATCTTTTTAAGGGGTGGGTGGGAGGTAGTTTGTTTTTATTTTTGCACTGCACTTTTTACTGTAAGATTGATCTCAAAGGGGAGGGGTATAAATAAATTTTATTATTATGATTATTATTATTAAAACACACATAATAGAAACTACGTGTCCTGCAACTGAAAAGACAGCTGTTGCTTTTGATATCTGATTGTTTTGGAGTTAAAGTGTGAAGAAGCATTGCTGTGTACTGTGGCACTGGAGGTATATATCCTGAATACTCAGTAATTTTATTTGAGATAGTATCTGGGTTATGGCAATACAGATACAAAGAGTTCTACAGAAAGAATGGTTTGGTTAATGAGAGATTATAATAATGGATGGCCATCTGTCAGGAATCTTTGATTTTGTATTCCTGTGTGGCATGAGTGGACTGGATGGGCCTTGTGGTCTCTTCCATCTCAATAATAATAATAATAATAATAATAATAATAATAATAATAATAATAATAATTTTTTATTTTTAACCTGCCCCTCTGCTCAGCAACCTGGGCGGCGTACAGCAAATTAAAACAAACAACAGTTAAAATAATCCTTCAGCCCAATCCCTAACCCTCCCATCCCTTAAAAATAAATTAAACTAGAGCAATATTAAAATAGCAATTCAAACAACATACATACAATACAATGAACAAAGCAACTTCTAGAGAAGCAGACAACGGAGGGAGGGAAACAGGGAGAAATCCAAACTCCTAATTTGGTCGGGAAATTATTCCAAGAAGGCCTGCCGGAAGAGATCCATCTTTACTGCTTTTTTGAAGCAATCAAGGGTGGTGATAAGATGAATCTCATCCAGCAGGCCATTTCATAGTCTGGGAGCGGTCACCAAGTTTTCATAGGCTGCAGCAGGTTCCTCCCAGAGGACCGAAGTGCGCAGGGGGGATCATATGGGAAGAGGCAGTCCTGGAGATAAGATGATTCTATGATTCTATGGCAGATGTTTCTGCTATGAGCTGAAATATTTAGGTATTGACATGGTAAGTTTCTGGATCCCAGCTCTTCTGAGGTGGATAATATTACAACCAAATGTGAGATCTGGATTTGCTTTTTGAGCTATCAGAAGCACTGGCTATTATTAAGAATAGCTTTGAGGGAAAATAGAAGCAAAGGGAAAAGTGAACAAAATGGAAGATGAGTTTCGATCTAAATGTTGACCTGAATTTGGTGAGTCTTTGGTCTGCTTCTGCAAGTCATTGAAGTATCTTTATTCACAATTTTGACTGTAGGTTATAGTAGGATACTGGCTATTGTGATGGGGGTGAGATTATATGCTGTTTGTTGTATTATTTGCAATACTTGGAACAATCTCTTATATGAACCTTCACTCATTCCACATGCCACGTTTTACTTCAGAGAGTTATCCACAAGGCAAGGAGGAAAGTTTGTGGGATTTCCAAAAGAAGTGTGAATGACAGAAATCTATAGGGTTTGATCAAGCAGTGATTTAAATATCCAGCAGGTGGCAGTGACCGAGCCAATTTTGGCTTTTCTTACGCTGTTCAACAATAGAAGCAGCAGCAAGTGCCTGCTGCAGCTGCTGAGCCAAAGAGTCTGGTTCTCGGCTGCTTTTGCTGCCTCACTTCACTTCAGTTGCTGTTTACTGGGGTGCTTTTCTTTGCAGCTTGGACTATTGCACTGACCACTTTGGGGATTCTTGAGCTTCGTGCTGACTGGAGATGGCTAACGTGTGGATCCTTTCCCTGGCATGGGTTGAACAAGCATAGCCCTGAGGTGAGACATGCATGCATCCTACCCAGTGGGATACTTTTGAACCTCTACCTGTCTGTGCTTTTGCTTATCATTTGCCCAATGAAAATTCACCTGTCTGCACACTCTGTTGCTTTCAGCTAAGGCACCGTATCAAGCAGCTAATAGTGGATGATGGTCATTATTGCTTCCAATTAACATTGGGGTTGGTGCCTTGGAATTGCCTCTAGGTCACTGAGGTGAAAGGTGATCAGATGCAATAGAGAACAAGGCTCTTAGATTTTAGTGTCTATACTGAAAAGGGAGTTGTGTTGAGTGAAGCTTTTCTTCTGCTTATCGAACTGTGACAGAAGAAGTTGTACCTGTCAAAACTCTTTCTCTCTCTCCATGTTTACATAATGTCTCCTGTTTTTGCTTCTGAGGTGGTACCAATTGGAATTTAAAAAAACAAAACATCTCATAATTCTGTGATGACTATGAAAGCCTAATTTTGTTCTCTGGGGAGGGGGGAGAATAGCATTTTAAAAACATAGGCAGGAACTACAAGTCTTTAATCACATTACCCAAGGTTATTCCTCAGCCTTCTGCTGTGACCTTAGTTTTCACTTTTGTTTATTTTATAGACAAATTGAGGTGTATGTGTATTAGAGTCCCACATAGCTCAAGGAGATGTACTACTGAGCAGGTGCATTTAGAGCTGCAGTCCTACTGGCTCTGAGGGCAGTGCATAAAATTGCAACTATGCTTATATAAATATTCCTAAACTAAAGCCTAATTTAGGACATGCTGAACCTTAAGGAATAGGCATGTTCAGCTTTTGTTCTAGATTTCATTTTGACCCTTGTATTCTTCCTATTCATCTGCTGTCACCAATCTCTTTCCACTGTATTGATCTGGAGAAGGAAAAGTTTGCTCCAGTTTCTGTTTGTAACTTTGAAGTTCTTCAGATCTAGATTCAAAACAAACAATTTTCTCCTTCTAAATATCCTATACTATCATCTCCTGCACCCCTCTGTGGTTTTATAGTGTGTACTTTGCACTGCCTAAGTTTAGGATGTCCAACACACTCTCCTGTGATGAGCTAGCATTGCTTCTGGTCCTATAAGGGAGAAAATGTGAAAAGAGTTTCCTCTTCAGATTATCTCAGCCTGGTTTCATGTATAGTGAATAGACTGAACATTTCCTTTTGTGTCCTCCTTTTTTTCCAGTTTCTGTCTGTTTGGATTTCTTAATAAACTGTCATCACATTAAAAGGAAAATGAATTATATGGAGGGAAAGACAAACCTAACCATCTGACAACCCGCCTACAGTTTTTAAAACACAATGAACTCTTTTTATAAAAAATGTCCATGAACCACTGCAGTTGTAATTAGCTCTACAGTGTGTTGTTTAGTTTTTATTGCTGAAGCAAAGTGATATGAAAGATGGCTGTGACAATGCTATTTTGTCCAAAGGTTTAAATGATTTATTGGGAAATCATTGCTTTTTTTCCTTGACAGCTTTTAATACAGTGCTTCAAAATATTTGTTTTTGGTTTCAAAGCTGTACAGAAGACTTGAGTTTATACCATGTTGATCCAAAGTGACCAACAACATCCTTTTGAACTTGTCTACTAATGCAGTACTTTGGCAATATCTAGCTTATCCATGTGTGAGTCACAGTAAGCCTGATTAATAATATATATAATATCCTCTAGAAATGACTTGTTTCTGATAGTGCTACCCTAGATTTCTCACCATCCCTGAAGGGAATCAGTTATTTATTTTAGTCACAGAACATTTTTGTTTACAAGTCCATTAGGGACCATCATATGTTTTCAATCTGTAAAAGATCTCAAATTTGGTGAATATTTAGAAAATTGTTAATATTCTAACTATGACTAGGCATCATTCATTGGTAGATTATCCTGAACTGGAGAAATAGCCATGAAATTCTCATTCATGGCATCCATATGGAATTGTCCGTATTCATTTATATCAGCAACTGTAACCTATAAGTAATGTCATGTGTATGTGAATATCAATGTTCACCAGACTGTGGACATCCAGTTTGTGTGTGTATGTGTGTGTGTGTGTGTGTGTGTGAGAGAGAGAGAGAGAGAGAGAGAGAGAGAGAGGTTGATAGTGGTGTGGATCCAAAAGAGGGGGGAAATGTAGTTAAGCATTAACCTCACATATGTGTACAAGCTTTCAAGTTCTCCAGAACTTTTTATCAGGTATAAAAATTAGGTAATGAGGCAGAAAAAGGAAAGTTGTTGGGCCACATGTTGCAGCCTTCAGGCCTGCATTTAAATTTCAATGTCAAAGTGTGGACTGCATAATGAATGAGTCACTATTAGGTATGCAGGTATCAGATTATGCATACTGGGATGGAGAAGCTATGGTAGGTCCTCTCCAGAAGTGTTAGGGTTGCACTAAATTTGGGAAGTCCGTTGATGTTTACAAAAGAAAATGTTTGTATGGGGGGTATCTTAACATTTATCTGAGAACACTAAGGCTGAAGTGAAGTTCAACTAATTGTCTCTTAATACTAAAATTAAGGAGGGGAAACATCACCTGTTTTTCCTGTATGCTTATAGTTTCTCTGTGTACAAAAAAAAAATAAAAATAAAAAATGTGGCTGCCTATGTCACTTTTTATTTTTTTTTATTTATTTATTTATTTATTTTTTGGCTTTTAAAAACTAAATAGCCCCATATCTTATGTCTTTGAATAGCCAGATCATCCTTGGTATGGTTAATCTAATGCAACTTGCACATTTTTTAAAGCTGCTTCTGCTGCTGCTTCCTCTTCTTTTTCCCCTCTTCTTATATCTTTTGATGCTTAACCACTGTTTCTACATGCCTGATATCTTGGAACAAAATAAATAAAAAGCACTGAAATAGATAAAGAAAGAAAATAAATGCTCTTTACTCATACAGTTTTGCTTCATAAATTCACTTCAATCATAGTATCCTTGTGGCTATAGCAAAAGAGTTGTTTTTTGTTTTTGTTTTTTGATTCTCTGATACCAGGCATCATATTCTGCTATTCAATAATAATCATAATGCATCTGATGAAGAAACCACAAAATTCTGCTGTTTTGACTACCAAAACTAATAGGGGTTACTCTCACCCCAGGATGAATGGTCACAAAAAGATATATCTTAAAAGTAAAAATGATAAAATGAGCATCCGTAACCATATGCATGCCCTACCAAATAAGAAAGAAAGGATGCAGCAGCAAGCAAAGCAAAGTCAACTGATGCTGGCCCAGGTGCCGATACTGGGAATGTTTGTCACTGTTCAAAAACACACTGTAGAAATAATCCAGTTTGAGACCACTTTAACTGCCCTGGCTCAATGCTAGGGAATCCTGTGAATTGTAATTTATTGTGACACCAGAACTCTCTTACAGAGAAAGCAAAATGTCTTACAAAACAACAGTTCTCACATTTCCCTAGCACTGAGCTAGGGCAGTTAAAGCGGTTTCAAACTGGATTATTTCTGCAGTGTGTTTTGGACCACTATTGCCATCACCTGCTGCACTCTGGGTGACCATATACAGCTTCCCTGGGTTGTCAGGGCCAGAACTTTGGCCTTGAAGTCCTGCTCTAGATACACTCATTTTGTCTGAAAAACATCCTCTGCAGTTTATTTCACTTGAACAAGACAATATAAAATGTTGTTTGCCCATATTGAAGCTTATTGGTTGAAGCACATTGTTTATGAAATACAGTTAAGTATGTGCCATTTAGAGCATAGAGTTTTATTATGTTGACTTTGGGGTGGTGTTGGTTGTGTTCCCCTCATTCTTGATAGGGATATATTTATACACAGACAGATATCGCCTGCTGCTCACAGGTCACCACTGTTGGTTCAGCTACAGCACAGCAACTGGCATACACTCATTATCACCAGTGCTAAACAATCTCCTTATGATTGTTTATAATAATTGTTAGAACCTTGTAGAGACAAGTTGAAGACAAGTTTCACCAGCCTGCACTTTTCTTCTGATTTCCATTTTGGTGACCAGATTTGTAGATTTCTGCTTTCTTAATACTCTGGAGTTAATTACTGAGGCATGTTTGTCCAATTTCCTTTTCTCTCTAATGCATACTCAGTAAATTATTTTGGAGGCAGGTGCTGTTTACCTTGCCTGTTTTAGGAGCTTATCGCATGGCAACAAAAGGCATCTTACCTTTTCCCAGCTTCAATTCTCTTCTGGGATACATCCGGGTGTTATCATATTTAAGTTGCCAGCAATTGTGCCATGATGCTGCCGGCCAAATACAGCCTGGGTAAGATGAGGGTCCAAGCCATATTCAGCCAGCCAATTTTTTAAGTCGGAAGCTTCCAACTTTGAAAATTGCCTGGCTGAATGTGGCTTGGACCCTCATCTTACTCAGGCTGTATTTGGCCGGCAGCATCATGGCACAATTGACGGCAACTTAAATATGATAACACCCGGATGTATCCCAGAAGAGAATTGAACCCAGAAAAAGGTAATACACCTTTTATGGCCATGCGATAAGCTCCTTAGGCAGATATGCACAGTTACAGTAGGATTGGCTAGAGCATAATCCCATTGTTTCACAGGTCAAACTTTGTTGTTTCCCAGGTCAAACAATGACATTTTTTATTACAGACTTGTTGCTGTAATCTAGTAATGTTTATCCAGCCTTCCTTCCCCATTCTGTGTGTGGAAAATAATGTTTTAATGTGTAAATATTAATTCCTGTGCAGAAAATGTTTTTTTTTCTCTGCAGAAAATGTTGTAATTGGGTGTTTGTTCTGCTTTAAATGTGTACATGGTTGATTTGCACAGGAAACAGAATTTTCTGTGCAAAAATGTAATATTTCTGCATGGAAATATTATTTTCCTTGAAGAAAATGTTGTTTCCTATGCAGAAAAAGCTGTTTTCTGTGAAAAACAACCATGTACAAATTTTGTGCAAAATAAATCCTGAATTGTGAATAGCCCTCAAAACCTGCATGGTTTTTGAAGACTTTGTCACAGCAGGAAGAAAAATGCTGAAATTACTCATTGCTACCTTTCAGAAGATATTTTGTGAAGAATTACTCCCCTAATAAAATATCCCTCCTCTCTCGCTTGGACCCTGGCTGTGTGATGACAGTGCCAGCAATCCACAAGCTGCACTAATGGCCATTTTGGCTAATCTGGTGGAAACAGGTGCTATATCTGTTCTGCAAATATTAATGATCCTAAGCCATCTTTCCCTGCCCTGGCACTCTCCAGATATGCTGGACTGCAGTTGGCCATATTGGCTGGTGATAGGAATCGTGGTCCAGCACATTTGGAGGGTTTTAGCTTGGGACAGTTTTCCATAAGCATTTTGTGCTCTCTGTGCCAGTTCATAATGTCAGATCAACCACAAAAAAGAGGCCTCTCTTTTCATCTAATATAGGTCTCTGAACATCTGGATACGTTACGTTGAAGTGAAACATTTCTGACTGTTTCTACTGTTCTTTTAAAGTTCATATATAAATACAAGCTTTATGACTTCTTGAATGATGATTCTTTGAATATTTTGGAGGAGGGCTTAGAAGATCATACAATCATAGAGTTGAAAGAGATCACAAAGGCCATCCAGTCCAACCCCCTGCCATGCAGGAATGCACAATCAAAGCACTTCTGACAAATAGCCATTCAACCTCTGATTAAAAAACCTCCAAAGACTACTCCACCACACTCTGAGTCAGCATATCCCACTGCTGAACAGCATATTCCACTGTCAAATAGAGACTTGTTTTAAGCTACACAACTCCAGCCAGTATGACAGTCTACAGTGGTAAAGGACTTGGTTGACCTGATGAATTTAATCAGCTTGAGTCAAATTCATAACTTACCAGAGTACAGTAAAAAATCAAGGCTGATGTCTTCTTCTACCACTGAGCCAACTGAAAACACAATGGAGCTAATGAGTCAGCATATTAAAAGCAGAAAACCTCTCAGAGGCTTCTAGTTAAATCTCTATGAATCTATGGAAGATGATATCACAAAACCTGATTCAGAGCTTCAAGAAGTTACTTTTTTGCATTACCAGTATTTGAAATCAGTCAGGCTGGGAAGTTGTGGAAATCATAGTCCAAAAGAGTAAAGCTCTGAACAAATTCTAAGTACATCAGACCAAATTGAATTCCTACCCCCAACTAGATAAGACCCAATGAATCAATGGGATTTCCATAAGTGTTGATTTACCATTCAGCAATGAATTAAATGGATCTGCTTTAGCAGTAACTAGCAATTGGATTTCAGCCATTACCTGTACAGCTGGGACAAATGTTCACATTATGTTATTCTAATTTTATTTTTATTTTTCTATTTTTAAAAGTTTAAACCTGACACTCTCATATTTCAAAGATAGCCATGAAGCTCCTCCTGGGGATTTTAGTTTACATTTTACTGCTACAACCAAATGTAGGTTTTTCACCCTTTATTCCACCATGCTGCCACCAATTTCAGGTTTTGCACTTTTTATTTGAGGATTCCACCCTTTATCCCACTAACTATGGGGTTTTGCACCCAGGCAAAACCAACACTGTGCCACCT
>JAIPUX010001232.1:122306920-122324040 GCA_020142125.1 Phrynosoma platyrhinos
CATTCTTACTGCTGAGTACCTATGCATAAGATAAATGATCATGACTGAGTTGCTGAAACATGCTGAAAGCTAGAAAAAAAGGAAATGAAACAATTTGATTAACTATTTATCTCAGAAAGAAAGTTTGGCCAAACTATATCAGCATCAGAGGATGATGGCATGGAGGTGTGTGGGGTATATATACTATGTGACTCTTGGTTGAGAGGATTAGCATGTAAATCTGTGTATTGTTCTGTTGAGGCAAGGCCTCAGGGTGGGAGGATATGCAAGGAGGATTAGTGTCTATTTAATTAATGGTCCATTGTCTGCTGGGAAACCCCCTTACCCTGGGTGAAGTTCATTTGCATTTGCTGAGTCCTGATTTTGGTGTTTTTGAGGACTGGTAACCAAATTTTGTTTACTTTCAGAGTTTCTTCTTTCCTGTTGAAATTGCCCAGGTGTTTGTGGATTTCAATGGCTTCCTTGTGCATTTTGACCCAATAGTTGTTGGCACGGTCCAGAATTTCAGTGTTTTCAAATAGCATTTTGTGCCCAGCTTGGTTTATAACATATTATGCTATTACTGATTTTTCAGGCTGATTCAGTCTGCAGTGTCTCTCATGTTCCTTGATTCACGTTTGAACACTGCGTTTTGTGGTCCCTATGTAGACTTGTCCACAGCTGCATGGTATATGGTAAACTCCTATGGCTGTGAGAGGGTCTCTCCTATCCTTCACTGAGCACAGTATTTCCTGGATTTTCTTGGTTGGTTTGTGGATCAGCATTCATTCACGTAAGTAAGAATCCAAGGCTGTGTACTTTCTGAGCCCATTCAGTCTTAATCATTTCAATTAAGCATGCATTTAACTCTATACCATGGAAAGAATTAGAACTGAAATTGGTGGAATTGCACCCATACCTTGTTCTGAAAATGCCATACAGTCCACAGCATTGTCACTCAGATCATCCTTAAGCTGCTGCTTTAGTTGAAGATTCAATTTTCAGGAGTGATAAACAGTTGACTACATTTATAATATTGTTCAGCTCTGTGGCTAAAACAAAAATTCTGCGTGGGGCTGATAAGAGACAGCTGTGCCTCATTAACTTCACTAATACAAGCAATAACTTCCTAAATCAACTCAAATTGAGAAAATTCTGCCCTTCATTGTCTTTTAATCTGTTGCAAGTGCATCTCCCTTCATTTTTTGAGCATTTCTATTTTTTTTAAAAAAAATGAGTCTATAGTTTAGAACTAGTTTACATGATGTGTGCCTTCAAATCATTTCTGACTTATAGCAACTCTAAGACAACCCTAAGGCAAACTTTCATGGCAAGATTGGTTCAAATGATGTTGCCTTTCATTTCCTCTAAGGCTGAGAGAGTGCAGCTTGCCCAAGATCAGCTAGTAGGCTTCCATGACTGAGAGAGGATTCAAACCCTGGTCTCCAAAGTCCTAGTCCAACACCCAAACCACTACACCATCTCTAGAGCCAACTAGATCACATGTATTCTTTTGAAACTGACAAGTGTTATCTCTTTGATTTTAAATAAATGATGGTGACAGTGTGGGAGGACCCATTCTTTTATTTTTAACATTAAGAACATGTTATTACATTAAGCCCTCCATATCCATGGATTCAACCATCCACAGCTTGAAATTATTTAAAAATATGTTTTATTTTGTCATTTTATATAAGGGACATCATTTTACTATACCATTATATTTAATGGGACTTGAGCATCCATGGATTTTGGTATCCACAAGAGGCCCTAGAACCAAAACCCAGAAGATACCAAAGGCCCACTGCATTTCAGCAACAGTTACTGTATACTTAGGTCTTTTGTAAACAATGGTGCTGCTTGTGAAAGCAATTAAAATGTTGAGATATCATTACAAGGAAACTCCTTAGTCAGAGAAATGTATGTTGAAATTCAGAGACAAAGACTTCAGTTCAATTCAGGTTTTGTGTCCTGGCTGTTGGTGAGAACCTGTTATGTGCCTTCAGGTTGACTCCAAGTTATGATGATCCTTCCATAGAATTTTCTTGGGAAGATTTCGTAAGAGGGGATTTGCCACTGTCTTTCACTTAGGTGCAAAGAGTGTGACTTTCCCAATTTCATCCAGTGGCCTTCTATAGGCGAATCAGGATTCAAACTCTGGTGTCCCAAAGTTCTATTCCAGTACTCACTATACCACTACACCATGCTGGTTCCTTGTGAGATGCTAGAAGGCAATATAAAGCACCATGGATAACTCCAAGTGAGCACCTTGCTTTGACATACTCTGGAGCTCAAGGTTGTTGGGGGTTTTACATTTCTTACCCCAAGTTTCTTTATTCAGCTGCTACCCCTTGCCACAAACTGGTGACCATTAAAAAAAAATCATATGGGATTTTGCCCCTCAAAAGACTCTAGAAGGGTAAATCATTTTTTTTCACAGCCCTCAATTTTATTCCCACATCTCCCCCCTTGTCCTTTGATCTCCCAAATTAGCTGCCTAGTGATCAGCAGTATTCCCTGATCCCTATAAAGGGTGCAGTTTGACCTTTCATGGATTGGGTGGTTTCACCGATTATGGCCTGTTATGAGTATTTTTATTTTTAAAAAACAAATGACTAGGATGTTATATAGGCCTGTGTGGATCTAAAACAGACTGAGAAGGACAAAATTGAGTAAAGGGGCCACTCAGTCCTCCTCAAAGCCTTCAGAGAGCTCTGTTGGCCTCAGCTTCAAAGTCCACATCCAAGTCACCACTGGATGTCTTGGTCATGACAACATAATCCCATTTTAATATTACATTAATAATAATTAATATCAATAATATATTATTTTATATGCTATAACAATATTGTGAACAGCATTCTGTGTAATCATGCTGGCCACATGATCACAGAGCAGTCTGACAACGCTGGCTCTTTGCTTAGTAACGGAGATAAGCACTGCCCCATATGGTCAGACACAACTTGACAACCTTGTCAATGGGGAATACCTTTACCTTAACTTAACAATATTGTACTTTGTTTAACTTGTAAACTACCTTGAGTCTCAGTTTTGGAATGTAACTAAACTTAATAATAATGACAAAAAGCAGAAGCAGCTTTGTTATGGAATACTCCTATTGGACATAGTGGGATTTCCTA
This sequence comes from Phrynosoma platyrhinos, assembly GCA_020142125.1. Classification (NCBI taxonomy): domain Eukaryota; kingdom Metazoa; phylum Chordata; class Lepidosauria; order Squamata; family Phrynosomatidae; genus Phrynosoma; species Phrynosoma platyrhinos. The sequence goes on from JAIPUX010001232.1 coordinate 122,310,040, forward strand.
CCAACTACTTTATATACTCAACTGTAAGCCAACTTCATGTATATGTCAAGGGCAGGTTTGGGGCCCAGAATTTGGATTTTGTTGTGACTTATGGATAAATCAAGGGTAAAACTCAGGGGAATGTAACAAAGGACATAAAGGATGAAGCAAAGGAAAACAATGCCAAAGAACTTACCAAATTTTTGCAGTCGTAACTGTTTGTGCTGACGCTAAAGGCTGGATGGATTAGAAGGGAACTACAATAAATGATGGCTATTCAATGTGTGGGGAGGCAACTAGGCACAAGTGAGGCTAAGAAAACACACACATGTCAAAAAGATGAAAAGGTAAAGAAGAAAAAGTGACTAGCAGTGATTATAGCCTTTAACTTTAATGTGATAATGTAATAAATTTGCCTGATTTTAACACAGAAAAGCTGACAGACAGACACAAATATCTTGTTCAAATCTTTCAAGCCTGATTCCTTTTGGAAGACCTTTAAGGGAAAGTGCCAAAGAGCTGCCACTGCTGCCATTTTCCCACTCAGGCATCCAAAAAGCTCTGAAGTGCTACTGTGATGGAGAGAGTAGAGTGAGTCAATGCTTCTTTTAGGTACTCTTGGGATAGACTAAGCTCTTGCTAAGCTCTCAAAGAAGCTGATGGTACATTTTTTTTATAAGTATCAAAGTATAGTACTCACCGGTGGATAAGCTGACCCAGGTTTTTAAGGTCAATTTTTAAACTAAAATTTATACACTTATACATGAATATTACAGTAAACATGTAAGAATATGCTGTGTTCTACTCTGTGAAGGAGCTGGAAAATATCTTGGTATACAGATTTCATAAACGGATGTAATTCCACTGATGACAAGGTAGTTTGGAAACTGAAATTCATCAGTGTGAATTTAAAACCCAGTTGAAACTTTCCCTCTTTAAAAATCAGTGTTACAAAATTCCACAATATTTTGCCTTTTATTAGATATTTAAATAAAATCTGAAACAAGTTATGACAGTGATGGCAAACGTTTTAGAGACTGAGTGCCCAAACTGCAACCCAAAACCCACTTATTTATTGCAAAGTGCCACATCCCTCTGGCTTTCTAGTAATGAACTCTGGCAAACTCTGTGTGCATGACCACAGAGCTGGCTGTGAGTTGTCACCACTGGATTGTGAGGTACCATGTTGATAATAGAAGATGATAGTCATTGCACATTCTTTTGTCATTAATGACAACTCCACAGTTTTGTTGCCCAAAAGATGAAATGGAAATTGGGCTCAGTAAAAGATCCTTGGAGAACATACTGAAATACAAAGTGCACTAAATCCTCCTTAACTATAGACATTTAGAGTAAGGAACATTAGATTTGAGGTCTAGTAAATATATTGTATGTCTGGGAGCTGAGAAAAATAGAATATGTAAAAAGTGTTTGTGAAGTTCTAAGTGAATATGAACTGTCTGCAATCTGTGTGTCTTTTATTTATTTATTTACACATTCTTACATACTAATCTTTCTTCTGTATGACATTACAAATATTTCAAAATGTGCACATAAGTCCCTGGAGAAATGGATGGGACAGCAAATTCTGTGGGTAACCCAATACACTTTTCCAGGAAAACGGCAAGACCCCTCCACTGCATTTCACCACTGAAAGCTGCTGGAATAACAATCATACCTTACCTTAACATGGGCAATGGGGCAGCATCTACTGTTTCACCTGAAGGTAGTAGACTAGTTTAAGGCATACAGGGCAGACTTCCTTAAACTCATATTACTGTCCTCCACAGTTGCCACCAATGCTCATTCCACACCATTCAGCATCTGCTACCTGAAGTGATTGTATCAGTTTAATAAAAGACCATATTATGGCCATATAATACTGAGGTCACAATGAACAAGACTTAAGCCTGGCAGTGAGGAGGGGCACATATTTTTGACAGAATATAAAGTGGGTACCAATTCACTAAGCATTTTCCCTATTAACATCAAAGTCAATCTTTTCTGAATTAATATTTGAAAGGAAATTAAAAGGATCCAACTTTGTCTTTCTCATTTCAGTGTCTCTTCTTATTATTTGAGTCTTTCCAGTGAAATAGGGGTGAATGACCTCCAGGAATCCAGGGGTCATTCAAGTGATCCTCACAGGCACCAGTTTGAACCTTGTTTGTGTTCCATATGCTATGAAAGCTGTTGGATATTTTGTTGCACATGCAGATATGGAATTTCAGCCAATGAGCATCTATCTGCCTCTGCTGAAACTCTTTCACTTTTGCATTTGGTTGCACAATATTGCCACTCAACACAACAGTTGTGTAATATAATCAACATGCAACTCCACATGTGGATATTTTATGCTTTTCCATCTTTGTGTAGTATCTGGCTGCACTGTCCCCCAAAAATTGAAATTAGAAGTGTCAAAATGTCCATTTTCAGGTTTGTTTGTTTTTAAAAAAATCTTTGTAGAGGGAAAGCAAGGAATTGGGGAATGTCATGTCTTAAAGGAAAATTGACACTCCTGAGTCTTATTCTTGGGAAAAGTGAAATATAAATAAAATGGGTTTTTTGTGTGTGTGTGTGTGTGTGCAGAAGATAACATAAATAAAAGGTGTCAGTGTGACCAGTGTATTTATTAAGGAGAGGAGTAATCAGCTGATGGTGAATGTCCTTATAGAATTGGCAGTACAAAAGAACATGCTCTGTGGTTTCAATAACACCATTTCTGGACAATCAGAAACTAAATGTTGTTCACAAAGTAGCAAAATTCTGCTATATTGTATGCACATTACATCCCCAACTGGTTGACGGAAACTGACATGGATATAGCTGATTTTGGAATTTTGTATTTGAAATTGGTTTAACAATTTTTAATAACTGTATTGTGCAATTATTTTATCAATTGTTCTATTGGTCAATGACTGAATAAAATTACTACTACTACTGGGTTTTTGTAGGTTTTTCAGACTGTGAGGCTGTGTTCTAGAATAATGTATTCTGTCATAGGACATTAATGGACTTGCAGTTGCAGTAAAAAAAAAAAACTGAAATTGTTACATTATTTTTCTAAGAAATGTGCGCCTTACAGCCCAAAAAACCCACAAAAACCTATGTATGCCAGCCATGAAAGCCTTCAACTTCACATAAATAAAATAGTTGGCTGGCTGGCTGGTTGATGACAAAGTAGGAAGAGACCTTCAAAATGTTGTTGAGCTGCAAATTCTCCTGGCCCTAGCCAATATGGCCAATATTGAAGAATGGTGGTATTTATAGTCCAATAACATCAGGAGACCTACATGATTCCCTATTGGAGCCCAATCATTTGCCACAGTTTAAAACAATAAGCCGATTGAAAGAAGGGACAAGTTAGACACTAAAAGAATACTAATGCCAGAATAACATTCCTCCATGAATAACATTAGGATTTACACCATTGTGCCTCCCTATTTGGAGCTGCATTGTGGCTACCAACATCATCCACTAGAGTGCTAGAGTTTGAAAGAACCTTACAATGAGGAAGGCTAGCCTATTGATATTACCTAAATGTTTCCAGAATTTATATGCTAGAATGAACATGGAAAGCTCTCAACATATTAAACCCAGAGTGTTTTTTTCCCCTCTGAATTGTATACGATGTGTCCAATAAACCCTGCACATGGGTGATGATGGCCTAGCACCAATGTAAATGCACACTTAGAGTACATAGCAAATGTTTAGGGCAGATGTGGGAATTCTGCAGCCTACAGGCTACATATGGCCCTTTGGGGGAAAGGAATCCAGTGTCACTTGTAGGATGGTGTACCAAGCAACCCCCAAACCCCAGAATTCCTCTAAAATACTTCAGCTTCCCAAAGAATTTGTGTTTTTTAAAAAAAAACACCCATGGGACAAATTCGGCAAAATAATGCATTTTCAAGGGGTTCCCTTTCCTTCCAAAAAGCTCTTCAAAGTGACTGGCAGTGATGCATCATTTCCCTTTCTCTGAAACAAGGTTGCAACCAACATAGCATGGCCTTCCAGAACTCCAAAAGAGACTAAAATGGTGTGGCAGAGCTCCTCAAGTGCTGCAAGCATGTTCATTGCTGATTTAGGAAAATTACATACAGTTCTTTAGAACTTGGAGAGACTTTTGAAGCAGTGACTTCACTAGGTGAATGCAGGGAGTCCGATCTGCACCAGATGACATCTAGAAGAGAGTTGACACCCGGTTGGACCCTCCTCCCCCTTCATGGCTGCTCTGGCTCTGTGCTTCCTCTCTAAGGAAAAAGCCCAGGACAGAGGAGGAGGAGGAGATGAAGAGTGTGTGTGTCCTTGCAGGCTTTTACTTTGGAGAGAATGTCCAGGACAGAGGAGGAGGAAGAGTGCACATGTAACTTTGCAGGCTGCTCCATCTCAGGGATCCTCACCAGGGAAAATGTCCAGGATGCAGGAGAAGAGTGTGTATGCCCTTGCAGGCTGCTCCATCCCAGGATGCCCAGGACAGAGCATGCACTGTAGCATTATAACTACAAAAAATCATTTTTAAAAGAAAGAGAAGAGAAAAAAACCTTTCTTGTTTTGATATGTGTCAGAATTAAAAAGAAATTCACTTGAGGTTGAGAATAAAATATTGCAGCTAATGCTGGGAATTGCCAATGAAACAGTCCAGGAAAACAGAAGAATTGTTTGAGTAATTTAAAAAAAAACAACAACCCTGAGTACTACAGCAGCAAATATTGCAAACTTCAACACATTCAACCCATGCATAGAAAGAACATGAGAGAGAACAGATTAGAACATAGGGGTATAGTGGCACATATTTCTTAGAAAAATAATGTAACCATTTCAGGGTGTTGTTTTACTGCAACTATTTGTGTGTGTGTGTGTGTGTGTGTGTGTGTGTGTGTGTGTGTGTGTGTGTTTGTTTGTTTTTTACTGCAACCATTCATGTCCTATCAAGGAAGCATGTTTTGATAATGCAGGCTCGGTTTTCATTGGGAAAATAAATTCTAGTTGAGAATAATTCTAGCTGGTAACTTCTACAAAGAGATGTCATCATCCATTTTCTGGTTCTTCAGCATGATGTCCTTACACAGTTGTGTTGATCATGGTTCTTCCAAATGAAATCCAAAGACAGGAAACAGCACTGCTAAAGCATAGTACTAGCTGTTCCCTCTTCAGGGAGATACATTTCCTCCCACTAGTTGTCACTGGACAAGGGAGCTGTCTGGAGGGAGCCTAGTTCTTCATTGCCATCACCAGAAAGAACAAATAATTAGCAAGCAGATGAGTCACAGGCAGGTCAATAAATCATGGACTCTCCAGTTGCCTTTGCTATTTGATGATGTCATAATCACAGCTGTCATCTGTTGTGAGACAATGGGCTTCCTTCTTTTGTAGAATCTGCTGTATTTGTTTGTATCTCATCATGTGCACCAGGCATTTATGCAGATGTCAGTTCCTACAATTAATAAATAATGACTGCAACAAATGCATTTATATAGCATTTAAGTATTCAAAGAATTTCATGTAACAGTAACAGAGCAAGCCTCACAAATGCCCCATTGAGTAAACTAGGATTAGTTTCTCCAAACTGCAGAAAAGGCTATGGAATTCAGCCTAGGTTGCTATGAAAGATTATCTCAGCCTCAGCTTCACGTAGCAATTGAGAGTTTGCTGGATCACCACCTTAGCCTTAGATCAGTTTTTATTAGTAGCACAGTCATGTGTTTGTATGTGCCTTCAAGCAGGCTGTTCTTATGGCAACCCCAAGAATTTCATAGAATTTTCTTAGGCAAGGAATACTCAGAGGTGGTTTGCCTTTGCTTTCCTCTGAAATATAGCCTATAGCACCAGCTATTCCTTGGTGGTCTTCCAACTAAGTACTAACCATCCTGACCCTTCTTACTTTCCAAGATCAAGAGAATCTGGTACCTTTGCAGTATTCTGGCACATAAGGATGCTTGTTTTCTTTTTACCTACTTGGTTTGTTTGTGTTTTCATCTGTTGGCTTGCTTTAAAGACTAGATATTAAATTTGTGTACTGAAGAATGTATGATGCTCTTTAGCCATGACATTGATTTTTACTGATGAATTTTCTTTCTGATCATGTTTGTGGTGTAAAAACTTTGTTGCCCATGTGCCTTAAATTCTATATTTTTTGTCATCCTTGTTTACTTTTCATACTGAACTTTTCTGGAAGAAAATAATAAAAGAGTCGTGTAAAAAAGGAAAAGGAGAAAACAAAAAACAATCAATAAGGTTATAGTACAAGCCATCTAAAAACATCCGCAGACAGCAGTATCAGAATATAAAATTTAGAAGAAACAAGAATGAATACTTAAAATTCTCCATTAAAAAGCAGATGAAATAGAAAGCTATTTAAAACATGTCTAAAAAAAAAAACAGTGGCAAGTTGAAGCTCCACTAAGGAAGGGCATTCTGTAATGTTGACATTATTACAAAAAAGCTCCAGATATGTATTTATAGCTCCTACCACTGTTATTAATGTTCTTTCTTTTTGCACACAGAAGTGCTCACATAAATTCTTTTGATAACAGGTATATTTTTTTCTTAAAGTTTGGGATTACTTTTCTTGTCCTGTGAAAGCAGTATAAATTTCACCTCTGAAAAAGATACGGTATGTGAATCTTTATAATAATTCCTCCTTCTGATTTATCTCTCTCTGCAATTTTCTTGTATCTGATATTAGTGATTTTGGCACTAATTAGGTGACCTGATATGCTGCAAATGTTCATGAACATTCCAACTTCTCACACATGGAAAAGCTGTTAGCCATAGAATCTTCTCATCCCAGGACTCCATTCATACATTATCTGTACCCACTAGGAGTCCCAGATATGCCATTTCATATTGGATGTTCCACATTTTGGGCCTGAAAATGCTGTCCTGTACACAGTATGAGACACACAAAATCCAGTATTTTTCAATATAGTATAAGGAGGAAGCATAGGCACAAGTCATGCTCACAGAAGAATAAGCCCCAAGTATTTCAGGCAGCATAATCACCTTAAATTATGTATGAAATGTTGTGGAGATCTGTCTGTTGTGAATGTGGTTGACACATTTATCATGGGATGAATGAGACGAGTAACATGTAGGTCTCATGAGTAGAAGAGTTCAGTCTGCCACAAGATCTTTAATTCCATTGGATCCTAGAATTCATGCAAGAAACCCTCTTCTCACAGAACTTGAGAGGAACCATCATTTGCAGCTTGCTAATGGACAGGCAATCAGAAGACCTCTGCAATGAGTCACATGGCTTTATCTTCCTCTTTGGCAGTTAAGGGTTGGCTCCAGTGAGTCAGTAGCTGAGGACTGGACAGGACTTTTTCCTCCTATTTTTCCTGAATAATCAAAGAGCAAGCTACCTGCATCTATAAGTCACCTGCAGAGCCCAATTATTTTGATGTTCTTTAAGTTTTACTTCCTGCTTCCTTCTCAGCTGAGTTACCTGGGTGCAAACTACTTTTGTGCTTTGAACTTGGTGTGCAGCAATTAAAGTAAGCTGAAAATAGCAGAGAAGAGAGAAACTGGGACATTTTAAAAGCAGCACAGAAAGTGGAAAGACAAAGGATTAATCAGGACTGTCCCTGCCAGTTAGAGACTGTTGGAGGGTAAGCAACCCTAAAACCATGCGACTTCAGTAACAAGCTGAATAGCCCCACTGCATCAACACACATGTTACCCAGTGTCCCTCCTCTCCTCCTCCTGTGTCCTTATATTTGGTGCAGATATCCACATAGAAAAGGCCTTTGTGAATGTAGATGCATGCAGAGATTTCTGTGTGATTAGAGGGGCAGATGGAAGGCCACTGAGAGTATCAAGGAAGATGGTGAAAGAAAGTTAGAAGGAAGTAGGGACTTGAAGAATCAATAGACAGTAGAGGTACATAATTTCAGAAGGAAAACAAGCTGAAAATGAGAGGATCAATGTAATGTACATGTGCCTTCATATACGTGGGGGATCTGTTCCAGACACACACCGCCACACGTACTATGCTGCATGCACGCCACAAGCATGTGTGCCATTAAAAGTGCTGGGGCTCACCATCCACATATGGCTAGCCCGCATATGGCGCGGGTGCTCTGTATAAGAAAATGAAGTATCTAAGACTATTTGACTAAAGAAAGGAAAGTGCATTCTGCTGGTCTGTCAGCTCAAGCTAAATGCCATAAGGTGTCTATGGAACATTCCCTTATCTTTATGAGTTGTACAGAAGGAAGGATGCTCAGAGTAGAAGCATTAGATTCCCCTAAATCTTCAGTTGTTTAGTGGTATGACATGATTTGTTTCTATTTAATCACCTTCATGTTTATTCCTGTAGACATTAACAAATCATTATTCTTATTCAAATAACAGTGGGTTTGGCCCACTGCTTACATGGCCAAATAAAATGGCCTCCCCCCCATCTTCTTCCCCAACATCCTCTCAGCAGGGAGACCAGATGGCATACAGGCCAAACCCTAGATTTGGTGAGCACAAACCAGCCAACAGCCAGCCAACTCAGCATTAAAACTAGGGTATAACATCCTTAACATGTATTAAAATAACTTACCATTTGCTCCAGATCTTCCTGGAAGCTCCAGAGCCCTCTGTTCCAACCCTAGGTGACTGTTTCAAATGTGTCCTGCTTTGCCATCTGGCATGTCCACTGCTGCTGCCAGTTGTTCACTCTGCGATCAGAATGAGGTGCCCAGCAATGTGATCAAGGCAGAACACCTTATTCTGGCTTCAGGACAAAGTGACTTGCAGCAGCAGCAGACACACAGGCATCTGAATAAAACACACGTATGATCAGCCACCCAGCATTGGAATGGAGCTCCTTTGCAATAGGGGAGGATACAGATACTCTGGAGCCAGGATATTCCAAGTTGCTACACATCAATATATTTTATATTTGTTTCTTATATTTCATTATTAAGATTATTAGATAAAACATACAGGATTTAGAACATAGCAGTGGTGGATAGAGAGGTATAGGGTGCTCAAATCTGCATAGAACTGTGGTAAAATCTTATGGAAAAGGTATTTTTAAAACAAAACAGAGTTTTTCACACATCAATTTTCTATTGGCTAGCAAAACATAGGAATTTGACACAATATTGAATAAGAACTGTATCTTCTTCTTCTATGTTTCTTACTACATTTACAATAACTGGCAGGAAATATGGAAGCTTTAGAGATGGAGTCAACAGCAACAATTTCCTTTATTTGAAAACAGCCATCAGAATTAAAGGAACTGTGCATGGTACTCCATGTTTGCAAATAGGCTTCTTTGTCTTCTTTCAGAATCAAGGTAGCTGAATTTCAATAGGCCCTTCAGAGTGATTTCTGATATGATACAAAAAATGAAAAACAACAGTGCCTCTGAATATTGATAAAATTACTTGAGTATACAATAAAGTTCTTTGGAATCTCCAAGACACTTCTAACAAACCTATTGGTATAACTTAATTATTGTGTAACTGAAAAAATTTGCTGTTCTGACACTAAGACCTTAGTGGCATTGCAGATTGACCTAAAGGGCCAGCCTGGGGGTGGAGTTGGGGCAGGACAGCCCCACACAGCCAGCCCAACCTCACCCCAATGCTGCCTGATGCTGCACACCCATTTGCATGGTGTGCAGTATCAGGACGCCCTCCCGCCGCTGTCTCTTAGGGCAGCCTTTTGCCACCCCTAAAAGGAGCAGCATTTTGCTGCTCTGTTAGGGGCTGCAAAAGGAAGGATCAGGGCCACAGCATGGGGTTGTCGTGGCCCCGATCTGCTGCTAACAGAAGCGGCCAAAAGCCACCTGAAATGGGCCATCTGTAAAGGCCCTTAGTTTCTCCAAGTGCACACAAAAAGATAAATAAACATATAGAGCATCGGTTTGTCAGCTGATAATTTCTGACTCAAAAAGTCCTGTGTCTTTTTCTTTTTCTTTTTCTTCCATAATATTAAAATACACTAAGCAATTAAATGGGGAAAGGTAAACATACACAATACATGTGCTGCTGAATACAAATTGCATGACAGAAAAAAAGACTTGAAACAGATCCTTCTGAAAATGTGATCCCAAGTCACTTTATCCTGTTTAATTTGCTTTGTTGTGTGTGTATGTGTCTTCAGTTCACCAGTGGACTTGTGGTGAGCCCTGAAATATATGCTACAGCACTTGGTATTCATTGGCAGTTTTCTTTCCAAGTTCTAACCAGGACTGACCCTGCATAGCTTTCAAGATCAGATGGGATCTGGTGCCTTTGTTAGGACCTCTACAGATGGCCCATTTCAGGTGGCTCTGGGCCACCCCTGCTAGCAGCAGATTGGAGCCATGGCAACCCCACACCACGGCCCTGATCCTCCCTTTTGCTGTGCCCAAAATGCCGCTCCTTTTAGGGGTGGCAAAAGGCCACCCTAAGAGCCAGCCCCACAGCTCTTTTGCACCCTTTTGGTGCAGTGTGTCTACACGCTGCGCCAGGAGGGTGTTCTGACACCACACACCATGCGTACGGGCGTGTGGTGTCAGGACCGTGTCGGGGTGGGGTTGGGGCAGCTGGCTTGTGGCTGCACAACCCCAACTCCACCCCCAGGCAGGCCCTTTAGGCCAGTCTGTAACGCCCCTTAATCTCTTTCTTTTGTAGTTTTTAAACAGAGGCTGCATGGCCATCTCTCAGGAGTGCTTTATGTAGTCCTGCATGGCAGGAGATTGGACTGAATGGCCCTTGTGGTCTCTTCCAACTCTGTAATTCTATGATTTTAAACTCCCCCTTTGTGGAATTGGATAAGACTTGTATGAGCTTAAAGACTAGTATTTTGCTTCACTACTAAGAGAGCTGTGATTTATTGTCACTCTGTTCCCAAAGGGAAATTCAGATTCATCACACAGGTAGATGAATTATATAAAGAACAACTGAACAATTATATAATGAACAATTTCTTAGAAACTGAATGATGAAATCATACAATAGCCAAAAGAGTAGAAACAATTATCTTAAATTATAAATTGCATTATTTAATACAATAAAAATGTTTTTCATTTTATACATTAAAATATCACTTTATTTTATTTAAGAATATTGCATACAGGTGAACACTGAACCAGGAGTAAAATGATTTCATCTTCCTTTGTTCATTTCCAGTTAACACCATTTGGAAACCTGAAAGAAACATTCTGATACTGTCTTGTAAATTTACTGCAAATGTTTATGGTTCATTACCTGATAGTTCAGTTCAGGGACTCTTTGACCAAAAGAGGTCTCTGTAGGTTTATGTATCTGCTGTGTGAATCGATTGCCAATAAGAGCAGAAAGATCTGGTACTCTGCATTCTTTATTAGAGCTCTTTCCAAAAATAAATCCAAGACATTTTGCACTTTGAATTGTTATTGGAAACTCATTGATCATTTTAGTGTAGCAAGCTAGTAGCCATTTTGAGTCAATCTGGGATGTTTCTACTTTTTCGCACAGATAATCATGAAACATAGTTATTTTTCTGAGTTACTGTACCTGTACCTTACTGTACTGTAGTCCTTTCAGAAAGCAAGCAAAAGTTGTTGCTGTTTTATCTCTAACCTAGAACACTGCAGTTAAGTATTATCAAATAGTGGTGTAATGGTTCGACTACTGAAGTTAACAGTCTCTGGAGACCAGGGTTTGAATCCCCACTCAGTCACAGAAACCCATGGGGTGAATATGGACATGTGACACTTTCTAAGCCTAAGAGAAAGCAATGGCAAACTCTTTCTGAAAAAATCATGCCAAGAAAACCTCATAATAGCTTTGTCTTAAAGTCACCATCAGTTGGAAAAGATTTGAAGACACATAACTGCAATAGAATGGTTTTTAACATCTTAATTTTTAAAAACCTGAAATATTCATATATGGCAGATAAAGTAACTGCATTGTCATATAAAATCCTACAAAATATCAATAGAGTTTTGATCAATATGGCTACCATTTTCTATTGGTGCCATGTATTTGTTATATATACGCTATTTATTTGAAATATGTAGCCTGCCTTCATATTTTTTTTAAAAAATGAAAGTGGTTTACAAAGGATATCTAAGTCAAGGATGGAAAACTCAAACCATCCCCCATGCATTTAGAATTGAGATTTAAAACATCTGGACAGTTAAAGTTTTCCTCATCTCTCATCAAGAATAAATAATCAGTGACATGAACTTGAACATCTCAAAATTGCTGATGTTTTATCATGTGCAGTAATGGAGTAAACATAAACTGTGTATGGGAACACATATACATAAACTGTGTATGGGAACACATATGTAGGTCTTTAATGAGCTATAGACACAATCTAACACATTGTTAGAGCATGGGAAAGTTATCTGCTGTGGATTCCTGCACTACTGGAGGAGTGGATTAGATAATCTTTGGATGCCTTCCAACTATAGAATAATAATAATTTGGAGTTGGGACTATAATTTTTAAAAACTACAAGCAAGCATGCTCCTGGTGACATTTTTGGAATTGCCTAGAAAACTAACTATTCCAAGCCTTGCCTTTTTTCCCCTGGGCTTCAAGAGGAAGGTTTCTCATTTCATATCTGAAAGCATTTACCAGTGTCATTATGACCGCATAACAACCATGTCCAGCAGATTCAAGGACTCTCAATTGTATAAGCACCACTGCCTATGTGCTTCATGTTAAGGGCATCATTATTCATGTGAAATATTCAAGCTTCTCTCAACCTTGAGTTATTGTTTAAAGAGTCTGTTTAATAATATCAAGCAATTACATGTAGAAGTCATTGCTTTTCACTAATATTCCCATTCACTGCATTATATACTTCAGGTATTATCAGTGCCATACTGTTGCTTAAATAAATGACACAAAATGACAAAACTAGCAATCCCTTAGTTCAAGAAGCAAGGCCAAACTATGTAATGTGAGAATCAACAACATCCAGTATTTTGTTAGCTGATTTTTATTTTTCCTTGACATTGATTTGCCAGTCTTGTTAACAAATTCATTTAAGAATCATAGCATATAAAAAATGATGTCATTGCTGTTACCAGTTTTGATTTTACTGGAGAGATAAAACTGACCATAGGCCTTCCAGACTAGTGCAGCTGAGTATCAGCTCTCCTGCAGCATCTCCCCTCCCAGAGAATAATGTCTTTTCTTCTCACACAACTGATCAGTTTCACTGCTTGTATTAGAAAAGCCCACAATGCTTCTCTTTTTTAGGAAGATTTTAATGACCACATTGTCACTATGATATAGAGCTTGCAAACAGACTTTGTGGACCACAACTCCCAGAATTGTAGGAGTTCTGGCAGTTGTAGTCCAAATCAGTAATATTTCCAAGCCCTTCCACAGTAGCACTGAAATTCTGTTTCAAACAAAGGTTTATAGTATACCTGATAAACTATGGGTAACTGCAGCCTTTTCCAGCATGGCTTCCTCCAAAAAGTGTGGCCAGCAACACATCTGCTGGAAGAGATCGATCTTTACTGCCTTTTTAAAGGCAGCAAGCATGTTAATGAGACGGATCTCGTCCGGCAGGCCATTCCACAATCTGGAAGCAGTCTGGAGACTGTATTCCCAGATCTGGTTTCGGGCCTGTGACTGTCAGTACCTCCATTTTGTCTGGATTTAGTTTCAATCTGTCTTTCCTCATCCAATCCATTACTGCTCTGAGACAGTCATTGAGAGGAGAGACACCATCTGAAGTCTGAGCTGATGATCTGGTCATGGAGAAGTATATCTGGGTGTCAGCAGCATACTGATGGCACCGCGCTCCATGCCTCTGAATGATCTCACCCAGTGGCTTCATATAGATGTTAAATAGCATCAGGGACAGTATGGTGCCCTGAGGGATGCCACAATTAGGCTCAATTTTGGAAGAGCAACTGTCCCTGAGCCTCCGATTCCTACCTCAGATGATCCAAGAGGATGGAATGATCTATTGTATCAAAAGCTGCTGAGAGATCCAAGAGCAGGGGTAGGCAACCTACGGCCCAGGGGCTGGATGCGGTCCCCTGAGGCCTTTGGGCCTGCCCCAGACCGGTCCTGCTGCCCCCAC